>OY747121.1:10223181-10823181 GCA_963556455.1 Epiblema foenella | reverse complement strand
TTTTTTCGTAATTTCACATCATTTTTACATGACTGCCCAAAAAAAGGAGTGTAATGTTTGCAGGGTTCATGTCTGTATGTACGTGAGATTCTTTGTTACATAGAATGTGACGTCGCAATAAAAACAATATGGCGGACTATTTATCTATATTTTGTGTGTTCTGACCAAAAATTTAAAACATGATTTTACGGCAACGATACTTTAAAATGAAAATCAAAAATTACGAAATAAAATAATAATTAAAATTTAAAAACATGACTGCAGTGGATAAAAGACTAAAAAGAAAAAAAAAATTCAAAATAAAGAATTTCCAAACTATGAAGTTTAAAATACTAAAAAAAATTGAGGTGGTGTGCATTAATAAATACTTTCAAAGATTTTTGGTTTGAACAAAATAGGTTTTACGGTTTTTGAGTTTTCACTTAAAAACTGACTTGCCCAAACTAAAGGTCGTAAGTGCCGTGAGTTCCCTATGAAGATACTACTATATGGATAGTGGTTTTAAATGTGGACTAGTAGGTGTTGGTACGGAACCCTTCATTGTGCGTGGTCCGACACACACTTGGCCGGTTTTTTCTTTTTAGTTCACCTACAATTACTCTTACATACTACTTATAAGGTGTGGTAATGTATGCCTAAAATTACAGACACACTATCAAGATCGTAAAACGAGGCTTCTTTGCTCTAAACACGCCTTCAAAAATTTAAATTAACTACTGAATTATTTTAAAATTTATCATAATGCGGTATGTAGATTTTTATAGGCATAGGTATTAAAAACTTGGTAGTAGAATGACCATATGGATCCTGTTATAACACTTACTAGGCATCAAAATAATGTTTTAGTCAATTTAAACACTTTGAAGCCTACCTACAACCTACAAGCGTAAGCCAACGTTTGGGTAACTGTGCTCCAGAATGAAAAATGTTTCAAAACTAGCCATTTTACCCCGTTGTCAAATATTCTGCTACATACAAATTTTGCGTATGTATGTACTACAATTGCTGTTTTACAGAGTTAAGAACAGACAAAGTACATTTTAAACATATTTTCTATCAAATGGGAATATATTACTTTTGGTTATAAAACGCTATAAAACCAAATAAACAGTTGGGGCATAGTTATCCAATGGGGAGCAAAGGGACCTCAATTTACGGTATAAAACATATTTAAGTGGTGAAAGATATTACACGTTGATTGAATTGTGTGAGCGAACATAGTAACATTTAGATATTTTTGTACGACAAAAAAAAATCGGGGCAAATTTGCCGCCCCCTAAAATCTGCCGCCCTAGGCTCCAGCCTACTCAGCCTATTGGTAAATCCGCCACTGGTCTTGGAGTAGTGTGTACAGCAGCGATGATGTAAATAATGCCTTTGAATGTTTCACTAATACACTAAACAAGTATATTCTAAACAGTACTACAGTAAAAGTAATAAATCATCGCAAAAATAAACCTATTAAACCGTGGATTACTCATGGGCTTATCTTATGTATTCGTAAAAGGGATAAGTTATAATTATAAGATATCTAGAAAACACTCAGAAAATCCGATACTGCAGCACGACTATATACAGTACAGGCGAATTTGCAAACTACTCATTAAAAAAGTAAAAGCTAAGTATTATAAAGATAAATTCGATAAAGCTAAAAATAATTGCAAACTAATCTGGTCTACAATAAATGAGGCTTCTGGTAGAAAGAATTATAACAGTAAAACTATCAAGGAAATCTTAATAGGGGATGAAAGTATTAAAGCAGCGGATCAACCACATGCGGCTACCAATGCTTTTAACTCGTTCTTCTCTAGTGTAGATCGAAAATTGGCAACTGAGCATCTTGAACATCTCAAAGTCACAGAAGCACAATTGACAGAAAAAATTGAAATTACCAATCAAATAGATACTTCTCTTTATTTCAAAATAACCAATCCTAAAGAAGTTAATTCAGTCATAAATTCGCTGAAAAATAATAACTCTAGTAGACTCGACGGCTTTACAGGAAATACACTTAAAACTGTTTCAGAATATTTAATTTACCCACTAGTGCATGTTATTAACTTAAGCTTGCGATTAGGTATCTTCCCTAGGGCATTGAAAACTGCAGTTGTTGTACCTATCTTTAAAAAAGGTAATGCATTGAGCCTATCCAACTACCGTCCCATATCTCTCCTTTCAAGTTTATCCAAAATTTTTGAAAAAATTGTTAAAGTCAGACTATGTGCATACTTGGATGGAAATAATATATTATTAAGCAGTCAGTATGGTTTTAGGAAAGGACACAGTACCAGTGACGCGATTGCTCAACTATCAAAATTTATAGTAGACCACACGGACGAAAAATCTAAAGTACTATCAGTCTTTATAGACTTGGCTAAAGCATTTGATACCATTTCGCACAGTATACTCCTAAAAAAACTAAAGGCTTACGGCATTGTTGGTAGGATGCTACAATGGTTTGAAAGCTATCTATCGAACAGAAAGCAGTTAGTAAAAATTGAAAATGCTGTCAGTGATGAAAAACTTGTCGATTTTGGTGTGCCACAGGGGAGTGTGCTGGGGCCTATACTATTTAATATTTATTTGAATTACTTCTGCTCCCTACTACAGTCAAACTTGTGCCAGAGCATATGCTTTGCCGATGATACAGTTATTAGCTTTGTTGGTAAATCCTGGGATGAAGCGGCAGCGCGAGCATCAGAAGGCCTAAAGATAGTGAGGAACTGGTACGATCAAAACTTACTCACGCTAAACGTTTCTAAAACCAACTATGTATGCTTCTCACTAACAAAGGCTGGACAACCAAAACAAAGCATTAACCTAAAAATCCATAACTGTCTGAATAATGCTGAAAATAACTGTTCGAGTTTCTCTTTCACGGAATTTAATACTTTCTACCGCAACATATTTCCATAATTTGAACAAATACCGCTAAGCCATATTCCATTTAAACCAGTCGCTTAAATATGTATAACCCACCATATGCATACCACTTAAACTATTTATTAATTTACTTACCTAAATACCTCAATAATATACAGTGTGCCCCAGGGTGAAGTGACCGGCGGATATAGGTGGTTTATTTAGACAAAGTTATCGACAAAAACCTGTAGTTGAGAGGTTTATCGACATTAGTTTTTTTTTCATTGCCATTTTAATTATTTCAGGAGATAGAGCTGACTTGTTGCACAATTTTCGCAATAATTTGGTTGTTTTGAGTTTATTTGGCAATCTGTTTTTTTATTTATTTGCTATTATTGTTATCTCGCTAAACAAAGTCTAAAAGAAAATAAAAAATAAAAGATAAGGGGTAAAAAATGAGGAATAAACTTGAAATTGGATAAAAAAACCACATGTTTTTTCTTTGTTTAGCCCAAAAGTCATGAAAAACTACAATAATTATTATTATTTTATGTATTAGTAATAAAGTACATGATATGCTCTAAAACATTACTGAACATTGTTTCTAGCTATTACTGATAGTAGTTGATTACTCAAGCAGCCTGAAGGCCTCTAACCTGGCTTAACGACTGCTATCATAGACAGCAGCCGGAATCAACGGCTTAACGTGCCTTTCACGATTGACTTACTTTAAACCTTATTTTACCTACATGGTGAAAGACAGTTAATTTGACTTAAGAGGCCTTATAAGTTTTTAAATGCTTTGATTTCAAATTATGACAAAAGTATTGATAATACCAGTAAAGTTATTAAAGGATACGATCATTTTATTAAAGTTTTAGATAGTAACATAGCCATTTTTTGATTTTATTGTGTGTAGTAGAACTGAAGCGGAAAAAACAAGTTTTTAGCTTGAAAATGGTAGATTTGGAGTGATGTTTGAAACGATATTTCTTAATGAAAAAATACATTTAAAGTTTATGACATTAGGTCGCCATAGTCCTTTTCTAGATAGTAACGTTGAGAAATTGTCAAGATACGTGTCAATTCAAACTGAAAATGGCGTAAATAGATGAGCGTTTTTTAACTGATAAGGACCCTTAAGCCGTCGCCTACCGACGAAAAAAATAAACAATAGCATTTTTGTGATGATCCCAGAGATCCCAGGGACCGGTAGACGACCGGAGGTACTTACCAGAGGCAATAAACGTGTGAAACACAACAGCCATCGCACAGGTTACAAGTGTTTCGGTGAACGTTGAATATTTTCTTTAAAAACCGGGAGGAGTTTCGCACTGTCTGCGCGTGCGGCGAGGGCCTGGTTCAGAGTGACGCCTTGGATATGGATACCTCCAACAAGGCAGCACTCATCGTCGGGGGGCGTAGTCTGATAACGCTATCAGACTACGCCCCCCGTATCATATTACATGAATATGAACCAGATGTCATAATTTGTTAGTTTATGGCCAAAATAGCGAAAACGGAACACTTATAGTTCCGCTATGTCTGTCCGTCCGTATGTCACAGCCGATTTACTCAGAGACTATAAGCACTACAATTATGAAATTTGGTTGGAAGGTCTATTAACCGCATAAAAATGATGTCAAATTAAAATAGTTATTTGTTATACAAGAGTGCAAAGTTGTATTTTAACTGCGAGTGAATTGAAACACGAGCTAGCGAATGGAATCTATGACTGAACCACGAGCTAGCGAATGGATTGTATGATTGAACCGCGAGCGAAGCGAGTGGTTCGAAAATAGAATCCGTTGTAAATTTTATTTATTTATTTATTTATTTATTTTATTTATTGTTCAGAACACATACAGTCATACATAAAAGATAGAGGTAAGTTACAAATATGTATAAGAACAGACCTGGAGGTTCATAAATACAAACATTAAGCAAAAATATACAACAGCGTCTTAGCGAGTAGGAAAGTAAGTGGGTAGAACACTAAGTATTATTGATCAATAACAATTTGGATCTCGTACGTTCTTTTAGAATATCAAGGGAGTGCATAAATGGATCGATGTCACAGAAATACTCATTGTAGTTTTTTAGTACTCGTTTGGAAAATGTATGTCTAGAATAATTAGTAGGTACGTGCGAAACTCACATAAAACAAATTACGTGGAAGTAAGGAGCGATGCGGTACATGAAACACTATATTTTGCAACAAGTTTGGGCAATTAATTTCATTTTTTAAAATTTTGGAGAAGAAAATTGTGTCCAAATAAAGTCTTCTATTACAGAGGGAAATCATATTAAAGTGTTTGGCAGACTTTGCTGACGACTCCAGAGGTGTACCGGTCCTGTAACATAGTGACCTCAAAAAAACATTTTGTATTCTTTCAATGCGATTAATATGGACATGGTATTGAGGAGACCAGATCACAGACCCGAACTCAAGAATACTTCTGACGTAAGAATAAAATAATATTTTAAGGGTGCAGAGGCGCCTAAAGGGTTTGCCCATTCTTAGTATCATACCTAGAGTTTTATAGGCACTGTTACAGATTTTGTCAATATGATTATTGAAATTAAGCTGCGAGTCCATAATAATACCTAAGTCTCTAATAGAACTAACGCGAGTTATCTGCTTCCCGGCAATAAAATAGGTAAAATTGATTACGTTCTGTTTACGGGAAAAACTTATCACAAAACATTTGTCTAGATTCAGGTACAGATAATTATTGGAACATATAGCTTTGTAATTTTTTGTAACAGAAGATATAGCTTTGTAATTTTTTGTATCATCTGCGTAAACAAGGTGTTCTGAGTTTCTGAAGCAGGTTGCCATGTCATTTACATATATGATAAAGAGGAGAGGTCCGAGATGCGAACCTTGCGGCACCCCTGACGGCACTGGGAGATAACGGGAAGTGTAACCCTTCAGCGCCACAGCCTGGCTTCGGTTTCTGAGATATGACTCAATCCATCTCAGAAGATCACCGTGAATACCGAGCTTCTCGAGCTTTGTAATTAACTTAAAATGATTGATTTTGTCGAAACATTTAGAGAAGTCGGTATACACGGCGTCCACCTGCCAGCCTGAAGAAATTTTGTTTAGGATAAAGTCAGAGAAGTTGAGAAGATTTGTGTCGACACTACGACCACGGCAAAAACCATGCTGATGTTCTGATATATGGTGATAAATCGTGGCAGTTATTTCGTTAGTAACTATTTTTTCGAAAACTTTACCAAATATATTTAATTTGCTAATTGGTCTATAATTAGTGATTAATTTAGAATCACCACCCTTGTGAATCGGGGTTATTAAAGCTGTCTTCCATAACTCGGGAAAAGTTCCCGACGAAATAGATTTCTTGAAAATTTTCATTATTGGCGTGGTTAATTCTTTAGCACAAGTCTTAATGAAAAGGGGATGGATAAAATCAGCACCACTACCTTTCTTAACATTTACACCATTCAAATGTTTATAGACCAGATCTTCTGTAATATTAATAGAACACAGATCAACTAAGCTATCATTGGGACAGTGTGACGATAGCACCCCCTGCCCATCACAAGGGGCGGTTACGAACACAGAATTGAAATAATCGTTGAAAAGATTACCCATGGCTTCTCCATCACTAGCGGTTACCCCGTTAAATGACATTTGGTCAGGTATAATATTTACAGGGAATTTAGACTTAACTCTTATAAGCCTGCCATTTAAAATTTTTTTGATGTATATGGAATTTTTTACATATTAAAACAAAAACTAAGTCCAATAATTGTGTACTTTTTTTAAAATCGAAATTGGGACATGATTTTCGGTACTCCTATGATGAACCCTACCGTTATTACACCCTTGTTGTTATGGTAATACATAATTACAGTTAGATAATTTGAGAGAGAGCGCATATGTTCCAAAATATAGACTGTAACTCCGTAGAAAACGGAATAAAACGTAATTTTCCACCCGCGACTGCACTTGGAAATCCTGTCTGTGTAGAAGGCACCACAGGCCACCACAAACAAGGGTGTGCGGCCATAATCACTTCCCACAGCTGAGGTGTTGTCTAGGCGATTCATCATCATCCTAAAGTTATCCCGGTATAGTTGCTTCCTAAAGGATGCCCGAGGTCCGCTACCGAGTCCCAAGAGTTGGCCTTGGCACTAGTTTTTACGGAAGCGACTGCGATCTGACCGTCCAACCCGAGGGACCAGAACTTATTGGAATTAGGCTTGTCAAGTGAGTGAGCAACTTGACTGTTAGAAGTTCTCAAGCAGCCTGAAGACCTCTAACTTGGCTTAACGACTGCTATCATAGACAGCAGCCGGAATCAACGGCTTAACGTGCCTTTCACGATTGACTTACTTTAAAACTTATTTTACGTACATGGTGAAAGACAGTTAATTTGACTTAAGAGGCCTTATAAGTTTTTAAATGCTTTGATTTCAAATTATGATGAAAGTATTGATAATACCAGTAAAGTTATTAAAGTATACGATCATTTTATTAAAGTTTTAGATAGAAACATAGCCATTTTTTTGATTTTATTGTGTGTAGTAGAACTGAAGCGGGAAAACAAGTTTTTAGCTTGAAAATGGTAGATTTGGAGTGATGTTTGAAACGATATTTCTTAATGAAAAATCCAAAAAATACATTTAAAGTTTATGACATTAGGTCGCCATAGTCCTTTTCTAGATAATAACGTTGAGAAATTGTCAAGATACGTGTCAATTCAAACTGAAAATGGCGTAAATAGATGAGCGTTTTTTAACTGATAAGGACCCTTAAGCCGTCGCCTCCCGACGAAAAAAATAAACAATAGCATTTTTGTGATGATCCCAGAGATCCCAGGGACCGGTAGACGACCGGAGGTACTTACCAGAGGCAATAAACGTGTGAAACACAACAGCCATCGCACAGGTTACAAGTGTTTCGGTGAACGTTGAATATTTTCTTTAAAAACCGGGAGGAGTTTCGCACTGTCTGCGCGTGCGGCGAGGGCCTGGTTCAGAGTGACGCCTTGGATATGGATACCTCCAACAAGGCAGCACTCATCGTCGGGGGGCGTAGTCTGATAACGCTATCAGACTACGCCCCCCGTATCATATTACATGAATATGAATCAGATGTCATATTTGTTAGTTTATTAGGGTTCCGTGGCCAAAATAGCGAAAACGGAACACTTATAGTTCCGCTATGTCTGTCCGTCCGTATGTCACAGCCGATTTACTCAGAGACTATAAGCACTAAAATTATGAAATTTGGTAGGAAGGTCTATTAACCGCATAAAGTGATGTCAAATTAAAATAGTTATTTGTTATACAAGAGTGCAAAGTTGTATTTTAACTGCGAGTGAATTGAAACACGAGCTAGCGAATGGAATCTATGATTGAACCACGAGCTAGCGAATGGATTCTATGATTGAACCGCGAGCGAAGCGAGTGGTTCGAAAATAGAATCCATTGTAAATTGTAAATTTTACTCTTATAAGCCTGCCATTTAAAAATTTTTTGATGTATATGGAATTTTTTACATATTAAAAGAAAAACTAAGTCCAATAATTGTGTACTTTTTTTTTAATCGAAATTGCGACATGATTTTCGGTACTCCTATGATGAACCCTACCGTTATTACACCCTTGTTGTTATGGTAATACATAATTACAGTTAGATAATTTGAGAGAGAGCGCATATGTTCCAAAATATAGACTGTAACTCCGTAGAAAACGGAATAAAACGTAATTTTCCACCCGCGACTGCACTTGGAAATCCTGTCTGTGTAGAAGGCACCACAGGCCACCACAAACAAGGGTGTGCGGCCATAATCACTTCCCACAGCTGAGGTGTTGTCTAGGCGATTCATCATCATCCTAACGTTATCCCGGTATAGTTGCTTCCTAAAGGATGCCCGAGGTCCGCTACCGAGTCCCAAGAGTTGGCCTTGGCACTAGTTTTTACGGAAGCGACTGCGATCTGACCGTCCAACCCGAGGGACCAGAACTTATTCAATTCATTTATTCATAAACAATAATACATTGTGTTTGAACATTAAATACAATTTACCTAATTAATTCTTATTTTATCTAGTATTAGATCTAGTGATTATGAATATAATAATTTAACAAAGATAATGTCAAAAGGAACCTAACTATAAAACTATGCTAATAAGATAATGTCAAAGGCAAATTAACTATAAATTAATATTAATTGGTATCCACATTCCTTAGCCTAAAAATTCCTCCATACTGTAATAGGATTTTTCTAATAAATATAATTTTAACTTACTTTTAAATTTGTCATGACATCTAATACTTTTGAATTCATTAGGCAGTCTATTGAATAGTTTTACTGCTTGAAACCTAGCTGTGTGTGCTACAACAGCTAGTCGCGGAGCTACAGGTGGCGGTAGATTTTTTGTTCTAGAACTTAATCTCACTTGCAATTCCTCATCCGATTCAAAATGACTGCGATGTCTCACAAGATCCGTCAAGATAACTAAAATATAAAGACAGGGTACAGTGAGTATGTTAAGCTTCTTGAAATGATCTCTGCCAGAATCCCATTGTCGAATACGCGCCATAGTACGTATTGCTCGTTTTTGAGCAGTAAATGCCCGCTTGACATTATATTTATAGCTACTTCCCCAAAGTTTAATGCTATACCGTAGCTTAGATTCAATAAGGGCGTAATAAACTAGTTTTAATTGCTCAGTGTTTAACTGGTCTCTAAGACTGCGCAAAGCATAACAACCGGAGGAAATTGAACTTTCAACCGAATTTAATTCTTCTTTCCAGTTTAATTTGTTGACAATATATACTCCTAGAATCTTAATATTGTCTACAGGTTTAATTAATTCGTCCTTAATCTTAATATCAAGAGTATCATTATTCCTAGCAGTAGTCTTGAATAGCATTGTGTAAGTTTTGCTGTTATTTAGAATTAGGCTATTTGCTGAAAACCAACGACAGCATGCTTCAATGCAATTTCCTACATTAACATTCAAGTCCTCGATGTTTTGGCCGGAGATGACTGCACTAGTATCATCTGCAAACAATACTAATTCAGCGTCAGGTAGTTCCTTTTTCAAATATAGCGCCAGATCATTTACATAAATAATGAAAAATATTGGGCCTAAAATAGACCCCTGCGGGACACCTTTGGTAATGTTTGATTTATTTTGGATTTATTATTATTGGAATTAGGCTTGTCAAGTGAGTGGACAACTTGACTGTTAAAGGTTCTCAAGCAGCCTGAAGGCCTCTAACTTGGCTTAACGCCTGCTATCATAGACAGCAGCCGGAATCAACGGCTTAACGTGCCTTCCAAAGCGATTGACTTACTTTAAACCTTATTTTACCTACATGGTGAAAGACAGTTAATTTGACTTAAGAGGCCTTATAAGTTTTTAAATGCTTTGATTTCAAATTATGACAAAAGTATTGATAATACCAGTAAAGTTATTAAAGTATTCGATCATTTTATTAAAGTTTTAGATAGTAACATAGCCATTTTTTGATTTAATTGTGTGTAGTAGAACTGACGCGGAAAAAACAAGTTTTTAGCTTGAAAATGGTAGATTTGGAGTTATGTTTGAAACGATATTTCTTAATGAAAAATCCAAAAAATACATTTAAAGTTTATGACATTAGGTCGCCATAGTCCTTTTCTAGATAGTAACGTTGAGAAATTGTCAAGATACGTGTCAATTCAAACAGAAAATGGCGTAAATAGATGAGCGTTTTTTAACTGATAAGGACCCTTAAGCCGTCGCCTACCGACGAAAAAAATAAACAATAGCATTTTTGTGATGATCCCAGAGATCCCAGGGACCGGTAGACGACCGGAGGTACTTACCAGAGGCAATAAACGTGTGAAACACAACAGCCATCGCACAGGTTACAAGTGTTTCGGTGAACGTTGAATATTTTCTTTAAAAACCGGGAGGAGTTTCGCACTGTCTGCGCGTGCGGCGAGGGCCTGGTTCAGAGTGACGCCTTGGATATGGATACCTCCAACAAGGCAGCACTCATCGTCGGGGGGCGTAGTCTGATAACGCTATCAGACTACGCCCCCCGTATCATATTACATGAATATGAACCAGATGTCATAATTTGTTAGTTTATGGCCAAAATAGCGAAAACGGAACACTTATAGTTCCGCTATGTCTGTCCGTCCGTATGTCACAGCCGATTACTCAGAGACTATAAGCACTACAATTATGAAATTTGGTAGGAAGGTCTATTAACCGCATAAAGTGATGTCAAATTAAAATAGTTATTTGTTATACAAGAGTGCAAAGTTGTATTTTAACTGCGAGTGAATTGAAACACGAGCTAGCGAATGGATTCTATGATTGAACCACGAGCTAGCGAATGAATTCTTTGATTGAACCGCGAGCGAAGCGAGTGGTTCGAAAATAGAATCCTGAGCGAAGCGAGTGGTTCAAAAATAGAATCCTGAGCGTAGCGAGTGTTGCAACACACGAGACGTAAAATAACTTTGCAGCCGTGTATAACACAAATCTTTTCACCTCACTAGAGCGAGGAATTTTTTTCCTCCTCCTCGCCCTAACGTTGACAGTTGCGTCCTAAATATAGTTGTCCACTACCTAATCCCGAGATTTGGCGTAGGTACTAGTTTTTTAACACAACAGCACAATATAAAATTATTGTTGCTGGACTGTCTGGACTGGCCTTTACATGTTATTACGTTTAAAAAAGTTACAAATGGCGCGTTCGGATTTCAAATATTCTTTGCACTCTTGTGGATAAAATGCAGTTTTGCTATCTGTTTTTAAAGAATAAAAATCTAAATAAAGTTCTATATACACCCAATCACTAACAACACACAGCCGTGCGCCCGCTCCGCGCTCGACTATTTAGTTAGGTACCTGCCCTTATCAACACCGACATTTAAATTTCAGCCCTACTCCCTTGGTGATATTCAAAAAGCTCTTAAAAAAATTAAGAGGAAACAATCGAAAGATATAAACGACATGTCTACTCGTGTGCTCGATTATTTACCTCCAATAGTTATTTCACTTTTCCTTGCCCTACTTAATGAATGTATATCACACGGTATATATCCCGATGCGTTGAAACTAATAAAGGTCCAACCTATTTATAAAGGCAAGGGGGACATGGAACACGAAAAAAGTTACCGGCCTATATCGTTAATACCAATCATCTCGAAAGTGTTCGAGTGTCTCATAAGTTCCTCTCTAATGCAGTATTTTAGTAATAATAATCTATTAAATAAACAGCAGTATGCCTACCAGCCGGGGCGGTCGACGGTGGACGCGGCGCGAGATACTGTATCGCGCGCGATGACGCATCTCGAGGCCGGGCGACAAGTCGCCGCAATATTTTGCGACTTGTCGCGCGCCTTCGAAATGATTGATCATACGCTGCTTCTAAAGAAGCTATCTCGATACGGTGTGAATGGAGCCTTTCACAATACAATACGCTCCTTTTTAAAAGACAGAAAGCAGAGCACACATGTCTTAAATTCAAGGTGCGACCTTGAAAAAATAGGTAGTTCTGCTGTCCCTCAGGGCTCCACAATGGGAAATTGCTTATTTTTAATTCTGGTAAATGACATCACGACTGCCTGTCCTGATATTGAATATGTTACATTCGCGGATGACACGTGCATTCTTGTGAGTGCTGACACCCTTGAAATACTACAAAGTTAGAAAACTCTCTGTACCTACTATCTCAGTGGTTTGCCGCAAATGGTATGATGTTAAATGTAGAAAAAACAAACATCATGCATTTTCAACTTAGGCAAAGTAACACCCACCAGTTTAACATTATGATTAACAACACCTTAGTGCCTCAAGTTGCCACAGTAAAATACCTTGGCTTCACTATTGATTCCGGACTAACATGGTCCCCTCACATTGACACCCTATGTGATAAGCTATCCTCAGCTTGTTATGCGCTCTCAAGACTTGCACCAAGCTTGTCGTTCGAGAATGTAAAAATGGCGTATTATGGATACTTTCATTCCATACTAATCCATGGTGCCGATTTGTGGGCCACCGCAGCCGAACGCGACAGGGCATTCAAGATGCAAAAACGAGCTGTTCGAACACTAATGAGGAAGCCGCGCGACTTCCCCGCTAAACAGCTATTTAAGGAGACCAAAATACTCACCCTCCCTAGCGTATATATACTAACTGCATGCAAGTATGTGAGAGCCAACTTACACACCTACACCACTCACTGCAGTGCTCGTCGAAGCAACTTACTGATTGTCCCACGCTGTAGACTTGCAAAAAATCGTAAATCGCTCGGTGTCATGGGTGCAAAATTATATAACTCAGTACCGGCCGAGTTAAAATTGGTGCAAAATGATGTATGTTTTGCAAAAAAGTTAAAAAAACTACTCACAGAGCTCGCATGTTACACCATTGACGAATTTGTGGAAGTGTGTCGTGACTCGTGACCCCAATTGAGCATCGAAATTGTATGACAAAATTTATTCTATAAAGTTTATAATTATTATAAACTTAACATTATTATTGCACTATTATGTATTTTTATTGCAGTATGCAAGCACTTGCTGTATTAATCATTGTTTAATGTGATATTATGTAATAATTGACATGTAAAAATCTATTTTTATCAATAAATAATTGAGTATTGAGTATTGAAAACGGGCTTTCCGAGCTAGTGAGGTGAAAAAAACTTAAATTAGGGGGAACTCCAAACAATTAACCGGGGGATGAAAAAAAATCAATGCACACAGTCGTACGAGGTATCTAATCTATACGTTATCAGACTACGCCTCCCGTATCATATAACATGAATATGAATCAAATGTCGTAATTTGTTATTGATTTCTGTGTTTTATTAATATCTACTTGAAGAGACAGATAAAAAAGAAAGTGGGCAACCAGTGATTATTAACTGTGAAGAATGTTCTTTCTCTTTGAAAGTTAACTGTTGAACATACATAGTTTCGACGACCGGTTTAGCCTAATGGGTAGTGCACCTGCCTGTAAAGCTGACGGTCCTGGGTTCGAATCCCGGTCAGGGCAAATATTTGTGTGATGAGCATGAACATTTGTTTCTGAGTCTTGAATGTTTTCTATGTATTTAAGTATTTATATCTATTAAATATATCGGCGTCTAGTACCCATAACACAAGCCTTCTTGAGCGTACTGTGGGGCTAGTTCGATTTGTGTAAGATTGTCCTCTAATATTTATTTATTTATTATTTATTTCAAACTCTCACGTTGACTACATTCTATACTTAATAAAATGTGTATGTATGTTCTAAACAATTCATATATAATTAATATACCGCAACTACTGTGATTGGGTAATTCTACTTTTTCATGACCAGTTTTCTATTACAAAAATATATCTATGATATGTCTTGAATTAGTGGACTCAAATAGGATTTGGAAATAGTACCTGAACCTAATAAAAGGAATTTATATGGAAAAATACTTAAATATTAACATATTGCTGTAAAAGGTGGGTAACACAGTGGTAAAAACCATTTTTTCATACAAATGGTGAGACATCCAAGGATCACTGAGTTACTCGATTTATGGATATTAGCTGTGGTTCGTTAATTACCAAAACTATCGGAAGTGATACTGCAATTAAACCTCTTTCTAAATAACAATACATAAATATGAAGTGAGGGCCAAGTATTCCAAAATCTGCATTAAAAGAAAAGTGTCTGAAAATTATGTACATGAAAAAGTAGAATGGCCCGATTATCTGTTTGGCCTGAAGGTTGGCTGGTAGAAAATGCCTTATGGCATTAGATCCGCCTTTTGTGTCAGTAACTTGTTGATGAGCTTGACGAAATTGATTGAACTTGATGAGGTTATTACAAGCGATTATATAAGTATTTTAAAGAATTTCATTGTAATTCGACTATTTATGTGTAATAATAAGATATTTTTAATATTATTTGTCTCTCCCTTAACATTTTTAATTAATTATGGCTGACACTATTTTATTCTTACAATTCTATAGCAGTGATACATATATATTTTTTTATCTCATTGTAATAGTTTTTGCACCACCTACTTTTCAGCTTTATATTTCATTTCTCCACTACCCGAAGGTTGTCTGGAAGAGATCGCTCTTTAGCGATAAGACCGTCTGTTGTTCTGCCTCTGTCTCCCTGTATCTTTGTTTTTTTTTATGTGCTGTTTTATTATGTGAGGTGTGCAATAAAGAGTATATGTATTGTAATGTATTGTATTTTTTATAATTTTGTTATTTTCTGTTTTAAACAAGGCACCTGCCAAACATACATGACATGCAAATTGGCTTTACGAATAAAGGCGTATGGTATGAGTAAGACAATTATTTTAATTTTACATTTCGTCGGTTGACTACCAAAATAGCAGTGATAGCGTCTCTCCCGCACAACTAATTATTTAGAACCTTATTAAGAACCTTATGATTTTATCCGTAGCATCCTTTAAAATCAATATTAAAACATATCTAATCAACTCACAAATTGCTAATGTATAAGCGGACACTCCATATATACTAAGTACCATATACGACAATGTTGTATCATCTACATATTTTAGTTTAAACAAATCTGTAACTAATTTACAAATATTTGAAATCATTGACCAGCGATCTCTCCTTCTCCATCATTAAGTTAAGCTGGGTAGTTTAGTTAAGAATACATCTTAATTAAGTTTATCTTTGTATCTCTCTTAGGGTGCCCTGAAAACCAGCGCCTTAGCATACATTGCTATTGGCATATGCTGAGTGGTATCCTTTTTGGTGTTTAATCTAGTGTTTATTTCATCTTATTTCATTTGTGTGTATTGTGTAATGATTTAACACCAAATAAATATTTCTTTCTTTCTTCTTTCTATTGTATAACATCAAACTCTCATAGTAGTTAGCATAGATCTGTACATAAGTTCTGTAAAATGATGTGTTCATCTGTAATCGGGGTACATAAGCCCTCACATTTTTTATACCAAAGACAACTGTAACCTTACCTTATGTACTCTGTTGGTGTCCAGTGTAATAAATA
Source organism: Epiblema foenella (assembly GCA_963556455.1). Classification (NCBI taxonomy): domain Eukaryota; kingdom Metazoa; phylum Arthropoda; class Insecta; order Lepidoptera; family Tortricidae; genus Epiblema; species Epiblema foenella. The sequence continues at coordinate 10,807,289 of OY747121.1, read as the reverse complement.
AATAAATAAATAAAACTAATCTAACACAGATTTTTTTTTATTTACTATACAAGTATGTAGTGTTATGTCCCTGGAGGTGAGCAAGGTTGCCAGAGCTCCCGAGGATGCACTGTGTTGAGAGCGAGGGACCTGAATGTGTTCCTTCTGCTGTCAACACAGTGCATCCTCAAATCTTATAAAGGGTCTGCAACGCGCACGTGACTCCTTTGGAGTTGCGGGCCTCTAGACTGCGGTGACCGCTTACCATCAGGTGGACCGTACGCTTGTTTGCCACTGGCGTTGTATAAAAAAAAATTCCTTAATATTAAAAAATATATATGCATATTTATATGGTAGCATTTGAATTCTGTAGTATTATGATACTGTTATTTTATATACATTGTATATTGTTCTGAAAAAATGACACCTCGCAGAGTTTCTAAAGTTTCTTACGCCGGTTCTTTTCGAGGCAGAAGTTCATTTTATGAACGGGTGGTAGTTTTTTGACTTTCATAAGTGCATATAATATGCCTTACTTGAAGAATAAATGATTTCATTTCATTTCAAAACTCGTATATCAGTATCGCTTGAGTACTGAGATAAGAGTTTCTAAGAGTAATGCCAGATCTGGCAAAACCGACAACTTGCCACCCGACGATTTCAAGTTGGCGTGCAATATTTAACTACAGTATGGGATTCTACAATAAATGAGTTTACATTTGGAAAGGCAACAACTTGCAAGCGTCTATAGGCTGCGGCGACCATCAAACGAGCCGTATACGTTTTCCACCGATGTTTTATTAAAAGAAAACACACATTTTTAAACTTTTATTAAGAAATTGGAATCATAACATAACACGCTTAATATACATATCACACGTTAACTTTAGTTCTGCCATACTGACGATTAGAGATGCGCCGAATATGGGTTTGACCGAATACGAACATTCGGCCGAATATTAGGTCCAGCTGTTGCCGAACCGAACATTCGGCCGAATCATTCGGTTCAACGTAAATCCTTCATCTATTGTAAAACAGACTAATTGAATTGTTAAAATTTGACAAAAAATACGTTAAATCACTGTTAATAATGAGTCTATCAATTTCAAGAAGCACTCTATAATACACTCTTGTAACTTGTAACAAAACCATCTCAAAATTGTTCGGTAAATATTCGGCAGCTGGACCGAATAATTCGGCCGTATACCGAACATTCTAAAACATGACGAATACCGAATAACCGAATATTCGGCGCATCCCTACTGACGATAAACTAAGAATGCCTATCGAATATCGATCATTCTCCCACGAAGTATTAGCAGCATAGTCAAAGGCAAGACGTTCCGGATGGGACGAAAATATCTATACGCTCTTAGTGCTTATCCAAAAATCACGCGAGGTTTTCTGGACAACATTTAGATGAAAGAAAAGAGGAGGGGCGGTTAGCGACTAGCAAAGTTGATAAAAGGATATTAATTTGTTTTTTAATGATTGTCATTAAATAACCAAATAAAATCGAGACTGTTCAATATATCCTCCTGAGACCCACCATAAAAATAAAAATACAATCGAATTTGAACCTAACAGTTCCGATTACAAATTTGAATTTTATTTTATGTCAAATCAATCAAACCAAAACAAATGCAACTCTATCACTTCAAAATTTAACTTATTTTCCGTTGACCATATTTTGTCCTTTATATAGGACGCGGGGTCTTAGGAGGATATAGCCGAGCGAACTCCCTTAGTAAAGGAAATCTGTAATACGGAAAAAACATAAAGACATAAGCAAGTGTCACAATCTAGAATCCCAATAAAACAGCTATTAAATACTTATTCGAGTAAATACGTCACATAGTCCACTTTTCCCGTAGCTTTACACCACACATACCACTCACTGTACCTACATTAGGGTTTATAAAAATAACAATATCTCCCATTGAAAAAACCTCATCCTTCAGGTGGTTACAAACTGACTCTTAGCGTGGGTTGCACCAAACCGTCTGTAATCGTAAGCGGTGTTCGTTAAAATCTGATTGTATGGAAAGTTTGACAAGTTTCTATGGGATTGGGATGACAGCTGCCGGCGCCATATTTGACGATGACCGGCCTGTGATCGTATGTTGGTGGGTCAATCAACTTTTTCTTGTTGTTATTCTGTCCCGTCAGCGAGGAGACAACAGTGACCATGTTTCTTAGAAAAATGTTTATAATATGGAATTCAAGCATGCTTAGGAGATGACCCATGTCCAAATGGATTTATACTTATCGCTAAAACTAATGTTTGGTCGATTTAAACCCTATAAAATCACAGTTTTAAAGAGTGACTCAGGAGACGTAACCATGGTAACAAGCAACAAAGAATAGTTGATCCACCCTGGTGCAACCGAACCTCAATATCCTGAAAATCACCACATGAGTTAGATCCGGGTCAACGAATTGGCAGTTTCACAAAAGACGGTGGAGTAGACCTTGACCTGAAGTGGGCATGTTAGTAGCCTTAGGGTCCCGCGGTGACGGTGAAGTAGACCTCGCAGTTGGGCATGTTCTGCCGCCACGCGTCGAACACGAGCGACGGCTCCTCTTTGGTGAACAGATCGACCTTCGGCTCCTCAGGGGCCGTGGGCTCCTGTTTCGCCTGCAAAATCAAAACATTTATTCTGCAAATAGGCCTCAAGGGCACTTTTACAAGTCAAAATCTATCTAGGTACATCAAATAAAAATAATACAATAACCAAAGTATCATCAATTAAATGTAGTGTTACATGTCAAAAATAAGACTAAGAAACTAATAACAATCGAGATTTGTTAGAGATGTATAAGGTCTCTAAGCGTCAAGATAAAAGGTAATAAAGTACACTAATCATAATAAAATATTTTGAGCTATATCTATAACATGTCAACATGAAAATAATAAAATCTAATAAATAAATAAATATCCTCAAATATCAATAAATAAATATCCTACAAAAGGTAAGTTAGTTTAATTGTCGATTAAACCCGTATATCGTACTCGAGATTAGTACCTGAAAGGTATTTACCCTTCGACTCAAATAAGTTCAAGAAACTGGTGGTAACAAAAGCAGTAGAAGGCAAAAGACCAAGAGGCCGGAGCGCTAAACGATGGCTTAGCCAGGTGTCGCATCTTAATATTTATTTATTTAAAAAAGGTACACTTTACAGACATCACACAATAAATGATACAGTTAAGTTTGTACAAAATCAGTAGTTTATAGACCAGCATGACATCCAAAGCAAGTGCACACAGCATGATCAATAAGTAAGCGCATAATTGACCAAGTGCACATACAGCACTAGTGTCAAGTCGACCAACACAGAGCAGGGTTAATTACATGGTTAAATCTAATCAAGTTCAGCATTCAATAACACAGTTACCCTACTCTATTTCAGCAAAGTCGAGCCAATGATGCATCAATATGAACATTACTAGTAGCAAAAGTTTAATTAAAGGAGATAAGTATACATTCTTAGGTACTAACTGAATGATAAACGATAAAACTGAAACGAAATTAAATAAACAAACAAGGAAATCAGGGTAAAGCGTTTACTTTTTAGGGTGAGCAAAAAGGATAGCCGCCAAGTCTCTCTTAAATTTAATATGCCAGTAAATGCGGCGCTCCGACTGGCAGCCGACCGAAACTCCTGGAGACGAGTACTGTACGCCTCGTCGGCAGTCTCAACCCTCAACAATCAGGGACCGGTTGAGGATGAGAAGTAGTATTTACAATGTGTAGTTCCACGAGAAAACATGTCGAAACTGTATACGTGTGATACAGAACACGAATTTACAAATACGAAATAAGTAAATTAATAATAACGTAAAATATATCCCCTAGACTAAATTAAATCGTTTGATATGCTTTCTCGCAAGAACTGTGTCAACTAGATATAAAATAAATCAAGGTGTCATTTTCAATCAACTTTTCTTTGTTGTTATTCTGTCCCGTCAGCGAGGAGACAACAGTAACCGAGTTTCTTAGAATAATGTTTATAATATAGACTTCTAGCATGTTCAAGAGACGACCCATGCCCTAATGGATTTATATTCATCGCTGAAACTCATGTTTGGTAGATTTAACCCCTATAAAATCAGTTTTTAACACTCAGGAGACGTAACCATGGTAACGAGCAACAATGAATAGTTGATCCACCCATAAAACAAAAGCGGTTAAAGGGTTCATTGGCTACATTCCTATACTTAGGGTTTAGGGTAGTTTAGTTTAGTTTAGTTTACTTATCTCCATATACAATTAGATTATAAAACATGTTCGCTTATCTTGCTAATCGTATTTCGATCGTTATAACAATGAAATAATTAATAATTATAATATGATGGTAGGTATATACTTAAATATATACCTACATTTAAACAATAATCAGGGTATAATAGAATTAAAAATGTCACATAAAGTATAAATAGGAAAAACAATACAATTGAAAATGTCATATAAAGATTAAATTGAAACTCTAAGCTGAAATAAAAAATATTTAACAGTTGTACCAATGTAAGGGTACCAATCATAACAAAGTCAATTTAATAGATAATGTCAGAAGAAGGTAGTACTTGCTTCTCACTGTTCCATCTTCCTCATCAAAATTTTATAATTCTTCTTTCACTTTTCGAGCTATTCGGCTTTGGAATTCTTTATCTCCTGATTTGAGGCGTGCTGCACCTCTTGCTGTCTTCAAAAAACAGCTTAAAGATCACTATTTGTCTCTCTCATGACACATTTAAGACTTAGCTCCTTTAGACTATGTGGCTGACTATATATTTGTATATGTTTATGTGCGTATATTTTTATACTATATTTATGTATGTTTATTTACCCTTAATTAAATGTTATTGTTGTAATTATTAGTAGGCTTCATATGTATTAACTCTGCACCACCTGCTATGAATCTTTCTGTTTAGATTTCCGCTACCCTAAGGTTGTCTGGAAGAAATAGCTCTTTAGGGATAAGACCACCTGTTGTTTGCCTCTTCTCATTGTGTTTTTTGTACTGTACTGTATCCTTTGATTGAGGTGTGCAATAAAGAGTATTTGTATTGTATTGTATTGTACCCGAAGGGTTCAAAGGGAACTAACTCTATTATTGTCAATCACGCGTCCGCCCGTCCGTCGTCTGTCACACAAGTTTTACAGCCAAATGGTTGGAGCTACAGCCTTAATATTTTCACAGTATAAGCATCTTGTTGACCCAAAGCCCTAAAAATTGTCAAAACTTATTTTTAAATGTTCCATACAGCTAAATGGGGGCGCGAAAAAAAATTTACCTAACCCATTGATTGGAGTATCGATCTTTAGATACTATTGAGTAGATTAATAACATATTTTTTTTAAATATTGGAAAACAAAGTGTACGATATTCCTACAGCATCAAACGACTCACCGCTACTGTGCCCATCCACCGCCTCGGGTCCCGAGGGCTAGGCTGCAGGTCCAGGGGTTAGTGTCCAGCTGAATATGACGTACACAGGTTCCTAGGTCACTGATAAGCGCACTCTTCCAAGGGGGAAAGGTCCTCAACGCACACACAAATAATATTGAGAAAAATGATGTTCCCGCGGCGCCGCTAGTTAACGAACTAACTTTTAATAAGTGCGTGTCATTGCACATTTGTATATCCGCTTCCGGCGAGTGGCGCTGTTAGCGCGCTGGTGTCGCCATCCCGGGGGGATGACGGTTTCAAGACAAGAAGCAGCAAATCGCTAGAAGCTCGTAGGGATACCATACGTAATAGAAAACAAAATAAATTGACCTACAAGATTGTGTCTCCAGTCATTAAAATAAAAATATAAACAAACTAAAATAAACTAGTGTTCCGGTACGGAACAATAGGTATAATTTTATCAGCGGCAATAGTATGTCAATTTCTATACAGGTATTAAATAAAACCGGTTTTAGAATCCCTGATTGAAAACAAGATTAAAATTAAACATGTTGATGGTAGACAACAGGAGATCTTATCGCAAAAAAGCGATTTTTTTCAGAAAACGTTCCAGGCGGTTCATCTGTAGGTGTGTTCCAAATTTTAAATATGTTATGTCAACTTAGAGTCTGAACATCTACATCTTCAAAAAGTCTGCTGTTAGCACGAAAAAATTTAGGAAAGATTTTATATCCTTCAACAAAAAAAGCAAAAATCCATAGCTTTAGCCTCGGCGCATTTAAGCGCATATTCGGTATAGTGTTCTAATTAGGAAAAAGTAGAAGAAAATTCTTTTTTACGCGAAAAAATTTTTTTTTCTATGGGCAGGTCGTCCAAGTTAGCCAACTGTCCATACAACGGCCAGAAATTTATTACGTGAAAAAAAATTCTTCTACTTTTCCTAATCAGAACACTACCGAATATACCCTATCGTGATAGCAGGTCAAGCTTGTATGGAATCAGATCGGTTTGCAATGATTTATTACTACCTCGTTGTCACTTTGCCGTTTTCAAAGGTAGCTTTAAATACTCAGCAACAAAATGCTGGAACAACATACCGCCACCTATTAAAAACTTAAATACAATTGGTACTTTTAAATTGAAACTCAAACAACAACTTTTAGAATTTCTAAGCACGCTACCTTCTGGTACTAGAACAAAACCGTCGTATCTGTAGTGGTCGAAATTGTATTATGCGCCGTTCAACTTTGTTAATCTCAGTACCTACTTATAGTAAAATTATTACATTCATGTTATTTATTTCCTCAATATACACTCTGTTACCCAACGTATTTATTTAGCCTACACATCAAACCTATTTTCAAATATGTCATAGTATCATACAGTATAATCTTATAAATATATCCACAAACATAAACATATACATACATACCTATAATATTATTTTCTACACAAACTATAATGTCTCAGCCATACAGTTTCCGACAAGCAGCAAGCAAATCCGTATTGTACGAAGGGTCGGCCTGAAAACCAGCGTTGTAGTAGGTAAGCCTGCTGCAACACATGCTGAGGTTCGCTCCTTTTTAGCATCATAATTTTAAGTCTTTATTTTTACATGTAAACATATCAATTTGTGCCTATTTAAGTTTTATTGTAAGGCTTGTAATGTTTTATTGCATTGTAAACACTTATCAATTTGATGTTAAATAAAAATTTTCTATGTCTATGTCTATGTCTATGTCTAAACGGATCCTGACTAGTTTTGTTACACCCTGTATGCAAAAAGTTTACGGTATGGTAACGACCCAATGGCTGACACTTGAACACCCAATAGTTGGCACCTATTAATGTGACACGAGATTGCTGGCCAATCATCATTCAGTTCATCATTAAGTTAAGCTGGGTAGTTTAGTTAAGATGTGTTATTAGTTAAGTTTATCTTTGTATCTCTTAGGGTGCCTTGAAAACCAGTGCCTTAGCATATATTGCTATTGGCATATGCTGAGTGGTATCCTTTTTGGTTTTTAATTTAATGTTTATTTCATCTTATTTAATTTTTGTGTATTTTTTTTATAATTAATAAATAAATATTAGAGGACAATCTTACACAAATCGAACTAGCCCCACAGTAAGCTCAAGAAGGCTTGTGTTATGGGTACCAGACGACGATATATTTAATAGATATAAATACTTAAATACATAGAAAACATCCAAGACTCAGAAACAAATATTCATGCTCATCACACAAATATTTTCCCTGACCGGGATTCGAACCCAGGACCGTCAGCTTCACAAGCAGGTGCACTACCCACTAGGCTAAACCGGTCGTTATTACGTCACGTCGGTCGTATTGTGTAATGATTTAACACCAAATAAATATTTCTTTCTGTCTTTCTTCTTTCTAAGTATAGAGGCATTGGCGAGAACTGGGACATTTACCTCACACCTGTAGCCAGCCTGCTGTAGAGGTCGTTACCGTAAACCGGGGCTACTTTCAATTTCGGGGGCGACATTTAAAATCAAGTTTTTAAAGCGTATTTCTAGTTTTTATTTGGTTAACCTGGGTCGGTGTTGGATAGTACCGTCACCGTTGTAGAGGTCCAGGGCTGGAAGGCCCCCATGGTGTTCTGGGGCGCCGACAGCGGGGTAGGTAGGGCACCATTCCTACCATAAACGTGGGCCCGCTAGGGCAACGCTGACAGAGTTCTGGTGGTGTGCAAAGATCGTTCCCAGGACTGTCTAAAAGCGAGCGGTGGAACACCCCAGGGGTTTTAGTCCGTGCGAGTCGGACATGCCCACTCGGCTTCTCCCGGGCTGAGTGGGATCCATAACGGATTTCCCCTGGGTAAACAAAAAAAAAAGGGTCGGTGTTGGATGATTCTCATTCCAAAATTTAACATTTTCTTAATTTGTCCTTACCGGACCTGGATTGTTAATGACTTGTGAGTGATTATTTCTGACCTTAACTATTTTAATAGTTAGGGATCCAGGTACAGAGTAAACTTGAGTCAATAATAAGTACAAATTTTCCTTAACTTACACTTAACGTTCGGATCGGTAAGGACATCAATTAACTTAAACGATGAGAACCGCCCTGTTATCCCTTGGTATATTTCTTAACTATTTTCTGAACTGACTCAAATTAGAAATACTTAGTGACGATTATATTAGTGTTTTTAATATATCAAATGGCCCCATTTTTTTCTAAAGTCACCCCAGTTTACGGCACGGCATGAGTCTGGACATGTGTTTCTAGAATTATAACGTAATCAAGTCTAACAGAGAAATATTCAAATCAAATGCCTGTCAAGCGGCATTCCTAGGAAAACAGTTGTTTTTCCAGAAGACGCTTGATTTGGACTCAGTCGGAATGACATGTATTGATCTACCTTACTTAGGGTCGGTTGCACCAACATACGATCACAGGCCGGTCATCGTCAAATATGGCGCCGGCAGCTGTCATCCCATAGAAACTTGTCAAACTTTCCACATAATCAGATTTTAACGAACACCGCTTACGATTACATACGGTTTGGTGCAACCCACTCTTAAACTATAATTGTGATGTGATTGTGTTTCAGTTATTGTATGAAATACAATAAAATAACCTGTTCTTATAGTATTTTCTTCTCAAGATGTACCACTCAACATCAGAGCCCCTTACAGTACCTACAGTTAGGCAAGTTTGAAATAAAACAAACGGTGAGTACACAGGTAGTGAATCAAATATAACATTTATTAAAACGTGTTACATATATCAAACAGTTATAGAATGTTCTTAATACATTTTAATAATATTACAGACATTTACAAATTTATTTATTTATTTATTTATTACACGGGACACCAACAGAGTACATAAGGTAAGGTTACAGTTGTCTTTGGTATAAAAAAAAATGTGGGGGCTTATGTACCACGATTACAGGTGAACACATCATTTTACAGAACTTAAGTACAGATCTATGCTAACTACTATGAGAGTTTGATGTTATACAATAAAATCATATGGTTCTTAATATCTATAAACAACGTGAAATTCTCCATTAATCTAAGTATTGAATTATAAAGACATAAAATACAAAACCGAATTTAGATTTGTACAATAGTAAAATTATTTAACGAGCAACTGACGAGGCTAGATATTGGGTTATTTTCTTTTTATGCGTTTCAATAGTGTCGTGATATACCGGGTGTACAATCCAAATGGGTCAGTATGGTGAAGTCGGAAACTATGAGAGATAGCGAGATCTGTTCTTAGGAACCATGACGTCGATTTTAGATTTAATAATGATTACATTCAAACTTTTTTATTAACTCTCATACATAACCGGGAATCGAACCTGGTCAAAATCAATGTGTATAAATTCTGCAAGTCGCAAGAAGCACAACACTATAATGGAATCTTGTTTAAATAATTGAAAGAAAAACCCACCAATAAGATAATTATTTTATTTCAGATAAGATATGCATAAGTAGTCTCTTCAGATAATTGATGATCGATTCATATTATTCACGACTTTTTGCAAATTAATAAAACTGTGGGCATTTTAGTCTAATTTACTGTCAGTTGTGTTTACACAAGATTTCATAGCCAAATTTGGTGGGTTGGTATGAGAGTTAATAAAAAAGTTTGAATGTAATTATTATTAAAACTAAAATCGACGTCATGGTTCCTAAGAACAGATCTCGCTATCTCTCATAGTTTCCGACTTCACCATACTGACCCATTTGGATTGTACACCCTGTATATCCAGGTTGGCTGCTACAGCAACATTATTGTAAAATGTAAGTAGCCTACCTAGGGGCGCGTGTTTTTTAATGTTTGTTCTTGCTAGGGGTACACTAAATTGCAATGTAAAACAAGAGAGTCCCCTCCCCGCGCCCGCGCCGCGGCCTCTACTCGACACGCGCGAGTTATGCTGCCAGGAAGCAACAGGATCGACTAACGCTAACGGAACCCTCTCGGCGCGTCCATCCACCGAACACCTCTCCACGGCGCAGCCCGGCCACGGCTCTGCGCGACTTGCAAGCGGCAAGCGTTTTAGCTGCTCATTGCGCGGTCGAGACGCGCAACGCGTTGCGGTTAGTTGGGATCACACGCAATGTATTAGGAAAACCGCTGTCGCTGTCGAAGTCGTGGCCGGGCGGTAGACCGCCGACACAGGCGGCTGCACTCGACTCGTGCGAAGAGATCTCATCAATACCAAGTGTTTGCACCGTCGCGTTACTTCACAATAAACCCAACAAGGATATGATTGTATGGACATTATTCTCCTTAAATAACCCCCGACACGTCACGCAAAAGAGGGGTGTAATAAGTTTAACATGTGTACATGTGTGTCTGTCTGTGGCATCGTAACACCCTAACGGATTGTTGGCGGAGATGGTTTTGAGCTATGTTTTGTGACGGTTTTTTTTTAATTTAATTGAACTGTTTTGAAGTAACGTGTCGGTGCAAAACTCATGGTCCTGACTCAACTGCGGCGTTGCCTGCGATTTGACTCCCCTTTAAGTTATAATTCCGTGTCCGCTCGCGCCGTCGCCTACAGATTGGCGAGAACTTGCGTGCAATTTTCAATACATTTCGGGGCTGTGTGCTACCGAGATAAGACGTACAATCAAACCCTGCAATGTAATGAAAATGGCATAAGTTCTTGGAAATAAAACGGAAGGAATACGTGAGAGAGGCAACACCGTCGGCGACACCGCGCGCACACGTGCGGAGTCGAGCACAAGACAAGATAACACGTCCATCTCTTTATGGCACAGGTACTACTTGATACAGGTAAAGGGAATAGATGCTTTATCTTGATCCTGTGATACGAGAAGCGTAACCATACGCCATTTGTGTTATTATTTAAATAATAACAAGAGTAAGTTCGTCCGAAACCAATTGTGAGCGAAACAACAAGCGAATTGAACTCGATGAATTAGAATAAGGGGCACTACACCTACAAGTGCTGAATTCTCGTTTCTCCGAACCTATCTTTCGCCGAGCTATTGAAAATAACATTTCATAAAATCAATCAGAAAATTGTTTATACATTTAAAACGTCATTAGGTAAATGTTAACTTCAGTAAAACTTATTCAAAGACATATTAGGAGAAATTAATGATAATTAGTCCTAAGATAAATTGTATAAAAGGTAAATTGCCGTCGAGAGCAAAAAATATTAAAATTCAAACGAGATGCGAAGCGACGAACAAAGACAGACCTCAGTTTACACTGTAAACGTGCCTGAGGTCTGTCTTTGTTCGTATACAGACAAGCGGGAAAACGGAACAGAAAAACAACTGTTTTTCTGTTCTGTGAGCGTGGCGTTCAGATTAATTATGATCTAGGAATACACCTAGTTTTACAACTTATGCCCTCAAAATACAGCTGCTGCAAAATAATGATTTGTTCGTTTTGCTCGAATAAGCAGTGCCCCTGCTGTGCCCCCAGGTTTTGAAAGATTGACGTTTTGTTTGTTATAACAGGCTGCGGCCCTTAATGGGATGTTATACAACATTGCTGGCCCGGCGCCGCGCCCCGGAAACAAAATACGACGCCGGCCGCCGGCTGCTGCAGTGCGTGTTTTTATTACTGAAACCTCAGAAAATCATTTCAAATTTTCTTATAACTTTCAAATTTCATTGCGTTGTTTGAGAAGAGCTCTATACGAGCTTCATAAAAGACTTCAACGCGCTCTTGAATTTGAAACACAATGGTTCCTGAACACATGATAGAAGATTTATGGACATGCATGTAGATAAAGTAGTGTATGCAACTGTGTGTATTATTATGTCTTAAAACACGAGTGGTTTTATAACCCTCCCTAGCGGTAAGGGCGCTCGTCCGGCCAACTAGAGGCGCGGGTTTGATTCCCGTCTTAGGCTGCGCGCGAGATCACGGTCCGGTTTTCCTTTGTGTTTGTTCTCTGTATCAAATTATTACTATCATATTCTTAAATTCATAATGTTTATTGTAAAATTTTAGTTTAAGAGATATTGACGTAAATAAGTAATTTCTAGTAGAGCTACAGCTAGCTAGCGGCCACCCTGCGCGGCGCGCGGCGCGGGGTGTAGCAGGCCGGAGGGCGCGTCTCTGCGGCACGGGTACACGCCGATGAAGTTACACGCCGGCAGAGTGCCGTCATAATGTGTGACATACCGTGCTGTATAACTAAGCACAACTGCTCTCTGTACATCCGCCAACAGCTCCAGTAAGCACGCGCAGTGCCACGGGTTACCATGGAAGTAGAAGGACTGAAGGCCGGCGCCGGCGCGCTTCCCGCTGCTGGCGAACTCAGGGAGCAGGTGCGTGATCCTGTTGTTGTCTAGCTCCAAGTGTGTTAGCTTATTGTTACGTGTGAGTTCCGGAACGAACCTTATCTTATTATTACCCAAGTTTAAGTCACTTAAATCTGTTAACGCATGGAAAACGTGCATGTGGATGAACTCTATACCGTTATTATACAAATATAGATTTGTCAACTTCCTGCACGCAGAAAAAGTTTCTGCGTTATCGATCACTCTCAGTTTATTATAGCTCAAATCTAACCAGGTCCAGTTGGCGCACGCGCGCTCGTCGAAGACGGGCAGCTCGCGCAACTTGTTGAATTGCAGCCACAGCTGTGTTAATGCGGGGACGGTGTGGAATACAGCCGGATTTATGTTCTCTATATTGTTATTACGTAAGAGCACTCCCCTTAAATTTGGTAGTCCCGTAAATACATCAGGGTCAATTTTAGTCAAACCGCAACTGTCCATCCACAACATAGTGGCCTCGCTGTCCGGATACAGACGGAATCGTCCCGCCGTGCCGCCCAACGGGCACTCCGCCGTGGTGACCCAGTCTGCGCGCGCGCCGGCCGCCAGCAGCGCGGCCAGCGCCAGCAGCGCGGGCGCCGCCCCTGCAACACACGCATGGATATACAGCGTTTTCGTCACATATCAGATCCTAAATATCATCGTAAAAATAAACTTTCATGCTGCCGATTTCGTAATTATCAACTATAGTGATATGTTTTTTTTACAAAAAGGATAGCTTTTTTATTGCCCTAACACAATAACCAAGTGTTCTAAAAATAAATTTAAATGTACTAAATATTTACGAAATTACGCGGGTAGTTATAAATTAAATTAATTATTTGAGCGGGATGGTTAATTGCAAAGTCATGCGTGTTAGAGCGGCGCTAAAAGTTTGAAAGGTAGTTTCTTATGTAGTATTTTCCTAGCTTTAGTGAGGTGAAAAGATTTGTGTTACACACGGCTGCAATAGTAGATTGTGTCTCAAGGGTGCAAAATGATACATTTCGATCAGCCGCCAGAGCTCATAGAGAGCGGTCGTGTGTCACATTTTTTAAATATGTTTTATAAATTCGAAATCTAAATTCTGATTGGCCGTAACACAGTATTTTCGATTCCTGCTCTTTCCTACGGTATCTTAATGTGGGGGCTCCTCCCAGGGGGCGGGCCCAGAGTGGGACAACCATACTTGCCAAGCTTCAAGTTATCGTCAAAGACAGTTTTTGCATTTTTGCGGAGGATTGAACCGCCGACGCTGGATTGTTAGGTGAGCGCTTTAACCATTCGACTAAAGGTGTGCTACGAAAGGGTGCGAATATTAATTATACTAGACATACCGCTGAGTGCTACGCAAGGGTGACGTCACAAGCTACGCGCTACGAGTGCTACGTGGCTTGCCTTATTTAAGTGGCTTATAGAGACCGCACCATTAAGAATTCTTGCTTGATTACAGTAGCTGCTTGCGTAGATATAATATAAACATGTCGAAGTGTAGCGCTTGCGATAAAGCGATAAAGGAAGCGGACATAAAAGTCTGTTCCGCATGCAATGATGCGTACCATTACCAATGTTTAAGAATCACCGCCGAAAACTTCTACAAGGAGTCAAAACGATACAAGGAGACTTGGAGATGTCCGCGATGCAAGTCACTAGAAAAAAGAGGTGATAATAAGCGCTCGTAAGCGCTCCGGGTTCCGCAGGTACTCGCACAATAACAAGTTCTCCCTCTGAGGGAGCAAACATTACAGTACAAATAGAAAACCTGCGTGGATACCTCGAGAGCAAATTAGAAGCGATAAAAAGGGAAATCCTGCAGGAAATAAACTTGAAAATGAGGGATATTGAAGGCGCTATCCAGAACCTTAATAAGGAGAATAAAGAACTTTCAAAGAAAACCCAGAAACTTGAAACCGAGGTCAAAAGACTTAAGGAGGACCACAAGGTGCTACAGGAAGGTGTAGACAATCAAAAGAAGAGGGAAGCGGAATCAAGAACGAGCATAGGAGAACAGCGAGGAAATGAACTTAAATATGAGGAGACCATAAAGGGTCTACAACAGGAAACATCCTTCCTTCTAGCCAAAGTAGAAGATTTAGAGCAAAAAAACCGATCCTGTAACATTGAAGTGAGAGGTATACCGGAATCGCAAGGTGAGCAGCTGACAACATACTTGGATGACATGTGTGCATTTTTAAATGTGAAAATTGACAAAAATGATCTATATACGGCATTCAGATCTGGTCGTAAAAGTGGTAAACCGCGTGCAGTTGTGTACATGTTCAAGAGTGTTATACCTAGAGACGATATCTTGAATGCATCCAAGGACTACAATAAAAACTGTAAAGATTCAGAGAAGCGTCTTAAGACTACACATATTAAGATCCCCGGGGAGGCTAACGCAATTTACATCTCGGAACATCTCTCGCCGAAACTAAAATATCTACTCTCAAAGAGCAGACAGGCTAAGTCTTCGCTAGGGTATGAGTTCTGCTGGGTTTTAAATGGTAGAATTTATATGAAAAAAAACTCAAGTCATAAGGCCATCTGGATCAGGGACGAAAACACACTTGCAAACCTATGACTATGCTTGTTACCTCCTACAGCGGTGACTCAATTATGTCACTCTAGATCTGATGCAATCACACTAACACAATATAACTTCTATATTATATGTCTAGTTTACCTAACTATTTATATATATTATACTAAATATGTTTTTATTTTCACTATTACTATATTTTTTTAAATAAGAACAGATGGGCCGAAAGAGGGCTGCGAATGCGTAAAAATAAATATTTGCTGGCATATGTTGCAGGATCCTGAGTAAGAAATGATGTACAAAGACAAAAATGCAAATTATGATTATGGATAACGATTTTACAGTCACAAATGAAAATCTGGACTTGCTCCTGAGTGATTCAGTAGTACATGAAATGGATGACCCGATTACTCTAAGAACGTACCTCATATTATCAATATTAGATCTATATTTAAAAACTTCGAAAGCCTACTAATTTCACTTGAAGATTCCGTTAAAAACTTTGATATATTAATATTGACAGAATGCCGAATTAAAAATCGCAAACCGAACCAAACAATCGATGGCTATACTAGTATTTATACCGAAATAAACTCAATCCAAAATGATGGAGTCGTTATGTTTATAAAGAATGACTTGAGCTTTACACACAGAGAAATTAAACTAATTGGGGCAAACTGTTTGAGAGTCGATTTGAATAATGCACTATATTCGGTATCTATAGATCACCATCCTCTTATAACGTAGATTTGTTTTTAGAATCACTAGATGAACTATTAAACGAAAGCAAAAATACGAAAAACTCTATTATACTGGGTGACCTTAATATCAACTTTTTGGCAACGTCAGGAACTAAACACCCTAATGTGGATGATTATATAGATCTATTGACCTTACATAAATTTAGAATAGGAATTAATAAACCCACAAGACAAGATAGTTGTCTTGACCACTGCATGATCAAATTAGAAAACCTTAAGCATGAATGTGTCATATACATTGTACCAATTACTGATTATATGCTAACCCTATGTGTATTGGAGTACGATTCAACAACAGAGCGAAAGTCCATTCCAAAAGTAGAAGTTAAAAAAATTGATTATGAACAACTTAAGAACGCTCTTAAGAAAGAGTCTTGGAGTAGTGTGTACAGCAGCGATGATGTAAATAATGCCTTTGAATGTTTCACTACTACACTAAACAAGTATATTCTAAATAGTACTACAGTAAAAGTAATAAATCATCGCAGAAATAAACCTATTAAACCGTGGATTACTCATGGGCTTATCTTATGTATTCGTAAAAGGGATAAGTTATATAAGATATCTAGAAAACACTCAGAAAATCCGATACTGCAGCACGACTATATACAGTACAGGCGAATTTGCAATCTACTCATTAAAAAAGTAAAAGCTAAGTATTATAAAGATAAATTCGATAAAGCTAAAAATAATTGCAAACTAATCTGGTCTACAATAAATGAGGCTTCTGGTAGAAAGAATTATAACAGTAAAACTATCAAGGAAATCTTAATAGGGGATGAAAGTATTAAAGCAGCGGATCAACCACATGCGGCTGCCAATGCTTTTAACTCGTTCTTCTCTAGTGTAGATCGAAACTTGGCAACTGAGCATCTTGAAAATCTCAAAGTCACAGAAGCACAATTGACAGAAAAAATTGAAATTACCAATCAAATAGATACTTCTCTTTATTTCAAAATAACCAATCCTAAAGAAGTTAATTCAGTCATAAATTCGCTGAAAAATAATAACTCTAGTGGACTCGAAGGCTTTACAGGACATACACTTAAAACTATTTCAGAATATTTAATTTACCCACTAGTGCATGTTATTAACTTAAGCTTGCGATTAGGTATCTTCCCTAGGGCATTGAAAACTGCAGTTGTTGTACCTATCTTTAAAAAAGGTAATGCATTGAGCCTATCCAACTACCGTCCCATATCTCTCCTTTCAAGTTTATCCAAAATTTTTGAAAAAATTGTTAAAGTCAGACTATGTGCATACTTGGATGGAAATAATATATTATCAAGCAGTCAGTATGGTTTTAGGAAAGGACACAGTACCAGTGACGCGATTGCTCAACTATCAAAATTTATAGTAGACCACACGGACGAAAAATCTAAAGTACTATCAGTCTTTATAGATTTGGCTAAAGCATTTGATACCATCTCGCACGGTATACTCCTAAAAAAACTAAAGGCGTACGGCATTGTTGGTAGGATGCTACAATGGTTTGAAAGCTATCTATCGAACAGAAAGCAGTTAGTAAAAATTGGAAATGCTGTCAGTGATGAAAAACTTGTCGATTTTGGTGTGCCACAGGGGAGTGTGCTGGGGTCTATACTATTTAATATTTATTTGAATGACTTCTGCTCCCTACTACAGTCAAACTTGTGCCAGAGCATATGCTTTGCCGATGATATAGTTATTAGCTTTGTTGGTAAATCCTGGGATGAAGCGGCAGCGCGAGCATCAGAAGGCCTAAAGATAATGAGGAACTGGTACGATCAAAACTTACTCACGCTATACGTTTCTAAAACCAACTATGTATGCTTCTCACTAACAAAGGCTGGACAACCAAAACAAAGCATTAACCTAAAAATCCATAACTGTCTGAATAATGCTGAAAATAACTGTTCTTGTACTGCGATTGAACAACTACACTCGGTCAAATACCTCGGTATTGACATTGACGAGAATCTAAGATGGGACACGCATTGCCAGCACATCGCGACTAGGATCAGGCAAACGGCGTATGTGTTTCTGGAGTTACGTAACATTGTGGATCGGAGTACACTTGAATCTGTGTACTATGCTCTGACACAGTCAATCCTATTATATGCAATCATAGCATGGGGTGCTTGCAGCTCACAGCTAATTAACAAACTGGAAGTAGCCCAAAAACTGGTCCTAAAAATAATCAACAGAAAACCAAGGCGCTTTTCCACGGAAGAGATTTATAAGATGACTCAAATACTAGCCCCTCGACAACTATATATCTGGCAACTATTAGTTTACTTTGGCAGACGCATTAACGATATGGCACTAAGAATAAATTCTGACAACCTAAGAAAGACACGTGGTAAATATAAAATCCCGCTTAGGAACACTGCAGCAGCGCGGAAGCATTTCACCTACATCGGCCCTCGGCTTTATGATAAGTTGCCCAGTGAATTGCAAGATTTGCTGGAAGTGTTAGGCAAAACAAATGTATCGCGAAATCTGAAACCTCTATACGTTAATAATCAAATTAAAAAAAATCTCCCGAGTTTCTCTTTCACGGAATTTAATACTTTCTACCGCAACATATTTCCATAATTTGAACAAATACCGCTAAGCCATATTCCATTTAAACCAGTCGCTTAAATATGTATAACCCACCATATGCATACCACTTAAACTATTTATTAATTTACTTACCTAAATACCTCAATAATATACAGTGTGCCCCAGGGTGAAGTGACCGGCGGATATAGGTGGTTTATTTAGACAAAGTTATCGACAAAAACCTGTAGTTGAGAGGTTTATCGACATTAGTTTTTTTTTCATTGCCATTTTAATTATTTCAGGAGATAGAGCTGACTTGTTGCACAATTTTCGCAATAATTTGGTTGTTTTGAGTTTATTTGGCAATCTGTTTTTTTATTTAATTGCTATTATTGTTATCTAGCTAAACAAAGTCTAAAAGAAAATAAAAAATAAAAGATAAGGGGTAAAAAATGAGGAATAAACTTGAAATTGGATAAAAAAACCACATGTTTTTTCTTTGTTTAGCCCAAAAGTCATGAAAAACTACAATAATTATTATTATTTTATGTATTAGTAATAAAGTACATGATATGCTCTAAAACATTACTGAACATTGTTTCTAGCTATTACTGATAGTAGTTGATTACTCAAGCAGCCTGAAGGCCTCTAACCTGGCTTAACGACTGCTATCATAGACAGCAGCCGGAATCAACGGCTTAACGTGCCTTTCACGATTGACTTACTTTAAACCTTATTTTACCTACATGGTGAAAGACAGTTAATTTGACTTAAGAGGCCTTATAAGTTTATAAATGCTTTGATTTCAAATTATGACAAAAGTATTGATAATACCAGTAAAGTTATTAAAGGATACGATCATTTTATTAAAGTTTTAGATAGTAACATAGCCATGCGGAAAAAACAAGTTTTTAGCTTGAAAATGGTAGATTTGGAGTGATGTTTGAAACGATATTTCTTAATGAAAAATCCAAAAAATACATTTAAAGTTTATGACATTAGGTCGCCATAGTCCTTTTCTAGATAGTAACGTTGAGAAATTGTCAAGATACGTGTCAATTCAAACAGAAAATGGCGTAAATAGATGAGCGTTTTTTAACTGATAAAGACCCTTAAGCCGTCGCCTACCGACGAAAAAAATAAACGATAGCATTCTTTTGTGATGATCCCAGGGACCGGTAGACGACCGGAGGTACTTACCAGAGGCAATAAACGTTTGAAACACAACAGCCATCGCACAGGTTACAAGTGTTTCGGTGAACGTTGAATATTTTCTTTAAAAACCGGGAGGAGTTTCGCACTGTCTGCGCGTGCGGCGAGGGCCTGGTTCAGAGTGACGCCTTGGATATGGATACCTCCAACAAGGCAGCACTCATCGTCGGGGGGCGTAGTCTGTTAACGCTATCAGACTACGCCCCCGTATCATATTACATGAATATGAATCAGATGTCATATTTGTTAGTTTATTAGGGTTCCGTGGCCAAAATAGCGAAAACGGAACACTTATAGTTCCGCTATGTCTGTCCGTCCGTATGTAACAGCCGATTTTTCAGAAACAATAAGCACTAAAATTATGAAATTTGGTAGGAAGGTCTATTAACCGCATAAAAGTGATGTCAAATTAAAATAGTTATTTGTTATACAAGAGTGCAAAGTTGTATTTTAACTGCGAGTGAATTGAAACACGAGCTAGCGAATGGAATCTATGATTGAACCACGAGCTAGCGAATGGATTCTATGATTGAACCGCGAGCGAAGCGAGTGGTTCGAAAATAGAATCCATTGTAAATTGTAAATTTTACTCTTATAAGCCTGCCTTTTAAAAATTTTTTGATGTATATGGAATTTTTTACATATTAAAACAAAAACTAAGTCCAATAATTGTGTACATTTTTGAAATCGAAATTGCGACATGATTTTCGGTACTCCTATGATGAACCCTACCGTTATTACACCCTTGTTGTTATGGTAATACATTATTACAGTTAGATAATTTGAGAGAGAGCGCATATGTTCCAAAATATAGACTGTAACTCCGTAGAAAACGGAATAAAACGTAATTTTCCACCCGCGACTGCACTTGGAAATCCTGTCTGTGTAGAAGGCACCACAGGCCACAGACAAGGGTGTGCGGCCATAATCACTTCCCACAGCTGAGGTGTTGTCTAGGCGATTCATCATCATCCTAGCGTTATCCCGGTATAGTTGCTTCCTAAAGGAAGCCCGAGGTCCGCTACCGAGTCCCAAGAGTTGGCCTTGGCACTAGTTTTTACGGAAGCGACTGCGACCTGACCGTCCAACCCGAGGGACCAGAACTTATTGGAATTAGGCTTGTCAAGTGAGTGGGCAACTTGACTGTTAGAAGTTCTCAAGCAGCCTGAAGGCCTCTAACTTGGCTTAACGACTGCTATCATAGACAGCAGCCGGAATCAACGGCTTAACGTGCCTTCCAAAGCGATTGACTTACTTTAAACCTTATTTTACCTACATGGTGAAAGACAGTTAATTTGACTTAAGAGGCCTTATAAGTTTTTAAATGCTTTGATTTCAAATTATGACAAAAGTATTGATAATACCAGTAAAGTTATTAAAGGATACGATCATTTTATTAAAGTTTTAGATAATAACATAGCCATTTTTTGATTTTATTGTGTGGAGTAGAACTGAAGCGGAAAAAACAAGTTTTTAGCTTGAAAATGGTAGAATTGGAGTGATGGTTGTTCTTAATGAAAAATCCAAAAAATACATTTAAAGTTTATGACATTAGGTCGCCATAGTCCTTTTCTAGATAGTAACGTTGAGAAATTGTCAAGATACGTGTCAATTCAAACAGAAAATGGCGTAAATAGATGAGCGTTTTTTAACTGATAAGGACCCTTAAGCCGTCGCCTACCGACGAAAAAAATAAACAATAGCATTTTTGTGATGATCCCAGAGATCCCAGGGACCGGTAGACGACCGGAGGTACTTACCAGAGGCAATAAACGTTTGAAACACAACAGCCATCGCACAGGTTACAAGTGTTTCGGTGAACGTTGAATATTTTCTTTAAAAACCGGGAGGAGTTTCGCACTGTCTGCGCGTGCGGCGAGGGCCTGGTTCAGAGTGACGCCTTGGATATGGATACCTCCAACAAGGCAGCACTCATCGTCACATGAATACATATTACATGAATATGAACCAGATGTCATATTTGTTAGTTTATTAGGGTTCCGTGGCCAAAATAGCGAAAACGGAACACTTATAGTTCCGCTATGTCTGTCCGTCCGTATGTCACAGCCGGTTTACTCAGAGACTATAAGCACTAAAATTATGAAATTTGGTAGGAAGGTCTATTAACCGCATAAAGTGATGTCAAATTAAAATAGTTATTTGTTATACAAGAGTGCAAAGTTGTATTTTAACTGCGAGTGAATTGAAACACGAGCTAGCGAATGGATTCTATGATTGAACCACGAGCTAGCGAATGGATTCTATGATTGAACCGCGAGCGAAGCGAGTGGTTCGAAAATAGAATCCATTGTAAAATGTAAATTTTACTCTTATAAGCCTGCCATTTAAAATTTTTTTGATGTATATAGAATTTTTTACATATTATAACAAAAACTAAGTCCAATAATTGTGTACTTTTTTTAAAATCGAAATTGCGACATGATTTCCGGTACTCCTATGATGAACCCTACCGTTATTACACCCTTGTTGTTATCATCATCATTACAGCCGAAAGACGTCCACTGCTGAACATAGGCCTCCCCAATTTGGGGGGGATTTGCCATAGTCGCCACGCTTGGCAAGCGGGTTGGCGACCGCAGTTTGATGGTGGTAATGATCGAAGGATGCTGCTGCCCACCCTTTGATTTTCCCTTATTCGCCTCCTACGAAACCCACGGGAAGAGATGGGGTGGCGCAATTCTTACCCGGCAACCACACGGAGAACTTGTTGTTATAGTAATACATAATTACAGTTAGATAATTTGAGAGAGAGCGCATATGTTCCAATATATAGACTGTAACTCCGTAGAAAATGGAATAAAACGTAATTTTCCACCCGCGACTGCACTTGGAAATCCTGTCTGTGTAGAAGGCACCACAGGCCACAGACAAGGGTGTGCGGCCATAATCACTTCCCACAGCTGAGGTGTTGTCTAGGCGATTCATCATCATCCTAACGTTATCCCGGTATAGTTGCTTCCTAAAGGATGCCCGAGGTCCGCTACCGAGTCCCAAGAGTTGGCCTTGGCACTAGTTTTTACGGAAGCGACTGCGATCTGACCGTCCAACCCGAGGGACCAGAACTTATTGGAATTAGGCTTGTCAAGTGAGTGGGCAACTTGACTGTTAGAAGTTCTCAAGCAGCCTGAAGGCCTCTAACTTGGCTTAACGACTGCTATCATAGACAGCAGCCGAAATCAACGGCTTAACGTGCCTTTCACGATTGACTTACTTTAAAACCTATTTTACCTACATGGTGAAAGACAGTTAATTTGACTTAAGAGGCCTTATAAGTTTTTAAATGCTTAGATTTCAAATTATGACGAAAGTATTGATAATACCAGTAAAGTTATTAAAGTATACGATCATTTGTGACGTTATCAGGGTTAGGGTACCACTTTGTCGCTTATGGATTCCGAGATATCACTGATTTTGTCAATCAACTCGAAAATAGCGTAAATTTGTTTTGATTAAAAATAGCTTCTACACACTTAAAATAATACGGTGTATTGATAAAAAGTTAAACTTTTCAACTAAAAGTCGGAAAAAAACACGGCCAAAGTTTACCGACTAGGGTACCACATTGTCGCTCATAAGCTTGAAGTAAACTCATTAAACTTATTTGCTTTGAAAATGAAAATATAATTTAGAAAACATAATATGTAATAACTGCAGACGTAAAATCCATACTTCCATGCTAATATTATAAATGGGAAAGTGTATGTGTGTGTTTGTTTGTTTGTTTGTTTGTCCGTCTTTCACGGCAAAACGGGGCGACGAATTGACGTGATTTTTTAAGTGGAGATAGTTGAAGGGATAGAGAGTGACATAGGTTACTTTTTGACTCTTTCTAACCCCCCCCCCCCCTTCCCTAAAGGGGGGGGGTGGAAGTTTGTATGGAGCATTTAACGCGAGCGAAGCCGCGGGCAAAAGCTAGTGCGTTATAAATTATCATAAAATAACAACATTAACTAGGTAGGTATTATTTGTTCACGTCACGCTTATCACCCACACTAACACGATGTACTAGTTTGTTAGGCACATGTTCTAAACCCTAAACTAAATTTTAATTAAAATTATGTATTTTGATTCGATATAAACCACACTTCTTTCTACCTACCTAAGTAGCGAGTTGGCGCGGTAGGCACAAACCTTTGAAGTAAGCCGACGCAGGCGCATGCTAATATCTCTCTACTACGTCGGGTTGCCGTCAAACGCGTTGAGTCAATCATTTTCATAATGATGTTAAATGCATATGATTACTTGTGTAAGTAATAATTTTAATATAATAAGTCTTAATAATAATTTTGATCTCATAAGTCATAAGGCGACAATGTGGTACCCTAAGGAATGTTAAACTAACAAACTTGATCTAAATTAGTAAAGCTGACGAAAAGACTGTTATTTTTTATAAAATAAGTTATGTTATTGATTGATAATAATATTTGTATTAGATATATGCACTTCTAGTGCGGACACTATGTTAAAATAATGGAAGTGGAATTCTTATTTCTCTAAACTTATGAATAGCGACAATGTGGTACCCTAGATCACTTTTCATACAAAAATCATGTTAAAATTACTAAACTTTGAAGTCACTTTTTTGATAGAAAACTACATTACTTTTGTGTTTAATTACACTTGATCGTTAGTTTTATTCCTAAATTAATGTAAATTATGAGAATTAAACAGTACAATGTTCATTTTATATATTTTTTATATAAGTGTTGATTTGTTTTGTTTTATTATTTAAAAAAATTATGCCTTGAGATATGGTTGTTTCATTATTTTTATTATAAACCTTACCTACATCATATTCAGAAATCAACATAAGCCGGCTGAAAATCTGTCGATTTTGAGTTTTATAAAATATTTTATTTTTGATTTTGCCTCTACACCCTACGTGCATTATTCTTGTATTATTTCTATAAAATGTAAAATGTTAGAGACAACATATGATTTGTCGAGTAATATAATGTATGTGGAACATTTTAAAACCACTATCTCCATAACTTCAACCTATAACTAGGTTTTTTAGGCTTTCAAACTTTAAACTCGAATATCTCAAAACAGTATAATGATATGTTGGAACTTCAAAAAATTATTAAAAATAAAATACTCAACATAGCGATCTCATTCTTTTTGTATATGAAGGAGAATGTTCTCAGCTATAAGGAGGTACCAATAACTCAATACCGACAATATATTACCTTTGCCATGAAAATGTCACATTTTATTAAAGTTTTAGATAGTAACATAGCCATTTTTTGATTTTATTGTGTGTAGTAGAACTGAAGCGGAAAAAACAAGTTTTTAGCTTGAAAATGGTAGATTTGGAGTGATGTTTGAAACGATATTTCTTAATGAAAAATCCAAAAAATACATTTAAAGTTTATGACATTAGGTCGCCATAGTCCTTTTCTAGATAGTAACGTTGAGAAATTGTCAAGATACGTGTCAATTCAAACAGAAAATGGCGTAAATAGATGAGCGTTTTTTAACTGATAAGGACCCTTAAGCCGTCGCCTACCGACGAAAAAAATAAACAATAGCATTTTTGTGATGATCCCAGAGATCCCAGGGACCGGTAGACGACCGGAGGTACTTACCAGAGGCAATAAACGTTTGAAACACAACAGCCATCGCACAGGTTACAAGTGTTTCGGTAAACGTTGAATATTTTCTTTAAAAACCGGGAGGAGTTTCGCACTGTCTGCGCGTGCGGCGAGGGCCTGGTTCAGAGTGACGCCTTGGATATGGATACCTCCAACAAGGCAGCACTCATCGTCGGGGGGCGTAGTCTGATAACGCTATCAGACTACGCCCCCCGTATCATATTACATGAATATGAATCAGATGTCATATTTGTTAGTTTATTAGGGTTCCGTGGCCAAAATAGCGAAAACGGAACACTTATAGTTCCGCTATGTCTGTCCGTCCGTATGTCACAGCCGATTTACTCAGAGACTATAAGCACTAAAATTATGAAATTTGGTTGGAAGGTCTATTAACCGCATAAAAGTGATGTCAAATTAAAATAGTTATTTGTTATACAAGAGTGCAAAGTTGTATTTTAACTGCGAGTGAATTGAAACACGAGCTAGCGAATGGAATCTATGATTGAACCACGAGCTAGCGAATGGATTCTATGATTGAACCGCGAGCGAAGCGAGTGGTTCGAAAATAGAATCCATTGTAAATTTTTTTTTTTTTTTTTATTGTTCAGAACACATACAGTCATACATAAAAGATAGAGGTAAGTTACAAATATGTATAAGAACAGACCTGGAGGTTCATAAATACAAACATTAAGCAAAAATATACAACAGCGTCTTAGCGAGTAGGAAAGTAAGTGGGTAGAACACTAAGTATTATTGATCAATAACAATTTGGATCTCGTACGTTCTTTTAGAATATCAAGGGAGTGCATAAATGGATCGATGTCACAGAAATACTCATTGTAGTTTTTTAGTACTCGTTTGGAAAATGTATGTCTAGAATAATTAGTAGGTACGTGCGAAACTCACATAAAACAAATTACGTGGACGTAAGGAGCGATGCGGTACATGAAACACTATATTTTGCAACAAGTTTGGGCAATTAATTTCGTTTTTTAAAATTTTGAAGAAGAAAATTGTGTCCAAATAAAGTCTTCTATTACAGAGGGAAATCATATTAAAGTGTTTGGCAGACTTTGCTGACGACTCCAGAGGTGTACCGGTCCTGTAACATAGTGACCTCAAAAAAACATTTTGTATTCTTTCAATGCGAGACCAGATCACAGACCCGAACTCAAGAATACTTCTGACGTAAGAATAAAATAATATTTTAAGGGTGCAGGGGCGCCTAAAGGGTTTGCCCATTCTTAGTATCATACCTAGAGTTTTATAGGCACTGTTACAGATTTTGTCAATATGATTATTGAAATTAAGCTGCGAGTCCATAATAATACCTAAGTCTCTAATAGAACTAACGCGAGTTATCTGCTTCCCGGCAATAAAATAGGTAAAATTGATTACGTTCTGTTTACGGGAAAAACTTATCACAAAACATTTGTCTAGATTCAGGTACAGATAATTATTGGAACAATATTCATAAAAATTGTCAAGATCTTTTTGTAGACTATGACAATCTGCTTCAGAAGATATAGCTTTGTAATTTTTTGTATCATCTGCGTAAACAAGGTGTTCTGAGTTTCTGAAGCAGGTTGCCATGTCATTTACATATATATGATAAAGAGGAGAGGTCCGAGATGCGAACCTTGCGGCACCCCTGACGGCACTGGGAGATAACGGGAAGTGTAACCCTTCAGCGCCACAGCCTGGCTTCGGTTTCTGAGATATGACTCAATCCATCTCAGAAGATCACCGTGAATACCGAGCTTCTCGAGCTTTGGAATTAACTTAAAATGATTGATTTTGTCGAAACATTTAGAGAAGTCGGTATACACGGCGTCCACCTGCCAGCCTGAAGAAATTTTGTTTAGGATAAAGTCAGAGAAGTTGAGAAGATTTGTGTCGACACTACGACCACGGCAAAAACCATGCTGATGTTCTGATATATGGTGATAAATCGTGGCAGTTATTTCGTTAGTAACTATTTTTTCGAAAACTTTACCAAATATATTTAATTTGCTAATTGGTCTATAATTAGTGATTAATTTAGAATCACCACCCTTGTGAATCGGGGTTATTAAAGCTGTCTTCCATAACTCGGGAAAAGTTCCCGACGAAATAGATTTCTTGAAAATTTTCATTATTGGCGTGGTTAATTCTTTAGCACAAGTCTTAATGAAAAGGGGATGGATAAAATCAGCACCACTACCTTTCTTAACATTTACACCATTCAAATGCTTATAGACCAGATCTTCTGTAATATTAATAGAACACAGATCAACTAAGCTATCATTGGGACAGTGTGACGATAGCACCCCCTGCCCATCACAAGGGGCGGTTACGAACACAGAATTGAAATAATCGTTGAAAAGATTACCCATGGCTTCTCCATCACTAGCGGTTACCCCGTTAAATGACATTTGGTCAGGTATAATATTTACAGGGAATTTAGACTTAACTCTTATAAGCCTGCCATTTAAAAATTTTTTGATGTATATGGAATTTTTTACATATTAAAACAAAAACTAAGTCCAATAATTGTGTACTTTTTTTTAAATCGAAATTGCGACATGATTTTCGGTACTCCTATGATGAACCCTACCGTTATTACACCCTTGTTGTTATGGTAATACATAATTACAGTTAGATAATTTGAGAGAGAGCGCATATGTTCCAAAATATAAACTGTAACTCCGTAGAAAACGGAATAAAACGTAATTTTCCACCCGCGACTGCACTTGGAAATCCTGTCTGTGTAGAAGGCACCACAGGCCACCACAAACAAGGGTGTGCGGCCATAATCACTTCCCACAGCTGAGGTGTTGTCTAGGCGATTCATCATCATCCTAAAGTTATCCCGGTATAGTTGCTTCCTAAAGGATGCCCGAGGTCCGCTACCGAGTCCCAAGAGTTGGCCTTGGCACTAGTTTTTACGGAAGCGACTGCGATCTGACCGTCCAACCCGAGGGACCAGAACTTATTGGAATTAGGCTTGTCAAGTGAGTGGGCAACTTGACTGTTAGAAGTTCTCAAGCAGCCCGAAGGCCTCTAACTTGACTTAACGACTGCTATCATAGACAGCAGCCGGAATCAACGGCTTAACGTGCCTTTCACGATTGACTTACTTTAAAACTTATTTTACCTACATGGTGAAAGACAGTTAATTTGACTTAAGAGGCCTTATAAGTTTTTAAATGCTTTGATTTCAAATTATGACGAAAGTATTGATAATACCAGTAAAGTTATTAAAGTATACGATCATTTTATTAAAGTTTTAGATAGTAACATAGCTATTTTTTGATTTTATTGTGTGTAGTAGAACTGAAGCGGAAAAAACAAGTTTTTAGCTTGAAAATGGTAGATTTGGAGTGATGTTTGAAACGGTATTTCTTAATGAAAAATCCAAAAAATACATTTAAAGTTTATGACATTAGGTCACCATAGTCCTTTTCTAGATAGTAACGTTGAGAAATGGGGGCTATCGTTTTTGTGCTCACCAGTTGGCGCCACTGTCGACTAAGGTCCAGCTGTCAAAAATTGTTATTGGTTATTATGGACATGAGAACGGAGTTTACATTTGAATCATATTCAATACCTTAAAACCGTACCGTAAACATATCGAATATACCGCATTGTAGCGTGGTCCCGTTTTGTTCGGAAAAAAGGAGGAAATAATTTTCCGAAAGACAAATCTGTCTCAAAGCCCTGACAGTCATTGACCCTTAATTCATATTTGCCATAATCAAGCTCAGGTATTGCAAAATAGTGACCATATTGTTCCAATTAGATATTAACCCGCGTAGCGCAACCAAAAAGAGTGACATTTGACGTTTCGGAGGACCCCACGCTACACTAGCGCCTCTAGCGGCGAATTCATACGCGATAGCCCCCATTGTCAAGATACGTGTCAATTCAAACAGAAAATGGCCTAAATAGATGAGCGTTTTTTGACTGATAAAGACCCTTAAGCCGTCGCCTACCGACGAAAAAAATAAACAATAGCATTCTTTTGTGATGATCCCAGGGATTCCAGGGACCGGTAGACGACCGGAGGTACTTACCAGAGGCAATAAACGTTTGAAACACAACAGCCATCGCACAGGTTACAAGTGTTTCGGTGAACGTTGAATATTTTCTTTAAAAACCGGGAGGAGTTTCGCACTGTCTGCGCGTGCGGCGAGGGCCTGGTTCAGAGTGACGCCTTGGATATGGATACCTCCAACAAGGCAGCACTCATCGTCGGGGGGCGTAGTCTGATAACGCTATCAGACTACGCCCCCCGTATCATATTACATGAATATGAACCAGATGTCATAATTTGTTAGTTTATGGCCAAAATAGCGAAAACGGAACACTTATAGTTCCGCTATGTCTGTCCGTCCGTATGTCACAGCCGATTTTTCAGAGACTATAAGCACTAAAATTATGAAATTTGGTAGGAAGGTCTATTAACCGCATAAAAGTGATGTCAAATTAAAATAGTTATTTGTTATACAAGTGCAAAGTTGTATTTTAACTGCGAGTGAATTGAAACACGAGCTAGCGAATGGATTCTATGATTGAACCACGAGCTAGCGAATGAATTCTATGATTGAACCGCGAGCGAAGCGAGTGGTTCGAAAATAGAATCCTGAGCGTAGCGAGTGTTGCAACACACGAGACGTAAAATAACTTTGCAGCCGTGTATAACACAAATCTTTTCACCTCACTAGAGCGAAGAATTTTTTTCCTCCTCCTCGCCCTAACGTTGACAGTTGCGTCCTAAATATAGTTGTCCACTACGTAATCCCGAGATTTGGCGTAGGTACCAGTTTTTAACACAACAGCACAATATAAAATTATTGTTGCTGGACTGTCTGGACTGGCCTTTACATATTATTTTACGTTTAAAAAAGTTACAAATGGCGCGTTCGGATTTCAAATATTCTTTGCACTCTTGTGGCTAAAATGCAGTTTTGCTATCTGTTTTTAAAGAATAAAAAAGGGCTTTCCGAGATAGTGAGGTGAAAAAAAACTTAAATTAGGGGGAACCAAACAATTAACCGGGGGATGAAAAAAAATCAATGCACACAGTCGTATGAGGTATCTAATCTATACGTTATCAGACTACGCCTCCCGTATCATATAACATGAATATGAATCAAATGTCGTAATTTGTTATTGATTTCTGTGTTTTATTAATATCTACTTGAAGAGACAGATAAAAAAGAAAGTGGGCAACCAGTGATTATTAACTGTGAAGAATGTTCTTTTTCTTTGAAAGTTAACTGTTGAACATACATAGTTTCGACGACCGGTTTAGCCTAGTGGGTAGTGCACCTGCCTGTAAAGCTGACGGTCCTGGGTTCGAATCCCGGTCAGGGCAAATATTTGTGTGATGAGCATGAACATTTGTTTCTGAGTCTTGAATGTTTTCTATGTATTTAAGTATTTATATCTATTAAATATATCGTCGTCTAGTACCCATAACACAAGCCTTCTTGAGCTTACTGTGGGGCTAGTTCGATTTGTGTAAGATTGTCCTCTAATATTTATTTATTTATTATTTATTTCAAACTCTCACGTTGACTACATTCTATACTTAATAAAATGTGTATGTATGTTCTAAACAATTCATATATAATTAATATACCGCAACTACTGTGATTGGGTAATTCTACTTTTTCATGACCAGTTTTCTATTACAAAAATATATCTATGATATGTCTTGAATTAGTGGACTCAAATAGGATTTGGAAATAGTACCTGAACCTAATAAAAGGAATTTATATGGAAAAATACTTAAATATTAACATATTGCTGTAAAAGGTGGGTAACACAGTGGTAAAAACCATTTTTTCATACAAATGGTGAGACATCCAAGGATCACTGAGTTACTCCATTTATGGATATTAGCTGTGGTTCGTTAATTACCAAAACTATCGGAAGTGATACTGCAATTAAACCTCTTTCTAAATAACAATACATAAATATGAAGTGAGGGTCAAGTATTCCAAAATCTGCATTAAAAAAAAGTGTCTGAAAATTATGTACATGAAAAAGTAGAATGGCCCGATTATCTGTTTGGCCTGAAGGTTGGCTGGTAGAAAATGCCTTATGGCATTAGATCCGCCTTGTGTCAGTAACTTGTTGATGAACTTGACGAAATTGATTGAACTTGATGAGGTTATTACAAGCGATTATATAAGTATTTTAAAGAATTTCATTGTAATTTGACTATTTATGTGTAATGATAAGATATTTTTACTATTATTTGTCTCTCCCTTAAAATTTTTAATTAATTATGGCTGACACTATTTTATTCTGACTATTCTATAGAAGTGATACATATATATTTTTTTATCTCATTGTAATAGTTTTTGCACCACCTACTTTTCAGCTTTATATTTCATTTCTCCGCTACCCAAAGGTTGTCTGGAAGAGATCGCTCTTTAGCGATAAGACCGTCTGTTGTTCTGCCTCTGTCTCCCTGTATCTTTGTTTTTTTTTATGTGCTGTTTTATTATGTGAGGTGTGCAATAAAGAGTATATGTATTGTATTGTATTGTATTTTTTATAATTTTGTTATTTTCTGTTTTAAACAAGGTACCTGTCAAACATAAATGACATGCAAATTGGCTTTACGAATAAAGGCGTATGGTATGAGTAAGACAATTATTTTCATTTTACATTTCGTCGGTTGACTACCAAAATAGCAGTGATAGCGTCCCTCCCGCACAACTAATTATTTAGAACCTTATTAAGAACCTTATGATTTTATCCGTAGCATCCTTTAAAATCAATATTAAAACATATCTAATCAACTCACAAATTGCTAATATATAAGCGGACACTCCATATATACTAAGTACCATATATGACAATGTTGTATCATCTACATATTTTAGTTTAACCAAATCTGTAACTAATTTCCAAATATTTGAAATCATTGAGCAGCGATCTCTCCTTCTTCTCCATCATTAAGTGAAGCTGGGTAGTTTAGTTAAGATGTGTTATTAGTTAAGTTTATCTTTGTATCTCTCTTAGGGTGCCCTGAAAACCAGCGCCTTAGCATACATTGCTATTGGCATATGCTGAGTGGTATCCTTTTTGGTGTTTAATCTAGTGTTTATTTCATCTTATTTCGTTTGTGTGTATTGTGTAATGATTTAACACCAAATAAATATTTCTTTCTTTCTTCTTTCTATTGTATAACATCAAACTCTCATAGTAGTTAGCATAGATCTGTACATAAGTTCTGTAAAATGATGTGTTCATCTGTAATCGTGGTACATAAGCCCCCACATTTTTTATACCAAAGACAACTGTAACCTTACCTTATGTACTCTGTTGGTGTCCCGTGTAATAAATAAATAAATAAATAAAACTAATCTAACACAGATTTTTTTTTTATTTACTATACAAGTATGTAGTGTTATGTCCCTGGAGGTGAGCAAGGTTGCCAGAGCTCCCGAGATTGCACTGTGTTGAGAGCGAGGGACCTAAATGTGTTCCTTCTGCTGTCAACACAGTGCATCCTCAAATCTTATAAAGGGTCTGCAACGCGCACATGACTCCTTTGGAGTTGCGGGCCTCTATAGGCTGCGGTGACCGCTTACCATCAGGTGGACCGTACGCTTGTTTGCCACCGGCGTTGTATAAAAAAAAGTCCTTAATATTAAAAAATATATATGTATATTTATATTGTAGCATTTGAATTCTGTAGTATTATGATACTGTTATTTTATATACATTGTATATTGTTCTGAAAAAATGACACCTCGCAGAGTTTTTAAAGTTTCTTACGCCGGTTCTTTTCGAGGCAGAAGTTCATTTTATGAACGGGTGGTAGTTTTTGAGTTTCATAAGTGCATGTAATATGCCTTAATTGAAGAATAAATGATTTCATTTCATTTCAAAACTCGTATATCAGTATCGCTTGAGTACTGAGATACGAGTTTCTAAGAGTAATGCCAGATCTGGCAAAACCGACAACTTGCCACCCGACGATTTCAAGTTGGCGTGCAATATTTAACTACAGTATGGGATTCTACAATAAATGAGTTTACATTTGGAAAGGCAACAACTTGCAAGCGTCTATAGGCTGCGGCGACCATCAAACGAGCCGTACACGTTTTCCACCGACGTTTTATTAAAAGAAAACACACATTTTTAAACTTTTATTAAGAAATTGGAATCATAACATAACACGCTTAATATACATATCACACGTTAACTTTAGTTCTGCCATACTGACGATTACAGATGCGCCGAATATGGGTTTGACCGAATACGAACATTCGGCCGAATATTAGGTCCAGCGGTTGCCGAACCGAACATTCGGCCGAATTATTCGGTTCAACGTAAATCCTTCATCTATTGTAAAACAGACTAATTTAATGGTAAAATTTGACAAAAAATACGTTAAATCACTGTTAATAATGAGTCTATCAATTTCAAGAAGCAATCTATAATACACTCTTGTAACTTGTAACAAAACCCTCTCAAAATTGTTCGGTAAATATTCGGCAGCTGGACCGAATAATTAGGCCGAATACCGAACATTCAAAAACATGACGAATACCGAATAACCGAATATTCGGCGCATCCCTACTGACGATAAACTAAGAATGCCTATCGGATATCGATCATTCTCCCACGAAGTATTAGCAGCATAGTCAAAGGCAAGACGTTCCGGATGGGACGAAAATATCTATACGCTCTTAGGGCTAATCCAGAAGTCAGGCGAAGTTTTCTGGACAACTTTTAGATGAAAGAAAAGAGGAGGGGCGGTTAGCGACCAGCAAAGTTGATAAAAGGGTATTATCTTGTTTTTTAATGATTGCCATTAAATAACCAAATAAAATCTAGACTGTTCAATATATCCTCCTGAGACCCACCATACAAATAAAAATACAATCGAATTTGAACCTAACAGTTCCGATTACAAATTTGAATTTTATTTTATGTCAAATCAATCAAACCAAAACAAATGCAACTCTATCACTACAAAATTTAACTTATTTTCCGTTGACCATATTTTGTCCTTTAGGACGCGGGGTCTTAGGAGGATATAGCCGAGCGAACTCCCTTAGTAAAGGAAATCTGTAATACGGAAAAAACATAAAGACATAAGCCAATGTCATAATCTAGAATCCCAATAAAACAGCTATTAAATACTTATTCGAGTAAATACGTCACATAGTCCACTTTTCCCGTAGCTTTACACCACACATACCA
The DNA here is from genome assembly GCA_963556455.1 of Epiblema foenella. Lineage (NCBI taxonomy): Eukaryota > Metazoa > Arthropoda > Insecta > Lepidoptera > Tortricidae > Epiblema > Epiblema foenella. The sequence continues at coordinate 10,772,736 of OY747121.1, read as the reverse complement.
CTCACTGTACCTACATTAGGGTTTATAAAAATAACAATATCTCTCATTGAAAAAACCTCATCCTTCAGGTGGTTACAAACTGACTCTTAGCGTGGGTTGCACAAAACCGTCTGTAATCGTAAGCGGTGTTCGTTAAAATCTGATTGTATGGAAAGTTTGACAAGTTTCTATGGGATGACAGCTGCCGGCGCCATATTTGACGATGGCCGGCCTGTGGTCGTATGTTGGTGCGACAGAGCCTCAATATCGTGAAAATCACCACATGAGTTAGATCCGGGTCAACGAATTGGCAGTTTCACAAAAGACGGTGGAGTAGACCTTGACCTGAAGTGGGCATGTTAGTAGCCTTAGGGTCCCGCAGTGACGGTGAAGTAGACCTCGCAGTTGGGCATGTTCTGCCGCCACGCGTCGAACACGAGCGACGGCTCCTCTTTGGTGAACAGATCGACCTTCGGCTCCTCAGGGGCCGTGGGCTCCTGTTTCGCCTGCAAAAGGTAAGTTAGTTTAATACAAATACAAACATTTACATGTCAAAATATTAATTTACAATTTAAGAAAGTCTGACTATAATAAGTAATACATTTTTCATGACAAAATATTAATTTACAGTTCAAGAAGTAATAATAATTTCGAGTTTACAATTATAAAAAAATTAATGTCATACAGTGAAGATAAACTTGCAAAGTTATCTATTACAAATATTACAACATCAGTAAAGTTAGAAATATATAAGGTCTCAAGATTAAACAAGGAGTATAATGAAATTAATATAATGTCCCAGAGATGTACATGGTCTCTGAGCGTCAAAATTAAAATTAATTTAATATTGTTAGAGATGTATATGGTCTCTAAGTCACTGATAATAAAAAAAATCATCGATTAAACCCGTATATCGTACTCGAGATTAGTACCTGAAAGGTATTTACCCTTCGACTCAAATAAGTTCAAGAAACTGGTGGTAACAAAAGCAGTAGAAGACAAAAGACCAAGAGGCCAGAGCCATAAACGATGGCTTAGCCAGGTGTCGCATCTTAATATTTATTTATTTAAAAAAGGTACACTTTACAGACATCACACAATAAATGATACAGTTAAGTTTGCACAAAATCAGTAGTTTATAGACCAGCATGACATCCAAAGCAAGTGCACACAGCATGATCAATAAGTAAGCGCATAATTGACCAAGTGCACATACAGCACTAGTGTCAAGTCGACCAACACAGAGCAGGGTTAATTACATGGTTAAATCTAATCAAGTTCAGCATTCAATAACACAGTTACCCTACTCTATTTAAGCAAAGTCGAGCCAATGATGCATCAACATGAACATTACTAGTAGCAAAAGTTTAATTAAAGGAGATAAGTATACATTCTTAGGTACTATCTGAACGATAAACGATAAAACTGAAACGAAATTAAATAAACAAACAAGGAAATCAGGGTAAAGCGTTTACTTTTTAGGGTGAGCAAAAAGGATAGAAAGGAATGCGGCGCTCCGACTGGCGGCCGATCGAAACTCCTGGAGACGAGTACTGTACGCCTCGTCGGCAGTCTCAACCCTCAACAATCAGGGACCCGTTGAGGATGAGAAGTAGGATTTACAATGTGTAGTTCCACGAGAAAACATGTCGAAACTGTATACGTGTGATACAGAACACTAATTTACAAATACGAAATAAGTAAAATAATAATAATGTAAAATACTTCCCCCAGACATTAAATTAAATCGTTTGATATGCTTTCCTGCAAGAACTGTGTCAACTAGCTATAAAATAAATCAAGGTGTCATTTTCACTGTCCTTTTATATAGTACCTTCCCGCGGCGCTATTTGATTCGCTATGAGAAATTGCGGCTAGTTGTATAGATGGTCTGTTACAGTTGGTGCCGTGACCAGGATACAGACTAGTAGTAGTGTATATCAGTGTTTCGGTCGAAAGAGAGAACCGCATAAAACCGCTGAGACTAAACCCTTTTGTTTTGCTTCAACGCACGCAATGTATTTAATTTTTTTTTTTAATTTTTCAATGTGCTTTCTGATTTCCTGTTATTTTTATTGTGTTTGTAATTATTTGTTTAACGTGTGTTTGTATCCCGCAAAAAATGTTTTACGTATGTAGTACCTTCCCGCGGCGGCGCTTGAGGTGCACGAGGTCGACGTGCGTGCGCATGGCGGTGCGCTGCGAGAACTTGCGGCCGCACGTCGCGCACGAGAACGGCTTCTCGCCCGTGTGCGTGCGCACGTGGTTTATCAGCACCGACTTGCCCTGGAATACAAACGTTTCAATCAACTTTTAGGTATATATTTAAGTAAAATATTTGCAGAAAACTAAAGTATTTGCTGAAGTGTTTTAGTACTTGCATCAAAAGAGGTAGTTCTGGTTTTTTTTTATGTTTGCGAGATCGGAAACCGCCCAGATTATTGTTAGATACTCGAAAAACCACGAATTTTCGGACTCTTTCCGATTCCGGCAAATTTAACCTGACATGTTTTACGGTAGCGAGGCGAGCGAGGCGCGCGAGGCGAGCGCGGCGGGGCGGGCGTGTGTAGTGTGTAGTGTGTGGAGCGTGTGCGGCGCGCTCACCCGGAACGCCTTGCCGCAGGAGTCGCACACGTGGCGCTTGGCGGGGCGCGCGCCCTGGTGCACGTGGCGGCGGTGCTTGGCGAGCGAGGCGCGCGAGGCGAGCGCGGCGGGGCGGGCGTGTGTAGTGTGTAGTGTGTGGAGCGTGTGCGGCGCGCTCACCCGGAACGCCTTGCCGCAGGAGTCGCACACGTGGCGCTTGGCGGGGCGCGCGCCCTGGTGCACGTGGCGGCGGTGCTTGGCGAGCGAGGCGCGCGAGGCGAGCGCGGCGGGGCGGGCGTGTGTAGTGTGTAGTGTGTGGAGCGTGTGCGGCGCGCTCACCCGGAACGCCTTGCCGCAGGAGTCGCACACGTGGCGCTTGGCGGGGCGCGCGCCCTGGTGCACGTGGCGGCGGTGCTTGGCGAGCGAGGCGCGCGAGGCGAGCGCGGCGGGGCGGGCGTGTGTAGTGTGTAGTGTGTGGAGCGTGTGCGCGCGCTCACCCGGAACGCCTTGCCGCAGGAGTCGCACACGTGGCGCTTGGCGGGGCGCGCGCCCTGGTGCACGTGGCGCCGGTGCTTGGCGAGCGAGGCGCGCGAGGCGAGCGCGGCGGGGCGGGCGTGTGTAGTGTGTAGTGTGTGGAGCGTGTGCGCGCGCTCACCCGGAACGCCTTGCCGCAGGAGTCGCACACGTGGCGCTTGGCGGGGCGCGCGCCCTGGTGCACGTGGCGCCGGTGCTTGGCGAGCGAGGCGCGCGAGGCGAGCGCGGCGGGGCGGGCGTGTGTAGTGTGTAGTGTGTGGAGCGTGTGCGCGCGCTCACCCGGAACGCCTTGCCGCAGGAGTCGCACACGTGGCGCTTGGCGGGGCGCGCGCCCTGGTGCACGTGGCGCCGGTGCTTGGCGAGCGAGGCGCGCGAGGCGAGCGCGGCGGGGCGGGCGTGTGTAGTGTGTAGTGTGTGGAGCGTGTGCGCGCGCTCACCCGGAACGCCTTGCCGCAGGAGTCGCACACGTGGCGCTTGGCGGGGCGCGCGCCCTGGTGCACGTGGCGCCGGTGCTTGGCGAGCGAGGCGCGCGAGGCGAGCGCGGCGGGGCGGGCGTGTGTAGTGTGTAGTGTGTGGAGCGTGTGCGGCGCGCTCACCCGGAACGCCTTGCCGCAGGAGTCGCACACGTGGCGCTTGGCGGGGCGCGCGCCCTGGTGCACGTGGCGCCGGTGCTTGGCGAGCGAGGCGCGCGAGGCGAGCGCGGCGGGGCGGGCGTGTGTAGTGTGTAGTGTGTGGAGCGTGTGCGCGCGCTCACCCGGAACGCCTTGCCGCAGGAGTCGCACACGTGGCGCTTGGCGGGGCGCGCGCCCTGGTGCACGTGGCGCCGGTGCTTGGCGAGCGAGGCGCGCGAGGCGAGCGCGGCGGGGCGGGCGTGTGTAGTGTGTAGTGTGTGGAGCGTGTGCGGCGCGCTCACCCGGAACGCCTTGCCGCAGGAGTCGCACACGTGGCGCTTGGCGGGGCGCGCGCCCTGGTGCACGTGGCGCCGGTGCTTGGCGAGCGAGGCGCGCGAGGCGAGCGCGGCGGGGCGGGCGTGTGTAGTGTGTAGTGTGTGGAGCGTGTGCGCGCGCTCACCCGGAACGCCTTGCCGCAGGAGTCGCACACGTGGCGCTTGGCGGGGCGCGCGCCCTGGTGCACGTGGCGCCGGTGCTTGGCGAGCGAGGCGCGCGAGGCGAGCGCGGCGGGGCGGGCGTGTGTAGTGTGTAGTGTGTGGAGCGTGTGCGGCGCGCTCACCCGGAACGCCTTGCCGCAGGAGTCGCACACGTGGCGCTTGGCGGGGCGCGCGCCCTGGTGCACGTGGCGCCGGTGCTTGGCGAGCGAGGCGCGCGAGGCGAGCGCGGCGGGGCGGGCGTGTGTAGTGTGTAGTGTGTGGAGCGTGTGCGCGCGCTCACCCGGAACGCCTTGCCGCAGGAGTCGCACACGTGGCGCTTGGCGGGGCGCGCGCCCTGGTGCACGTGGCGCCGGTGCTTGGCGAGCGAGGCGCGCGAGGCGAGCGCGGCGGGGCGGGCGTGTGTAGTGTGTAGTGTGTGGAGCGTGTGCGCGCGCTCACCCGGAACGCCTTGCCGCAGGAGTCGCACACGTGGCGCTTGGCGGGGCGCGCGCCCTGGTGCACGTGGCGCCGGTGCTTGGCGAGCGAGGCGCGCGAGGCGAGCGCGGCGGGGCGGGCGTGTGTAGTGTGTAGTGTGTGGAGCGTGTGCGGCGCGCTCACCCGGAACGCCTTGCCGCAGGAGTCGCACACGTGGCGCTTGGCGGGGCGCGCGCCCTGGTGCACGTGGCGGCGGTGCTTGGCGAGCGAGGCGCGCGAGGCGAGCGCGGCGGGGCGGGCGTGTGTAGTGTGTAGTGTGTGGAGCGTGTGCGCGCGCTCACCCGGAACGCCTTGCCGCAGGAGTCGCACACGTGGCGCTTGGCGGGGCGCGCGCCCTGGTGCACGTGGCGGCGGTGCTTGGCGAGCGAGGCGCGCGAGGCGAGCGCGGCGGGGCGGGCGTGTGTAGTGTGTAGTGTGTGGAGCGTGTGCGCGCGCTCACCCGGAACGCCTTGCCGCAGGAGTCGCACACGTGGCGCTTGGCGGGGCGCGCGCCCTGGTGCACGTGGCGCCGGTGCTTGGCGAGCGAGGCGCGCGAGGCGAGCGCGGCGGGGCGGGCGTGTGTAGTGTGTAGTGTGTGGAGCGTGTGCGGCGCGCTCACCCGGAACGCCTTGCCGCAGGAGTCGCACACGTGGCGCTTGGCGGGGCGCGCGCCCTGGTGCACGTGGCGGCGGTGCTTGGCGAGCGAGGCGCGCGAGGCGAGCGCGGCGGGGCGGGCGTGTGTAGTGTGTAGTGTGTGGAGCGTGTGCGCGCGCTCACCCGGAACGCCTTGCCGCAGGAGTCGCACACGTGGCGCTTGGCGGGGCGCGCGCCCTGGTGCACGTGGCGGCGGTGCTTGGCGAGCGAGGCGCGCGAGGCGAGCGCGGCGGGGCGGGCGTGTGTAGTGTGTAGTGTGTGGAGCGTGTGCGCGCGCTCACCCGGAACGCCTTGCCGCAGGAGTCGCACACGTGGCGCTTGGCGGGGCGCGCGCCCTGGTGCACGTGGCGCCGGTGCTTGGCGAGCGAGGCGCGCGAGGCGAGCGCGGCGGGGCGGGCGTGTGTAGTGTGTAGTGTGTGGAGCGTGTGCGCGCGCTCACCCGGAACGCCTTGCCGCAGGAGTCGCACACGTGGCGCTTGGCGGGGCGCGCGCCCTGGTGCACGTGGCGGCGGTGCTTGGCGAGCGAGGCGCGCGAGGCGAGCGCGGCGGGGCGGGCGTGTGTAGTGTGTAGTGTGTGGAGCGTGTGCGCGCGCTCACCCGGAACGCCTTGCCGCAGGAGTCGCACACGTGGCGCTTGGCGGGGCGCGCGCCCTGGTGCACGTGGCGCCGGTGCTTGGCGAGCGAGGCGCGCGAGGCGAGCGCGGCGGGGCGGGCGTGTGTAGTGTGTAGTGTGTGGAGCGTGTGCGGCGCGCTCACCCGGAACGCCTTGCCGCAGGAGTCGCACACGTGGCGCTTGGCGGGGCGCGCGCCCTGGTGCACGTGGCGGCGGTGCTTGGCGAGCGAGGCGCGCGAGGCGAGCGCGGCGGGGCGGGCGTGTGTAGTGTGTAGTGTGTGGAGCGTGTGCGGCGCGCTCACCCGGAACGCCTTGCCGCAGGAGTCGCACACGTGGCGCTTGGCGGGGCGCGCGCCCTGGTGCACGTGGCGGCGGTGCTTGGCGAGCGAGGCGCGCGAGGCGAGCGCGGCGGGGCGGGCGTGTGTAGTGTGTAGTGTGTGGAGCGTGTGCGGCGCGCTCACCCGGAACGCCTTGCCGCAGGAGTCGCACACGTGGCGCTTGGCGGGGCGCGCGCCCTGGTGCACGTGGCGGCGGTGCTTGGCGAGCGAGGCGCGCGAGGCGAGCGCGGCGGGGCGGGCGTGTGTAGTGTGTAGTGTGTGGAGCGTGTGCGCGCGCTCACCCGGAACGCCTTGCCGCAGGAGTCGCACACGTGGCGCTTGGCGGGGCGCGCGCCCTGGTGCACGTGGCGCCGGTGCTTGGCGAGCGAGGCGCGCGAGGCGAGCGCGGCGGGGCGGGCGTGTGTAGTGTGTAGTGTGTGGAGCGTGTGCGCGCGCTCACCCGGAACGCCTTGCCGCAGGAGTCGCACACGTGGCGCTTGGCGGGGCGCGCGCCCTGGTGCACGTGGCGCCGGTGCTTGGCGAGCGAGGCGCGCGAGGCGAGCGCGGCGGGGCAGGCGCCGCACGCGTGCGCGCGCAGCCCGTCGTGCTGCACGGCCGCGTGCCGCGCCAGCGCGCGCGCGCACTCGAACCGCTTGTCGCAGCGCGTGCAGGCGTGTCTGTGCCGACAAATACTGCTAGTGAACCGACATATCAGTTAATCATTGGTTTAGCCTAGTGGTTGGTAGAGTAGAACTCTGCCTCCGAAGCTAGAATGGAAGATCGGATCCCTCTCGAGTCTCGAGGCGAATATGACTCTATTCGAGCATTCGTTTCGATTGTTCTCTAAATTAATATCGTCAACGGTTTGGTGATTAGCTAGCTGTGTACCCAGTTTTTGCTCTAAATGAACGGCCGCATACCCACATGACGGCTCCTTCCACAAAAAATACAAATGAAGGTCCTCTAGAGGTCCTGTTCTTAACTAGGTCCTTTCGTCTTTATTCTTCAATAGCATAATAAATCTTACTTACTTCAGACTTTGTTTGTCTTTGTGTTTCAAACTTTTCACCAAGTGCTGGCGCAAGCTATGTGCTGATTTGAATCTGTGAAATAATAAACCAATAAAATTACATGTAACATAACATCATAAGTACACACACACGCAGATACACAACTTGCTGACGCACAATTAGAATTATATTACATTCTTTGTTACTAAGAAATATCCCACTTGAAATTTCAATTCAATTTAACTTGGGTATACTTTGCTTTGTTTTATTTAGGCCTAAGCTTGTTTTATTGTATTCTTTCTGTTATCTTAAACATGCCACTAGCCGCTTATGTAATGATTATATGTAAACCGCACCGATTGTACGAGCTAGCATCGTACATCGTATAGTATTTAGTATAAACATTGCCTTATTTCCAATATGTTGACTCGTGTAACCTAGTTTATTGTCTTACGACACTTCAGTGCATTAAAGACGCTCATTAACATCAAACGTATGTTACTTATTTTGACATTATATCTAATCCTGCATCCTGTGACATACATATACATTTGACATCTTGACAGTGCGGGCGTACGGACCCGTACACCGATTCCCCCACGGAACAGGCTATGCCTAGTGTGAGGGTCAGCACAAAATGTAACTGTTTTTAAATATTTTTTTGGAAATAAACTATTTGTATTTGTAAGTAAAATGACATTGATTCCGAATTAAGAAACAAACAGTCGAATTTCAACAGTCTCAATTTTATTGAACAATTATCTCAAACTCCTCGACGAACTCGAAAAAACCCACTACCATATCAACAATAAATATTCCACCCTACCCTAGTGGAAATATCACTTAAAATCATCAGAAATAAGTATACTTAGTGCAAACAAAATTTCCATTAGTTTGGTGGTTTAAATGTAATAAATAGCAAACAAACAGACTGAAAGAGAAAACAACACTTACAATATTTTCTTTATTATATTATACAATAGTTTAGCTATAGAAGACTCAAATATGTCAAAAATGTTATTTAAAAATAAGGCAAAGGAGGTCTTGTTATCTGCATTGCATAATGATAATTGATAAGGCGTGTACCTAATCCGTCGAATACCTAACCTCAGCGTAACAATATAAATATATATAGGCATAGTTGCAACGAGAGCGTGTCTCCGCCAACAAACTGTTATACAGTTTGGCGGGTTCTAGGTTAAGCTGCCATGTAACTTTTGTGGAAATAAACGATTTATTATTATTTATTATTATTATTATTCGTGGTACGCTTATGTTTTCCAACATTTGATGGATTTTTAAACATATCAACTACAGTCTGAAGTGTACGGCGTTGAGGGTTTATAATAACAAGTCGAGGGTCGAGGAAATCTATGTTCCTTTGTCTCGTCATCCTCGCCACACATCCTAAATTCTATGTGGCCCGATACTCTACGATGTTCATTTTGCCCAATAGTCCTTTGACCACGAAGTAACCTGTAAACACCCCATTTTTTTTTTTTTTTTTTTTTATTAAAAATGGGATCGCTCTTGGCCAGCATCTAGCCAGGCAGTTATGACCCTGAGCTGCTTTCTGCTGTACTTCCACTATCACAAGTATCACGAGTAGTTCTCTCTCAGTATTCGAGACCCGCCGTCACACTCGACAACAGTACTCCTTCACGTCAGTGTGTTTGAGCTGATGATACTTGATCTGCGTTCGCGGAACCACTTACCACGCTCATGTATGCTGGTCATAGGCACCAAAATGTATTCCACACTACCGCGAATAGTTCTCTCTCAGTAACCCTCACCTATAGGCAAATCACTTAAACACAGGGATCGGATACCGGTATTTTCTCTATAGAAAAATACCGGTATTATTACGGTCACCGGTTCATTATTTCGTTTTTAATGGGATAATCTAATAATACGACGTGGTTACCTAAATACATGATTTAGCCCTACGTTAAGAGCAAAAAATAATCCAAAATATTGGGCTGATTCAGGGTTTTTTAAAAATACCGGTATCGGTCCCTGCTTAAACACTGACATCTGTTCTTATTCCATTGGTAATTCTATTTTAACACAAATGTAAATAACATGTACACAATGTCTAAAATCATATATTTGTAATAAATACTGATGCTAAGACCGAATATCAAATAAATAAACAATGTTGTGTCAAAGTTTTAGTAATCCCACTATACAATTGTTGTATGGCCCTGAAATTTCATGTCCTTTACCTACCCGTTTCCTAAAACGGCGTGAATTTATGTATGTGAGCAGCGCCGCTCGTTTCCCTAGCCTCGTGGCGCCCAAAGATTTTTTGGCTCCTCTTTAACTATGACCCGACTGTCCTTCTTATAGGACATAATAGTTACAGTCATATCCGCCCAAGATTTTGAGTTGAAATTTGTGTAGTTACCGGTTTGAAGTGAAACTTTCAGGGTATAATTATGATTATATTAGCATGTGTTTTTAAATTCAATTATTTGTCTACCTTTTGATCTTTACAAAGGCCACTGGGCCTCAATTACTAGATTTACAGAGTTTATTAATATGGCCTTCTGAAAGGCGCGTGGGCAGTAATTGAAGGTTAGTTGAAAAAAGTGCTGGGCTGGAGCCGCCATGTTTATTTTGGTTTATCAAAAGGCGCGTGGGCGCCACGAGGCTAGATCAGAGTGGAGCAGTTCGCAGAGGCGCCTTAAAAATTTTATGTTGCCATTGATTTTTTTCTGATTCTGGATTCAAGGCCTACAGCCTACGGCTCCATCCGCTCCACCCTAGGCCAGCCATGTCCTCACCTGACGTCGCACTCGACACAATAGTACTCCTTCACGTCGGTGTGTTTGAGCTGGTGATGCTTGATCTGCGTCCGGGTCCGGAACCGCTTCCCGCACTCCGAGCACGAGTAGTTCTTTATGCCCTGATGTATCCTGGTCAAGGCATCAAAATGTAGCGTTATTAACTTTTACCACAGACTAAGTAAAACCCAAAGTACACTTTTTTACATAACTTACCGTCATAAGATCTAACGGATCTTTATAAAACCTACCCTTATAGTACAGTCGCTATCATAAATACCGGAACGAACACGTTGCTCACAAAGATCTGAACACGACTCAATTGTCAAGGCATTAGAGTGCATGTTCAGATATTTTTGAGCGCCCTCAAGAGTCCAGATATACAGCCGTCATCTCCCAGCGTAAAACTAAACAACAGCATTATTTTGTAATGAGCCCTAGGATCCCAGCACAGACTTACCAGACGCGACACGCAAACAATAATACCACAACCGAGCGAGACAGTCATATACATTTTTGTATAAGAGCGACAGAGAGTTACATATCATTTGTTGCCCCTGTCACAGTTTCGCTTTTTTTGTCGAGCACAACTTATTTTACATGACGGTTGTGCTCAAATACGTCACACAAGCGATTACCCGCCCAAATTAAGGAAGTAAATTATGGTAAACCGGCATCCATTTTAAACCAATTCTCCATTTATCTGCATAACACCTTTTCCGTCACATTTAGTGGCCCGCGTATAGGATCTCTTTAGAAATATTTATACTGTAAGGATCCCAGGGACTGGTAGACGATAGGTTACTTAACCATAATAATCTGCATGTCTGCGGACACTGTGACGCTTATTTTTACTCGGTACATACATCATACCTCGGCCGTGAAAGGTATTGATGGCCTCGCATTACTAATTGCCTACGATACGAGGCTAGTGACATAGTGTATTAACTAGTAGACATAGTGTAGTAACTTTTATCCTCTAAACCGTTATATTCCGTAAAGGAATATAGCGGGGAACTGTTTAATTTTTGAATATTTTCAAATTATTTCTCCGTTTACATTTTAAATTATTATTATTGTTTTAACATTATTTTCACAATTGTAATTATATTTATTGCTGACATTGTACCTATTGACATTATGACATTAATTAATCTTATTATTATATTTGAATTTGATATTTGACATCACCTAGGATATCCTAGTCATGTATACATTTAGACATTTTTATTCTATTATTTCATTAACACGTGACATTTCTTAATTTATTATTATTGTTTTGAAGTTTTGAAATTATTGTAGACGATCCTTTAATGAATCCATTTTATTTTATTTTGATGTAAAATAATAATGTTATTTTCTAAAGGAAATAAATGAATCTATCTATTACAATCACTCACTGCCTGTGTTCCTCGAGCGAGTCCTTGTTGATGAAGGTCTTGCCGCACTGCTCGCACTCGGGGCGCTGCCCGCCGTGGTGGTTGCGCATGTGCCCCCGATGCGTCTTACTATTACTGACGAAACAATACAGCAGCTACAGTTAGCAAAATCAAAATCAAAACATTTATTCTACAAATAGGCCTCAAGGGCACTTTTACAAGTCAAAATCTATCTATATCAAATAAAAATAATACAACAAAGTATCATTAATTAAATTTAGTGTTACATGTCAAAAATACGACTAAAGAACTAATAAATATAAATATTAGAGGACAATCTTACACAAATCGAACTAGCCCCACAGTAAGCTCAAGAAGGCTTGTGGTATGGGTACTAGACGACGATATATTTAATAGATATAAATACTTAAATACATAGAAAACATCCAAGACTCAGAAACAAATATTCATGCTCATCACACAAATATTTGCCCTGACCGGGATTCGAACCCAGGACCGTCAGCTTCACAGGCAGGTGCACTACCCACTAGGCTAAACCGGTCGCCATAATAACAATCGAGATTTGTAAGAGATGCATAAGGTCTCTAAGCGTCAAGATAAAAGGTAATAAGGTAGGTAAACTAATAAAAATAAAATGTGAGATATATCTCTAAGCGTCAACATGAAAATAATAAAATCTAATAAATAAATATCCTCAGAGATGCATAAGGTCTCTGAGCTATCTTAAATATCTGTTTCATGCAAATATATATATTCATATTTGTACACCTCTATATGCCAATACGTTATCAAATCACTGTAATAAAATATTATATAACGTAATTAAATATTGTTTTCGTAAGTTTCACGAATTGGTAAACAGTAGGGACGCGCCGAATATTCGGTTATTATTCGGTATTCGACATATTCGGAATGTTTTTGAATGTTCGGTATTCGACCGAATTATTCGGTTCATCTGCCGAATATATACCGAACAATTTTGTGAGGGTTTTGTTACAACTTACAAGAGTGTATTATAGTTACTGCTTCGTGAAATTAATACTTGACCCATTATTAACAATGATTTAACTTATTTTGCCAATATTTCGCTTTGATGATGAACAAAAATTTTACCATTCAATTAGTCTGTTTTACAACAATAGATGAAGGAATTACGTTGAACCGAATAATTCGCAACAGCTGGACCTCATCGACCGAATTTTCGTATTCGGTCAAACCCATATTCGGCGCATCTCTAGTAAATAGGTAGAAGTACTCCTATTTCTCTACAAACTTAATAACAACCGAGCGTTTTTGACATTTCATAAAAAGTTGGTGATTTCTATAAAATACCGTACGGGATCGGGATGTCAACCGCAATAACCTCCTGAGACCCACCATACAAATAAAAATACAATCGAATTTGAACCTAACAGTTCCGATTACAAATTTGAATTTTATTTTATGTCAAATCAATCAAACCAAAACAAATGCAACTCTATCACTTCAAAATTTAACTTATTTTCCGTTGACCATATTTTGTCCTTTATATAGGACGCGGGGTCTTATCAAAATCAAATCAAAATCAAAACATTTATTCTGCAAATAGGCCTCAAAGGCACTTTTACAAGTCAAAATCTATCTAGGTACATCAAATAAAAATAATACAATAATCAAAGTATCATTAATTAAATGTAGAGTTAGATGTCAAAAATAAGACTAAGAAACTAATAACAATCGAGATTTGTTAGAGATGTATAAGGTCTCTAAGCGTCAAGATAAAAGGTAATAAAGTAGGTACAACACTAATCATAATAAAATGTTTTGAGCTATATCTATAACACGTTAACATGAAAATAATAAAATCTAATCTTAGGAGGATAATAACAAATTAGTCTTACTAATAAATAAAACTAGAGATTCAACGGATATCCGGCCACTATCTGGTATCCGGCCGGGTGGGGCTTCGGCATTCCTTACCGGATAGTATTTTACCACATAAATTAGAGTAAAACAAGGGTGAAGAAATGGGCGAATCAACTTTTTAGGGCCATTCGTTTCCGTGGTTACGTTTAGTTGTCCAGGGGACAAAATTCGAATACAATTGTAATTTTATGCTATTTAAGTTTATCAAACATACGTATTTGTGGTACTTATAAGCTATTTCCACAATGGTCCATTTAATAAGCATGTAAGTAGAACTTAATACAACAATATTTTGCATAAACTGCGCCACTAGTGTCCCTTGGACAACGGGTCAAGATAACAACACAAAGAAAGTTGATCCACCCAAATAACAAACTCAAGAGTAATCAATAATTAAAATCAGTTTAGTTTAGTACATTACTTTAAACAGTCGCGGCCAGATTATTATTATTGTTTCTTGTGGGCCTTTTTTGCCGCCTCGACCAGTATTTATCTATTGTGGCAGCCCTTAAAGCTTTTTGCTTATACCCGTTGCTTCCATGTGCCTCCCTAGGTAGATACTTCTTTAGAATAGAATAGAATAGAAAGGTGTTTATTTCTCTAGTTAATATGATACATTATGTCCATCAGGCCGGTGGTGTGTTCGGCCTGTGGGTGTGTCAGCTACTTACAACCTATACCTATGTATGTCTGAAAGATCTGTATAAGTGTTATGTTGTTTGTGCTGTGTACTTGTTAATGTGCTGGTACAGAATAAATTTATATAAATTTAAAAGTTGTTTCATATTGTCCTATCTTACAACTATTCTTACAACTAATTTCTTATAATCTATCGGGACGTGGGGCGGTCGCTCGCTTGCTGAGCTGCCGACTCCTGTCTTTTTTTGGTACATAGTGAATTTCTCCTAATCTAGTGTTAGTTAGATACTTCTTTTGCGCATAAGTGGTCCACAGGAGCAGAGGATATCGAAGGCAGTTTCCTCCGACTCTTTGCAGAAACTTTGTTTTATGCCCATTTGCGGCCGAATACCGGATATCCGTTCGACAGCACCGCGCGGATATACGGTATCCGGTATCCGGCAAAACCGATATCCGTTGCATCTCTACAAAACTCAGGAAAATACTTAGAACACATATTACACATTATATTTAATGTTGATACTTACTTAGAAACCTTTCCGCAGAGGTGGCATGTGAAATGTGACACAAGTCCTTCGTGTTGGGTTCTGTGGACATTTTTTTAAATAGGGCATATGCAATTGTGGTAAAATATTTGAAATGAACAACGTCGTACAACTAACGAAAAAACCTAATATCAAATATAAAACTCCAGTGAGTTTCAGACATATTCATATATAATAACATATCGAGCTATACTAAAGGACCTGTTTAAAATAAAATAAAATAAATAAATAAATATTAGAGGACAATATATATTTTTATTTTATTATTATTTTTTTTATTATATTTCAATAAAACTGTACCTACTTTTTTGACATTATTGTATCTTTTTCCGGCGTCATCGCTTAGAAAAATAATTTTAGTAAATAGAAAAGTGCTTATGGTTTAATTATTGCTCTCCCATACAAATATTTATCCCCTTAAGGAAAATATTCCAGCACAAAAAAAAATATTAATGGGTCAATCAACTTTTTCTTGTTATTCTGTCTCGTCAGCGAGGAGACAATAGTAACCAAAGCATGCTCAAGAGATGCCCCATGTCCAAATGGATTTATGCTCATCGCTAAAACTCATGTTTGGTAGATTTAAATTCTTTAAAATCAGTTTTGAAGAGTGACTCAGGAGACGTAACCATAGTAACGAGCAACAAATAATAGTAGATAGAACATAGAAATACAAGATACAACAAAAAAAAAATCTAGGAACATTAAATTGGAAAGCCAGCTAAACTAAAAGTGAAGTGTTTGTTGACGGGTCAATCAACTTTTTCTTGTTGTTATTCTGTCCCGTCAGCGAGGAGACAACAGTAACCGAGTTTCTTAGAAAAAAGTTTATAATATGGACTTCGAGCATGCTCAAGAGAGGACCCACGTCCAAATGGATTTATGCTCATTGCTAAAAGTCATGTTTAGTTGATTAAAACCCTACAAAATAATAATAATAATAAATATTAGAGGACAATCTTACACAAATCGAACTAGCCCCACAGTAAGCTCAAGAAGGCTTGTGTTATGGGTAGTAGACGACGATATATTTAGATATAAATACTTAAATACATAGAAAACATCCAAGACCCAGAAACAAATATTCATGCTCATCACACAAATATTTGCCCCGACCGGGATTCGAACCCGGGACCGTCAGCTTCACAGGCAGGTGCACTACCCACTAGGCTAAACCGGTCGTCAATCACAGTTTTAAAGAGTGAGTCAGGAGTAACCATGGCAACGAGCAACAAAGAACAGTCGGTGTTCCTTCGTGGGCCAGACTGGGGTGTCGAGATGGGTTTTGGGTAATAATAAGCGTGTTGATTGTATCGTATCTATTTGGAAAAGGGCAGTGTTTGGAGCTACATTCGTTTATATAATTAAATTCTACATTAATAACAGCGCCCACTATCGGTGGAGCTGTGAACTATACGGTAAGTTAGATAGCCTTATGATCTAAACATATCGATAATAACCAAGCCATCGAGGTCCCGGGTTCAATGGGGGCTATCGCGTATGAATTCGCCGCTAGGGGCGCTAGTGTAGCGTGGGGTCCTCCGAAACGTCAAATGTCACTCTTTTTGGTTGCGCTACGCGGGTTAATATCTAATTGGAACAATATGGTCACTATTTTGCAATACCTGAGCTTGATTATGGCAAATATGAATTAAGGGTCAATGACTGTCAGGGCTTTGAGACAGATTTGTCTTTCGGAAAATTATTTCCTCCTTTTTTCCGAACAAAACGGGACCACGCTACAATGCGGTATATTCGATATTTTTACGGTACGGTTTTAAGGTATTGAATATGATTTAAATGTAAACTTCGTTCTCATGTCCATAATAACCAATAACAATTTTTGACAGCCGGACCTTAGTCGACAGTGGCGCCAACTGGTGAGCACAAAAACGATAGCCCCCATTGCCGTGAGCTAGATGGCGCTCGTTCCACATTCGGACAGTCGGTGCGGCCTGACCTGTAGTGGTCGAGGATGGAGGCGCGGTCGGTCATGCGGCGGCCGCACGCGCAGCACTCGTAGCGGCGCGTGTGGATGTGCGCGTGCACGCCGCGGCTGTACGCCGACGGGAAGTACATGCGGCACAGCGCACACGAGAACGGGCCCCGCGACTGCACCGGGGGGGGGGACACACCACACACAATTCAATTCAATTTATTTCCCATGTAGGTATACATTGATACACTTATGTCCGTCAATTATTGCACATTTTCAACTGATAATAGCTAATTAGTCAACTTAAAAATTACAATTATTCCATACATCTTTTTCTGTTAGATATTCCGAGGGTCATTCTACTTTTTCATGACCAGTTTTCTATTACAAAAACCATCTATGATATGTATTGAATTAGTGTACAAAAATAGGATTTCGAAATAGTACCTGAACCTAATAAAAGGAATTTATAGGTAAAAATACATAAATATTAACATATTGCTGTAAAAGGTGGGTAACACAGTGGCAAAAACCATTTTTTCATACAAATGGTGAGACATCCAAGGACCACTGAGTTACTCGATTTATGGGTATTAGCTGTGGTTTGTTAATTACCGAAACTATCAGAAGTGATACTGCAATTAAACCTCTTTCTAAATAACAATACAAAAATATGAAGTGAGGGCCAAGTATTCCAGAATCTACATTTAACAAAAAAGGGACTGAAAATTATGTACATGAAAAAGTAGAATGGCCCCCGACACGTTATAATAAGATTTTTCAGTTAATTTCAGTTTTACAAGTTTTTTAAATGTATGATCTGGTAAGTCAATTATATTCTTAGGGATTTTGTTATAGAAATGTACTGCCTGTCCAATAAATGATTTCCGAGCTTTGGCAATTCGCAAGCGACGAACAGCAAGTTTATCCTTGCTTCTGGTATTAAATGTGTGTATGTCGCTGTTTTTCGGGAGATGTTCATAGTATCTTCTGGCATACATAATAACTTCATAGATATATAGTGACGGTAGAGTTATGATGTTGACCTTTCTAAATAGATCTCTCAAGGACGTTCTCGGCTTCAGATTGTAAATTGCACGAATAGCCCGCTTTTGTAAAACAAATATGCTATCTACATTGGCAGATTTTCCCCAAACTAACACATACACATACTGCAAACTTCTTTTCACATCTGCTATTCAGAAAAGAGTTATTGTTGCCTTCGAATGAGGGATCAAAGTTTATTTATTTATTTATTTACTGCAACCATGTTCATTAAATACAAAAGATGTCAACATTTCAATCAGTAGGTACATGAAAACCCTGTTAGGGTATTGCAGTTGTCTTACGTACTAAAATTATGCTAACAATTATACAATCACACTCGAATTACACACATAATAACATACACTATAATATTTCCATTCATAATATAATCTATTGTAACAAATTGTACAAGTTGTACTTTTCTTCCCTCATTTGATGGCAACAATGACTCTTTTCCTCATAGAAGGTGTGAAAAGCAGTATGTGACACTGTAGTAAAATCATTTGTAAGATATTTCATGTTTTTAGCAGCGGGCCTCATAGACGGTGTGAAAAGCAGTATGTGTCACACGGTAGCAAAATTATTTTCGCCTTGGGCGTAAACACTTGAATCCCTCGCTACGCTCAAGATTCTACTTTAGAATCCTGAGCGTAGCGACGGATTCTATTGTAGAATCTTTCGCTTCACTCAGAATTCAATATACCGCCCTCGCCGTAAATATTGTAGTATGGCGATTAGCCACTTTCAGTGTTTAGCAGTAACAATAGTTTACTGCGACATAAACCCATATTGCTTGTATCAGCGCAACCTAAAGTATATATATATAGTTAGGTCACGATATAAATAAAATAACTCTACTACCAGCAACACTTGAGTTTACCTCCCCTCTCGGAAGCTCCATCCCCCATCATTTGTACCAATAGTACAATATATCATTTTGCTCCCTTGAGACACAGTCTACTATTATTCGCACACAATCATTTTATGAGTTAAACTCGGTTGCACCAACATACCAGTGTTGCCAGGACTGGAATTTCATTCCATCCGATTTCAGCCTTCAAAAGATACGAAAACAGTCGCGAGGATCCGTCCGATTTGACCCCCACAAGATACGCCAGAGGCCTGAATTATCTCTATTGATGAATCCTACTACTCTATTGATGAATTTTTAAACGATACAACCTTATCCAATTAAATATATATTTATAGAAATTTTTAATTATTATTATATAAATTAAATTATTCCAATTACTTTGTAACCAAGTTTTATTAATAATTGTTAAATTTCTTAATATTCTTTTACTACTAAGACGTGTCATGTTGCATGCTATATAATAATTAGTTTAAATTCAAATGCAAAAATAGCATACGTAATTGCTTTAGCATTTAGTTTTTAGTTAAGTACATTGCTATATACCCTAACAGGGTCCATGTGAACACTAGCTGTAAAATGCTCTTTGTAAGACCTTATGTAACACATGATTAATAACGCAATAAAATTATGAATTATCCGAAATCGGACCTAAAGATCCGCACTGGCAACACTGTAACATACGATCACAGGCCGGTCACCGTCAAATATGGCGCCGGCAGCTGTCATCCCATAGAAACTTGTCAAACTTTACATACAATCAGATTTTAAACACCGCTTACGATTACAGACGGTTTGGTGCAACCTAGCCTTAGACTCTTGTCGGTGTAGCTCTCTCCATCTGAGTCTATCCAGGGCCGACTCCATTACCTACTTATACGACACGATTGCAAAATTTTCTTTAAATTATTTCATGTAGCTTATCGCTTTCCTTCAATTTTGCCTTCAACGATGTTTTTAACCGACTTTAAAAAAAACCGGCCAAGGGCGAGTTGGACTCGCGCACGAAGGGTTCCGTACTAGTATCTATAAAACAGCAAAAATAACTTAACCAAAATTACAGTTAAATCAACCTATCTCAAAAACTATAAGAGATACTTTGATCAAACCAAAAATCGTTGAAAGAGTTAATTAGCATGCATCACCTCTATTTTTTTTAGAATTTTATACCCCGTAGTTATAAAAATAGAGGGGGGGGGACATACTTTTTACGACTTTGAGAGCTGATATCTCAAAAACCGTTCACTTTAAGAAAAATGTTTTTTAGAAAACTTTATATCATTTTAAAAGACCTTTCCATTGATACCCCACACGGGTATGTACATCGAAAAAAAAATTTTCATCCCTCAGTTACATGTATGGGGGGCCCCACCCCCAATTCTTTTTTTTACTATTTAGTGTCATAATTTTGTAGCGGTTCATACAACACATATTCCCATCAAATTTCATCACTGTAGTACTTATAGTTTCCGAGTAAATCGGCTGTGACAGACGGACAGACGGACAGACGGACAGACGGACAGACGGACATGACGAAACTATAAGGGTTCCGTTTTTGCCATTTTGGCTACGGAACCCTAAAAAGGAGGAGGTTCTCAATTCGGTTGCATGTTCTTTTGTTTTTTTAATGTGTGTTATGTCAAAACTCCGTCGTTCATGAACCGATTTAAATAAAATCAAAAAAAAAGAAAAGGAAAAAAATTTTGAAGAAAATTTTCTTTGTTTGAAAGCATATGCTTCAAGGTTGAATCTAATTCTGATGATGGGATCCATGAGAAATTGTGGGAACCTCAAAAATTCAAGGGAAACATATAGCGATTTTAGTATTTTCGGTAATAAATCAAGCATTTGCATTCAGAAAGTAGCATTTGGTGAACGAGTACTGATGAAGAAGACCACGGATGGTCATCCAAAACTCCTAGTGTTTCATGGGTGGTATTAAGATATTTCGGTCAAGATACGGAAGCGACTATGACGAAATCTTTTTTTCATGGGTTTTTAATTGATTTTAATTGTTTTGAAGCTGTTCCTTGCTTTAATTTTTTTATTTTTTTCATTTCGGTCTATATCCCCCCACTGTTGAGTAAATTCCTCCTCATGTTCACACCAGTTTACCCTGTTTTGTGGTAGTCTCATTCATATATATAACACCTTTGATTTTATTCATTATATGTATACTTTTCCTATATGTATAGTATGTTGTGTTGCGTTCCGTGGATCACGTACGGTGCTGTCTGAAAACCAGCGCTGCAGGTGTCTGACACCTCGGCATAATGCTGAGACAGCGACCGATTCACTGCCGCGAAGACGCACTTTTTAACTGTATGTTCATGTACTGAGTATATTATATTTGTAACTGTGTGTCTTTTGGTGCAGTGAATAAATGCTTTCTTTCTTTCTTTCTTTCTTTCTTTAAATCAATTTAAATGGTCCTGATGTAAGTCACCATCAACCTGATCTGGTGGTTGAAGCCGGAAGGCAGGCAACGGAACTCCGTAATAAAACAGTGTAGCTTATTCGTGTTTGAGCTTATTGGAATCGTTATGAGACGCACTCTGGTAATGATTCACTAGAAAATCGTGAAATAAATGAAAAATTTAATAAAAAAATAAAACCGACTCCAAAAAATACTAAAAAGTAAAAAATAATTGCCTTATTTCTAACATGAGACTATACTTTTTATCATCATCATCCTGTTGTGGATTCGTTTTTATTATCAGTGACTTAGAGACCATATACATCTCTAACAATATTAAATTAATTTTAATTTTGACGCTCAGAGACCATGTACATCTCTGGGATAATATATTAATTTCACTCCTTGTTTAATCTTGAGACCTTATACATCTCTAACATAATATTTGTAATAGATAACTTTGCAAGTTTATCTTCACTGTATGACATTAATTTTGTTATAATTGTTAAACTCGAAATTATTATTCCTTCTTGAACTGTAAATTAATATTTTGACATGAAAAATGTATTACTTATTATAGTTCTTAAATTGTAAACTAATTTTTTTGACATGTAAAAGTGCCCTTGTGGCCTATTTGCAGAATAAATGTTTGTATTTGTATTTACGCTTCTTAATGAACAATGCAGACGTACCTATTGTAATTTTTGAAGCCGGTGCCATTCAAATAGATTGTACGAAGTTGACGAAATGGCACCGACCACAAAAATTACAATAGGTACGTCTACATTGTTCAATAATAATAATAATAATAACGTTTATTCATGAAAGTTACTTACAATGCTTCACACTATACTTCTGCCAAACCAGAATATGGTTTGTTGGCAGACGAGGCTCCAAGTTACAAAATATAGTAAGCTGTATACACTCATAATACATTTAACTTAAATTATATACACACACACACCCGTGCTAACTACATACATGTTCAATGCCAAACTTAAAATAATTCACCTGTAAGAACTTATCTATTAAATTGAGTGTAAGTAGTGTAACGAAGTACATATAATATATGGTGTACGCGTTATTTTATGTTGGTTGTATATCATCTTTTAATAAGAAGCGTAAAGTCTCATGCTAGAAGTAAGGCAATCATTTTTGTTTTACTTTAGTGTCTTTTGGAGTCGATTTTATATTTTTATTAAAATTTTCATTTATATCACACTTTTTAGTGAATCATTACCAGAGTGCGTCTCATAACGATTCCAATAAGCTGAAACACGGCTAAGCTACACCGTTTTCTTACGGAGTTCCGTTGCCTACCTTCCGGCTTCAATTACAGTCAACTGGGGTGACTTTCAAATTGAGGGGCGACTTTAAAAATCCAGTTTTTACATCGTATGTTAGTTTTCATTTGGTTAGCATGAGATCAGTGAAATAGCTTGGTAAATTTCTTAACCAATTACTAAACTGAATCAGACTAGAAATTCTTATTGATGATAATATAAGTGTTCTAAATCTATCAAAGTGGCCCCGTTTTTTCCTAATGTCACCCCAGTTTACGGTACCAGGTTACGAAATTTACTAATAGAGATATTCACATTATCATAAATCGTAGTTATGTCATTATGTTAATTATGATTATAGAAAATATAAAGTCAGGTGATTGAAAAATATAATAATAAGGGGGCGTCCATAAATTACGTGAGGTGTTTTTTTTAAATTTTCTGTCCCTCCCTCCCCCCTGGTGAGATGTCGTGAGATTTTATTCAACCCCCTCCCCCATCCCCCAATCTCACGTGAGATTTTTTAAAATGTGGGTTTCTTACGTAAACGCGTTGGATTGTTATTGTAAAATGAAAAAAAAAAAAATGCATCGTGCTTTTATTTACGACTAGTTAAGACTAGTAATCAATATTGCTGAGAGGTAACGTCGAAGTATGAATGAAATTATTCTCTTTCGAACGAATTAGTGAATAATCTTAATCGTATTACGATTACGCTTAAGATTAAATCTTATAAGCGTGTACAATCTGGATTAAATGGACCAAAATAGTATAATTTTTTTTTGTTTCAATCAGAAAAAAAATTGCGTGATATTTGCCGAGAACCCCCCTCTCTCCAACGTAAGATTAGATGAGATTTGACTCGACCCCCTCCCCCCCTTAAACATCTCACGTAATTTATGGACGCCCCCTAATAAATTATACATTTTTTTAATGCATTAATATCTAATACGTTGTGTTGTTTGCCTCTTCTCATTGTGTTTTTTGTACTTTACTGTATCCTTTGATTGAGGTGTGCAATAAAGAGTATTTGTATTGTATTGTATTGTAATACTTACGGGACTGTGTTTCCTCATGTGGTTCTCCAGTTTGGTGTCAAAATTAAATCCTTTATAGCACAAGTGACATTGGTATGGGAACTTGGCTTTGCACTCTTCCTGCAAAATAATTGATTAAATCAATATGTTGTATGCGAGTTTAAGCAACGTCTTTGAGTGGTTTTGACGACCGGTTTAGCCTAGTGGGTAGTGCACCTGCCTGTGAAGCTGACGGTCCTGGGTTCGAATCCCGGTCAGGGCGAATATTTGTGTGATGAGCATGAATATTTGTTTGAGTCTTGGATGTTTTCTATGTATTTAAGTATTTATATCTATTAAATATATTGTCGTCTAGTACCCATAACACAAGCCTTCTTGAGCTTACTGTGGGGCTAGTTCGATTTGTGTAAGATTGTCCTCTAATATTTATTTATTTATTTAATTAACTGAGCGCTCCCGTGCTTTGGAAGGCACGTCAAGCCGTTGATCCCGGATGCTGTCTACGATAGCAGTCGTTAATCCAAGTTAGAGGCCTTCGGGCGGATTGAGAACTCCTAACAGTCAAGTTGCCCACTCACTTGACAAGCCCAATTCCAATAAGGTCTGGTTCTCCCTCGGGCTGGAAGGTCAGATGGCAGTCGCTTCCGTAAAAATTAGTGCCTACGCCAACTCTTGGGATTAGGTAGCGGACCCAGGGCATCCTTTAGCGGGGCAGCGCCAACAGCATCCTGTTAGCGTTAGCTGATAGATTGGATTCCCCCCTTATGCATAGATGGAATAAACTCCATATATGCATAAAATAGTATATTATGTAATAGTGTACGTGTAGTAAGGTAATTAACTAACACTAGTAGTATAACCCCCTTATTCATAAACGTCTGTCAAACCTATATTAGTTAACTAGCCGCTAAAGTTCGTTTGTCCTTATCTGTCACTTTGACATTGACGTTTGTGAGAATGGGACAAAGAACTTTTTAGTTAGCAGAGGTTTGTTAAGTTTTATGAATAAGGGTAAGTCTGTAACTAACTCATATGGATTATGTCCGAAATAAAAATTATTATTATTATTTTTATTTTTTCAGGCCCAGCCTAGTTCGGGATCTGCCGGATATTCTCATGTTATTAGATATATGCGTTTTTTGTATGGTTTCAAATAAATAAATAAATAAATAAATTTAGGATGCAACTGTACCGGGATAACGCTAGGATGATGATGATGTCCCTAGCTGTAATAAATTGTGTGTGTGTGTTGTGTCAGTTGACTGTAGATATATTTATGACTGGCTGTGTGTATAGCTGGCTGACTGACTGGCTGTGTAATGCAGTAAAAATTACGCTTTTTAAAGCTTACTGCCAATCCTTCTACACATGCAGCCTGTGGAGTGACTTTACGCAGCGGACGTACAGTGTAACGCTTTCAGGATGCTTATGGGGCTGCCTCGACACTGCAGTGCATCGGGGATGTTTGCGGAGGCGCAGGTTGATGGTTTTGCGGCTATCATGCGAAAGCGGTGTGCCTCACTACTAAACCGCTGGCGAGGCAGCGCCAACAGCATCCTGATAGCGTTAGCTGATAGATGGGATTCCCCCCTTATGCATAGATGGACTAAGCTCCATACATGTATGAAATAATTATAGATTATGTAATAGTGTACGTGTAGTAAGGTAATTAACTAACACTAGTGTATAAGTCTGTAACTAATCTCATATGGATTCTGTCCGAAATAAAATTATTATTATTATTATTATAGCTACGACTGACCTCACTCTGCTTGAACTGCTCCTCGGGGTTGAGCATGACGATCCTTATCTTGGTGGGGTCCAGTTCCACAGTCTTTCTGATACTCGTCTTCGGCTCTTCACCCTCCGCTGACTCTTTGCTGTGGCAAAATAACATAGTTTTATCAAAATCAAAACATTTTTTCCGCAAATGACGATTTTTTGATGATGATGATTTTTTGACGACCGCTTTAGCCTAGTTGGTAGTGACCCTGCCTTCGAAGCTGGAGGTCCCGGGTTCGAATCCCGGTCAGGGCATGTATTTGTGTGATGAACACGAATATTTGTTCCTGAGTCATGGATGTTTTCTATGTATTTAAGTATCTATTTATCTATATAAGTATGTATATCGTCACTTGGTACCCATAGTACAAGCTTTGCTTAGTTTGGGACTAGGTTGATTTGTGTAAGATTGTCCAAAAATATTTATTTATTTATTTTAAATGGACCTTGTGGTCTTGTGGGGACTTTTGCAAGACAAAAACTAGCTCTATCAAAAAAAATGCAATAATTAAAATTATTATTATGCGCCGAATATTCGGTTATTATTCGGTATTCGGCATGTTTCTGAATGTTCGGTATTCGGCCGAATTATTCGGTTCAGCTGTCGAATATTTACCGAACAATTTTGAGAGGGTTTTGTTACAAGTTACAAGAGTGTATTATAGTTACTGCTTCGTGAAATTAATACTTGACCCATTATTAACAGTGATTTAACTTATTTTTTGTCAATATTCTCTTTGATGATGAACAAAAATTTTACCATTCAATTAGTCTGTTTTACAACAATAGATGAAGGAATTACGTTGAACCGAATAATTCGGCCGAATATTCGGTTCGGCAACAGCTGGACCTAATATTCGGCCGAATGTTCGTATTCGGTCAAACCCACATCCGGCGCATAAAATAAAATATTTTTTTTTGTGAACAATCTTACACAAATCGACCTAGTCCCAAACTAAGCTAAGCTTGTACTTAAGTACTTAAGCGACGATAATATACATACTTATACATAGAAACAATACTTATACATAGATACATAGAAAACATCCAAGACTCAGGAACAAATATTCGTGTTCATCACACAAATACATGCCCTGACCGGGATTCGAACCCGGGACCTCCCAGCTTCGTAGGCAGGGTCACTACCAACTAGGCTAAGGTGGTCGTCTAAATGAAGTGTTACATGATAGAAAAAGAAAATGACATAAGGACAAATATAAACGATTTGTTAGATATGTATAAAGTCTGCAAGAGTCAAATGTAAAAACCGGCCAAGTGCGAGTCGGACTCGCGCAAGGATTCCGTACCATTTTCTATAAAAACGGCAAAAAAACACGTTTCTTGTATGGGAGCCCCCTCAATACTTTATTTTATTCTGTTTCATCATCATCATCATTTCAGCCGAAAGACGTCCACTGCTGAACATAGGCCTCCCCCAAGGCTCGCCATTTAGTGTCTTGGATGTTTTCTATGTATTTAAGTATATCTATTAAATATATCGTCGTCTAGTACCCATAACACAAGCCTTCTTGAGCTTACTGTGGGGCTAGTTCGGTTTGTGTAAGATTGTCCTCTAATATTTATTTATGATGCACCTTTAGATCCTTTGATTAGAAAGAAAAACTATCATAATACTAGTTTTACCTCTTCTTCCGCTTGGCCTTGGGCTGTTCCTTCTTCTTACTTCTCTTCTTCTTCTTGGTATCTTCTTCCACCTTTACCAGACTCTCTTCGGGCAATTCAGTCTCAGTCTTTGGTACAGTCATTCTGTAGGAAAAGAGGTTTAGATAAGTGCACAGAAGATCATTTCATATTAAAGCGATAGGAGTGCAAATTGGTGTATACCATCGTCACCAACTGGGACGTTAGAATTTTAAAAATAAAGAGATTAATTTAATAATGTAAGACCAACCACGGCTGAAATGATTTTTTCACACCTGCTATTCAGAAAAGAGTTATTGTTACCTTCGAATGAGGGATCAAAGTTGTACTTTTCTTCCCTCATTTGAGGGCAACAATGACTCTTTTCCTCATAGAAGGTGTGAAAAGCAGTGTGTGACACTGTAGTAAAATCATTTGTAAGATATTTCATGTTTTTAGCAGCGGGCCTCATAGACGGTGTGAAAAGCAGTATGTGTCACACGGTAGCAAAATTATTTCCGTCTTGGGCGTAATCACTTGAATCCCTCGCTACGCTCAAGATTCTACTTTAGAATCCCTCGCTACGCTCAGGATTCTATTGTAGAATCTTTCGCTTCAATTCAATATACCGCCCTCGCCGTAAATATATCATTTTGCTCCCTTGAGACACAATCTACTATTTTTACTAAGGAAAAAACGGGGGAAACCGCCCCGTAGATAGCAGATGTCCAAAAAAGAAACAAAAAACTTTAACTCTAGATTTCAAACCTACTTCTAAAAAATTGTATTTAAAAAATGACATGAATCTACTTTTTTCACGAATCAAAATATTTTTAAAAAACTGTTTTGGATTCGTGTTAATTCAACGTAGAATTTACCACGATTTAATTTTCAATTATCGCGGTTTTGATTCCCGTCTTAGGGTGGGTTGCACCAAACCGTCTGTAATCGTAAGCGGTGTTCATTAAAATCTGATTGTATGGAAAGTTTGACAAGTTCCTATGGGATGACAGCTGCCGGCGCCATATTTGACGATGACCGGCCTGTGATCGTATGTTGGTGCAACCGACCCTTATTCTCATCCTTCCTGCGAATAACACGAATTCAATGTATGTGTGTGTGTTTACGATCACTGCTTCTTTGTTTACCTTTTTTTTAAATATATTTACTAATAAAAAGAATACAGTTTAAAAATTACAATGGAGCAGCGACTAAAGCCGTACAGGTTTAACTGCCGCTGCAATGGGGGCTATCGTTTTTGTGCTCACCAGTTGGCGCCACTGTCGACTAAGGTCCAGCTGTCAAAAATTGTTATTGGTTATTATGGACATGAGAACGAAGTTTACATTTAAATCATATTCAATACCTTAAAACCGTACCGTAAAAATATCGAATATACCGCATTGTAGCGTGGTCCCGTTTTGTTCGGAAAAAAGGAGGAAATAATTTTCCGAAAGACAAATCTGTCTCAAAGCCCTGACAGTCATTGACCCTTAATTCATATTTGCCATAATCAAGCTCAGGTATTGCAAAATAGTGACCATATTGGTCCAATCAGATATTAACCCGCGTAGCGCAACCAAAAAGAGTGACATTTGACGTTTCGGAGGACCCCACGCTACACTAGCGCCTCTAGCGGCGAATTCATACGCGATAGCCCCCATTCGCTCGTGAAGTTGCTATACCTATTTACATTGTTCTATTAAGACATAGTTGAGATTCTTTGTGTTGGCCGGGGGACTGTTTGTGTTTTGAATCTTATCTCTTGCACAATTGGGTCGCTTTCTGATTGTTTGCATAGGTCACAACCCTACCAAAGTACCTGATTTCAAATCTTAAAAAAACAAGGTACCGTAAGCTGGGGTGGCTTTAGGAAAAAACGGGGCCACTTTGATAGAATAAGAACACTAATATAATCGTCACTAAGTATTTCTAACTTGAGTCAGTTCAGTAAATAGTTAGGAAGTATACCAAGGGATAACACCGACCCAGGTTAACCAAATAAAAACTAGAAATACGGCTTAAAAAAATGATTTAAAAAGTCACCCCCGAATTTGAAAGTAACCCCGGTTTACGGTATAGCGAGTCAACAAGAGTCACAAGCGCGTTGCCGACCTGTTATTGAACTGAGGTAAGTCACCTGAACTCCTCAAGCGTGATGTTGTCTTCATAGTCGGAGAATGAGTCGAGCTCCACCTTGAGTGGTTGAGCGACCGGTTCAACCGGTGCAACCGGTTCAACCACAGGAGCTAGTGGCGGTAGTTCTATTGAGTGCAGGGCGGAATCCACTGGACGTTTCTCATGCTGCAATATATTATAATAGTCATCATCATCCTCATCATTTGACGACCGGTTTAGCCTAGTGGGTAGTGCACCTGCCTGTGAAGCTGACGGTCCCGGGTTCGAATCCCGGTCAGAGCAAATATTTGTGTGATGAGCATGAATATTTGTTTCTGAGTCTTGGATGTTTTCTATGTATTTAAGTATTTATAACTATTAAATATATCGTCGTCTAGTACCCATAACACAAGCCTTCTTGAGCTTACTGTGGGGCTAGTTCGATTTGTGTAAGATTGTCCTCTAATATTTATTTATTTATTAATTTATTTATTATCATCATATCAGCCGAAAGACGTTCACTGCTGGACATAGGCCTCCCCCAATGAGTGCCACAATGACCGGTCCTGCGCCACCCGCATCCAGCGGACTCCCGCGACCTTTACCAGGTCACCAGTCCACCTTGCGGGGGGCCTACCCACGCTGCCGGCTTCCGGTCCGTGGTCGCCACTCGAAATCCTTCCGGCCCCAACGGCCATCGGTAATTATAATAGTAATCTCTGTCTAACACTGCAATATCACATTTTGAATAGAAAACTCCTCGAATCTCAGACATATCACTACATAGTATAAAACAAAGTCGCTTTCTCTGTCCCTATATCCCTATGTATGCTTAATACCTGCGCATACAATATAATAATGCATTCAGAATGCTGTTGGGGCTACCTAGATGGTGCAGCGCATCACTAATGTTCGCTGAGGCCCGCACGGACGGTTTTCAAGCTATTATGCGTAAGAAAATAGTTTCGTTGCTAAACCGCCTCAGGGGGAGTCCCCACAGACTTCTGAGTGTCATTGTTGACAGGTTTGACTGTCCAATCTTGGAGCACTGGGTGGGTCAAATTAGGAGCTGCGCCCTATATAATTATAATTAATTTAATTTAATACTAATACGTAGGTGTAAGCTGCTACTAACACGATATGGATAAACAAAGTCCGAAATAAAGATTTTATTATTATTATTAATTTTTTAAAACTACGCAACGGATTTTGAATCGGTTTTTTTTTAATAGATAGTGTGATTGAAGAGGAAGGTTTATATGTATAATAACATCCATTAAATAGTGCACCCGTGCGAAGCAGGGGCGGGTCGCTATTAAGTATAATTATAAGATTTCAAAGTTTTAAGAGGAGCATACTCTCTCCCTTCTCCGTAATACGCACCTTTGTATCGGAACGATCGTCATTTACTATGGCGCTCGTGGTCAATGACGTGACTGATGATCTGTCGCGCTTTCTCTCTCTAACCAACAACATTAACACTGTTGTCTCCTCGCTGACGGGACAGAATAACAACAAGAAAAAGTTGATGAGCCATGTGTAGTATGGTGATTAGCCACTTTCAGTGTTTAGCAGTAACAATAGTTTACTGCGACATAAACCCATATTGCTTGTATCAGCGCAACCTAAAGTGTATATATAGTTAGGTCCGATATTAATAATATAACTCTACTACCAGCAACACTTGAGTTTACATCCCCTCTCGGAAGCTCCATCTCCCATCATTTGTAAGAATAGTACATGGCGACCCTGCCAGGATTTATTAATTATTCTGTATTGTAGTGCTCACCTCCAAAGTCTTGTAGAAGCCCAGCCTCCTCCCACTGTTGTCGAAGGCAAGAGTTTTGGTCTCCATGAGGTTCGGAGTCGCATACTTTCCCAGCTCGGGGTCCAGTGCGTCAATGGGAAACTGAAACAGCACACAGTTTTTATTTTTTTTTTTTTTTTACAACGCCGGTGTCAAACAAGCTTACGGTCCACCTGGTGGGAAGGGGTCATCCATAAAGTACGTCACACAAATTTCTTGATTTTTGACCCATCCCCCGTCCTTGTCACAGTTGATCACATTTGCGAGACCCCCCCTCTCTAGTTTGACGTCACATATTTTGCAATATTACAGCAGTTCCGAAATTAGTCCAATTACCATTTAAATTATTTTTTAATATAACCAACATCAAATGAAACATTAATAAATAAATAAATAAATAAATATTAGAGGACAATCTTACACAAATCGAACTAGCCCCACAGTAAGCTCAAGAAGGCTTGTGTTATGGGTACTAGACGACGATATATTTAATAGATATAAATACTTAAATACATAGAAAACATCCAAGACTCAGAAACAAATATTCATGCTCATCACACAAATATTTGCCCTGACCGGGATTCGAACCCAGGACCGTCAGCTTCACAGGCAGGTGCACTACCCACTAGGCTAAACCGGTCGACATTAAAAAAAATTAACAAAACGATACATTTTCGCCAACAAAACAATTTAAACCTTATGCCGTATAATACAGGAAGATATTCAAATGTGGTATTTTAACACTTAGATGTATTGTATTTTGAAATGTGACGATACGAAATCTAAGACCCCTCCCACCCCTTGTCACACAATGTCACACTTCGTCGATCCCTCCCTCCCCTTTAACGTGTGACGTACTTTATGGATGGCTCCTAAGCGGCCACCGTAGCCTATAGACGTCCAACACAAAGGAGCCACGTACGCGTTGCCGACCCTTTATAAAATTTGAGGATGCACTGTGTTGACAACAGAAGGGACAAATTTAGGTCCCTCGCTCTCAAGTCAAAATGTCAGCTATTTAAAATTGCCTGTCTCCAAGTATATTCGGGTTGTATAAATTAATTAATAATGACTATTCACTGACATTTATAATAATTAACAACAATTTGTTCACATTGTATCTAATAAGGGGTCATCCATAAAGTATGTCACACTAATTTTGTGATTTTTTGACCCCTCCCCCGTCCTTGCCACAGTTGGTCACATTTGTGAGACCCCCCCCCCCCCATAGTGTGACGTCACATATTCCGAAATTAACTACTAACCAACATCAACTCAAACATTTGAAAAAAATAACATAACAATAAATTATCGCCAACACACAATATAAACCTTATGAGTATACAAATGGAGTTTTTCCAACTCTATTTGTATATGCACTTGTAAGTTTTTCGTTAATAGTCCATATTTGGCATTTTAACTCATTAAATGTTTTGGATTTTGAAATGTGACGTCACAAAAGGTGGGACCCCTCCCTCCCCTTGTCACACAATGTCACACTTCGTCGACCCCCTCCCGCCCCCTTAACGTGTGACGTAATTTATGGATGGCCCCTAATGATTGTACTAAGATAATGTTACTTTATATATATTGTGCAAAATTGTAATGTGACATGTAATATTTAACAATATTATGAATAAAGAGTATGAGTATGAGTATGAGTACGGAACCGGTTGAGAACGAAAAATATTTTATTCTTATACATTAAGCCCTTTCTTTTATACAACGCCGGTGGCAAACAAGCTTACGGTCCACCTGATGGTAAGCGGCCACCGGCCAGCCTATAGACGCCCGCAACTCCAAACTCAACCACACACACACACTTCTGTTGTCAACACAGTGCATCCTCAAATATTATAAAGGGTCGGCAACGCGTACGTGCCTTTTACATTTAGAACATTGACTTGAAAATAAAACAGACATACAGGAAAACAAACATAATAAGACGACAGCCTATTTAAAAAAGTGAACATTATGGTAATGCTGATATTAGGCACATACTGCAATTATAGAAATGTAAACATTATGAATCGAAGACCTTCTAAGACTGTCCACATTATAAATTGAAAACATTTCGATAAAGCTGACAAAATAGGAATGCAAACATTAAAGGTACACAGTAAACTTTTTGAGAATTGTACATTTTAGGAAAACAGATAAACTCAAACTTTCAAACTCAAAATATTCTTTATTCAAATAGGCCTAGCAACGAGCACTTTTCAATCATCAGTTATATATTACATAAATATTGTTAATTATTTATTTATAACTTATAAATGAAAAGTTTTTAGTTCTAGATTCATTCATAATTTTGTATTGACACATTTACCTACAAAAGGGGGGGTAAGGTTTTAAGTTACACAAATTTTATTTACATAAATTGAATCTAATAATCAATCTATATCAAATCTCTATCTAATCTATATCTTATTTACAGCAATTTATTACTATTTAAGACATGAATTACTGTAAGTAATGTATGTCAAAAGAGAGTATAATAAATTCACAAAAAGATCGTCAATATGTAAAATAAAAACATAAAAAATAGTATAATCTAGACAGTTTCTAGAATAAAATCTGATTGTCAAGAGGAAAATTTAACGTCAACATCTAATGTCGTAGTTATGAAAATAGTCATTAAGATGTAATGTCATAATTATTAAAATATAATTAGTATTTCAACCACAATTATACCCACGGTGTTTTATCATTCATGTAGTCTTTGCTATAATATGCTTTCGATATGAGTTTACGCTTTACATAAGTCTTGAATTTATTAATAGATAAATTAGTCATGTTTGCAGGTAGTTTATTATAAAACTTTACACAATTATACACATGAATGATTTTCTTATTTTTTGGAGCCGAGTGGAGGGTACCGTAAGCTTATATTTGTTTCTAGTATTAATATTATGTATGTCACAGTTCTGTCTAAAATTTACAATATTTTTGTGTACAACATACACAATATTGTCATAGATGTATTGACAATGCATTGTCAGGTCTTATCAGGATATTTCAGGCCTGAGCCGTTTTTTGAAATGAAATGAAATAAAATGAAATCATTTATTCTTCAATTCATGTTACATGCACTTATGAATGTCAAAAAACTACCACCGGTTCATAAAATAAACCTCTGCCTCGAGAAGAACCGGCAAAAGAAACTCGGCGAGGTGTCATTTTTTCAAAACAATATACTATGTATATGAAATAACAGTAAAAATAGTACAAAATTCAAATGCTACCTACAGTATCAACATACATACATATTTTTTAATACTAAGGACAAAATATTTCTGTGTTCGATTACTTGTGCGGGAACGCTATCACTGCCAAACATCCCTATCCATGATGTAATCGTTTATCTTACAACAGGGTAGGCGAACCAATGGCACGCGTGCCATTGATGGCACGCGGCACAATATTTTGGGCACGTCGCCGATCATAAAACATGTGTAAAAAATGTGTAACAATGTTTTCATCTACCTATGCCTGCGAGTCATTATTTTCAGAGATGAATAACATTAAAAACTCGGTTAGAAACCGTTTGACAGATGAATCCAGTTCAGCATGCATTTTGCTAAAAGTAACATCTTACAACCCTAACATAACTTATTTGTCATCTAACCTGCAGCAACAGAAGTCACACTAATTTTACAGTGATTTAATTTATGCTTGTAATAAAAATATTCCAAAATGTACCTTCTTTGTTTACTTTATTTAATAAAGATTTTTGATAGTATTTATTATTATTATTTTCCAAATAATCAGAAAGTCAAAATTATTTGATGGCACGTCAATGACCCCATTAAACATT
Source organism: Epiblema foenella (assembly GCA_963556455.1). NCBI lineage: Eukaryota > Metazoa > Arthropoda > Insecta > Lepidoptera > Tortricidae > Epiblema > Epiblema foenella. The sequence goes on along the minus strand of OY747121.1, from coordinate 10,738,455 downwards.
CTTTAGAAAAAATGGCACGTCGATGCATAAAGGTTCGCCTACACTGTCTTATAATATGCTTTTGAAATAAGTGTCTGTTTCACAACAGATTTTAATTTAAAATCCGTAAGTTCAGTAATGTGTCTTGGAATTTTATTGTAGAATTTTATACAATTTCCCAAGAACGACTTTTTCGCCTTCACTAGTCTATAAAAAGTTATTTTGAGTTTCCCAGTGTTTCTTGTAGTTATTAACTTATCAGTATTCGTTGGGAAATTGTATAAATTCTTCCTAACATATATGATTATTTAAAATATTTGATTTTATTGTACTGAATGTGAAACGAGATTATTTATTAGATTTTATTATTTTCATGTTGACGTGTTATAGATATAGCTCAAAATATTTTATTATGATTAGTGTACCTACTTTGTTACCTTTTATCTTGACGCTTAGAGACCTTATACATCTCTAACAAATCTCGATTGTTGGTCTTATTTTTGACATGTAACACTACATTTAATTAATGATACTTTGATTATTGTATTATTTTTATTTGATGTATCTAGATAGATTTTGACTTGTAAAAGTGCCCTTGAGGCGTATTTGCAGAATAAATGTTTTGATTTTTTTTTTTGATTTTTGAAACATCTTACCGGTGCACATCTCATCAGATAGTCGCCGAGCATCGAGTTAGCTCTGAGCAGCTTGTGTTTGAACCGCACAGCCTTCTGCAGCAGGGCGGCACACTCGCAGCACAGCCATGGTGGGAGCCCGTCAGATTCTGATACCTGGAACAGATTTTTTAAATTACCAAGCATCAGTGGCGGCGCGTCAAAAATATTTTTAGGGAACCCGGAATTAATTTGCCTCTCTTATTCTTCATGAGCCGTAGTAAAAGAACTGGACAGGCTGAAAATTAGGCAAGCCGGTGGGAATAGAGTTGTATGGACGCTCCGCCACTGCCAAGCATTTAAGTGTGAGGGTTGATGAAAGATATTAAGACATTTTAAATACGATCATGGTATCTTGACAGGTTTATTTTGTCCATTTTTGACAATACATTAGGGGGCGTCCATGTTTAAGGGGGGGAGGGGGTCGAGCCAAATCTCATCTAATCTTACGTTGGAGGGGGTTCTCGGCAAATATCACGCAATTTTTTTTCTGATTGAAACAAAAAAAATTATACTATTTTGGTCCATTTAATCCAGATTGTACACGCTTACAAGATTTAATCTTAAGCGTAATCGTAATACGATTAAGATTATTCACTAATTCGTTCGAAAGAGAATAATTTCATTCATACTTCGACGTTAACTCTCAGCAATATTGATTACAAGTCTTAACTAGTCGTAAATAAAAGCACGAAGCAATTTTTTTTTTCTTTTTACAATAACAATCCAACGCGTTTACGTAAGAAACCCACATTTTAAAAAATCTCACGTGTGATTGGGAGATGGGGTAGGGGGTTGAATAAAATCTCACGACATCTCACCAGGGGGGAGGGGGGGACAGAAAATTTAAAAAAAACACCTCACGTAATTTATGGACGCCCCCTTACCAAGCATTTAGGTGTGAGGGTTGATGAAAGATATTATAGAAGACATTTTAAATACGATCATACATACATTAACATATCATACAGGTAAAAACAAAGATTAATAACTTTTAAGTAGTAGTGTTTATTGTTGTTGTATCTTGACAGGTTTATTTTGTCCATTTTTGACAATACATTATATTATCCTTAATTAAATGTTATTGTTGTAATTATAAGTAGGCTTCATATGTATTAACTCTGCACCACCTGCTATGAATCGTTCTGATTAGATTTCATTCCCGCTACCCTAAGGTTGTCTGGAAGAAATCGCTCTTTAGCGATAAGACCGCCTGTTGTTTGCCTCTTCTCATTGTGTTTTTGTACTGTACTGTATCCTTTGATTGAGGTGTGCAATAAAAAGTATTTGTATTGTATTGTATTGTATATTATCATCCCGTTGTGGATTCGTTTTTATTATCAGTGACTTAGAGACCATATACATCTCTAACAATATTAAATTAATTTTAATTTTGACGCTCAGAGACCATGTACATCTCTGGGATAATATATTAATTTCACTCCTTGTTTAATCTTGAGACCTTATACATCTCTAACTTAATATTTGTAATAGATAACTTTGCAAGTTTATCTTCACTGTATGACATTAATTTTGTTATAATTGTTAAACTCGAAATTATTATTCCTTCTTGAACTCTAAATTGATATTTTGACATGAAAACTGTATTACTTATTATAGTCAGATTTTCTTAAATTGTAAATTAATATTTTGACATGTAAAAGTGCCCTTGTGGCCTATTTGCAGAATAAATGTTTGTATTTGTATTTGTATACATTTACTAATAACCATAGTCAATTACAAATCTACGTGGCCGTACCTCGTGCGGTATGCGGGGTTCATTCATTTCATTTATTGCAATAATCATGTTCATTTTACAGTGGATGTTAAGATGCTATAATAAGTAGTTACATGATACCCAGCTACGGCACGGCAATTCATTACTTCATCACTACATAATATAAAACAAAGTCGCTTTCTCTGTCCCTATATTCCTATGTATGCTTAAATCTTTAAAACTACGCAACGGATTTTGATGCGGTTTTTTTAATAGATAGAGTGATTGAAGAGGAAGGTTTATATGTATAATAACATCCATTAAATAGTGCACCCGTGCGAAGCCGGGGCGGGTCGCTAGTACATTCTAAAGTTAGGTACTTTCTAGATATAATATTACAGTAACGAATAAAATATAAAAATATAAATATTTGTGGACAATCTACACAAATCAACCTAGTCCCAAACTAAGCAAAGCTTGTACTATGGGTACCAAGTGACGATATAAATACTTATATAGATAAATAGATACTTAAATACATAGAAAACATCCAAGACTCAGGAACAAATTTCATGTTCATCACACAAATAAATGCCCTGACCAGGATTCGAACCCGGGACCTCCAGCTTCGAAGGCAGGGTCACTACCAACTAGGCTAAAGCGGTTGTCAAAAAAAAAACTCTATTATATATATAAATAGTGCTTTGTTTTTTTTAATACAGGTTTTAACATTGTAATTTTATATAGAAAATAAAATTAACCTAATGATTGGATGTAATTGATAATTGATACCAATAATTATTATAATTGATTGTAAATTTTATTCTTCAAGTTAGTGTTGTTAAAAGACAAGTCTTGAAGACTTTTGAACCTCAAAGACTCGCAAACCTTGAAGGTTCAAAAGCGTAAGCGTTGAAGGTTTGAGCTCTAAAATGGTTCTGAACCTTAAAGACTCAAGCTTTTTATAAGCTCGAGTCTTTAAGGTTAAATTATCGGATAATTATCCCTCTTATGGGTAGGGTAGTATACGTTATTTTATTAGTTAAATTTATTTTCCTATGTATGATATGACCTATAAAATGTATTTTTACCAATAGAGACTGTACTCTGTACTAATATATAAAAGATTATGGTGTTTTAGGCTGCAAAATAAATAGTTGCTGTACAATATTTTACTAGTTTTTTATTAACCATTAAAATATGATCTATTAATCATTACATCATTAAAACACATATACAGAACGCAATTATTAACGTTCGAATTCACACATGTATTTTTTTAACTCATGCCTGAGTGTTCTCGAACGAGAGTGTACAGCTGGCATAACAGTTTAATAAAATATAGGACTATTAAGGAATATCTTGTACGCTTGTGCGAGGTTGTGTATTTTAAGAAATCAATGTAATAAAAAATAATACACCTTTTTGTATCTCCAACCTCTTATTATAATTGGGTCATTCTACGGTAAGAGGGACAATAGGTGGCAACATAAAAAAATCACACATTATTTGAAAATTTTAAGGAAATGACAATCAATAACTACAGTAAATAACAAATACTTTGAGACCACTAAAATGCAATACCTTAACTAACTTAGTTTGGTTATAATTGCATGTTTACCGACAAAAAAGTATCTACCCTGGCCTGTCCATTTACTATTCTGTAACAGAGTTTTTGAATTTAAATACATTTGTGATACATTCTGATTTGAGCTGTATTTACTACATAAAGAAGCGCAATCAATCATTTTGAATACTTAAATCAACTCCCAAATAAATTGTATTTTCTATTTTTAAAAATAACGCAAATTTTGTCCCTCGTATTTTATGTATCCTCCCCTGGTCATTTTTCGACCGTTTAAAAATGCCATTAAAGTACTATGGTGTACCAAATTTAACCTTGGAGCATTCGTTTCAAAGTTAAGTTAGCCACAAACGTCGCCCGAGTGAATCGCGTGCTCTCATAGGCGGACAGTCCGACTACGCCACTCGGCTCGCGCGGATGTGTCGGTCATTGCCGTCTCTCCACTGCTAATTTTTTTTTTTCAATTGTTATTTATAGTAAAACTTTGTTTGTAATTTGTTTTTACTTTAATTTCTGCCTAGTTTACCGTGTTAGTTTGTTTTTTCGTAACAATCCATACTTTTCTGATAGTTTCCGTTTTTCAATGAAAACGTCTCTATACCCTGCCGTATTTCCCCTGTCTCGTCAAATGCCAGGGTAGAGACCTTACATCCACATCCTCTACGCTGGATCCTGTATCTCCCCTGGTACATGAAAACTCTTGTAAAAATAGATAAATTAACTGGCCATCTTAAACAAGTATACAAAATACCTGATAACATAGTTCTGTATCGGAAGAAGATATTATTTCAAATATTTATAGCCTGCCACTTTTCTTATTATCAGATGCCCTCTTAACTTAGAATGACCCAATTATAAATAATAGTGTGTACTGAAAACATAATTTTACTATAGATCATGTTTGGTAAATGTTTAATTATTAATGTGATCTCAGGGCCGAGTCTTACTTTGCCCAGAGGCTGAGCTTGGCTATTCAACAAGGATTCAATGCGGCGAGCATGCTGAGAACGACGCCTCGCGGGACATTAGGTTGTGTTGAGGGCGGACAATTTTGCTTATAATAAGTAATTATTCAATTAATATTTCATAATGTACATGTATAATAAAGACTTTTATTACTGATATTACAGATTTATTAAATAGACATATGCAATAAAATAGAATATAAACTAACCTTAAAATAAACTAAACTAAAAACTAAATATTTACAAGTAAAAAAGAGGCTCCAGCTCGGAGCTCGGCAGTAGGGTGCCCAGAAGGCTGGCCGCATTGCCGCGCTGAACAGCAATGCTGATCCGCTGAGCGAGGTACGCACCAGCCTTCTGGTCACCCGTCGCTTCCACAAGGCGCTTCGCTAGCTCCTTAAACATATAATGAGCTGCAGATCCCCACGGCCCTAGTTTCCACCCCAAACGGCTCAAACATGCAGCCACCGTCAATGGCTGCATATTTGCGCCGCTTGAGGTGTTCAGCCGCGTCGGCGGCAGCCCCAGCCTTAACAGATGTCCCTGGAAGATGGGAGGGCGCCAGGGTATCCACACATGTGGCATCCCAGACTAGTGGCCGTCCCAACTTCCAGGGTATCAGATATAAAGACTTAACCTCTAAGGTTCTCATTATTAATCTGTGTATATTCAAACTTACGTTCAATCCAGCTATATCCAAAAATTGTGGGACGAAACGCGATACACTGAACATGCGCTTTTCTGTCGTCAAACAACACCTGCATATAGTTTTTACAGGTTCAAGATCTGGTTTATAATCTTCTTCGATTTTAGAAGTATAAGTCTCCATGGTTAAATATACAGTTCACTACTCATTATATTGACTTAACAAAATGATTACCAGCGGAAAGCAAAACAAATTGTAAACAATATGGCGTCAGAAAATGACTTCTACGTTATGTATGCGCGAGTTGTATAAATATTTAAAAAATAAATTATTCAAAACTAAACTGTATTACAATAACTAACGACATATTTTCTGTTATTTAATATTACATTCGAAAATAAGTAAAATAACGGTATCAGCGCACACTAATAAGGTTAGCGTTTTGTTCACCACCGTTGGATCGTCAATCAGACAGTCATAAAGAGGGGCTACCGCGACCACAAACGAAGTTTTACCTCTCTGTCCCACTTACGTACAGACTTTCAAGTGCGACAGAGAGGGAAAATTTCGTTTACAGTCGCGGTAGGCCCGAGAGGGACTACCGCGACCACAAACGAAGTTTTCTCTCTCTGTCTCACTTATGTGTAAACTTGCAAGTGCGACAGAGAGGGAAAACTTCGTTTGTGGTCGCGGTAGCCCCTCTGTAATCTGAGGGCCTACCCACAGGACTTACCGCGATACGAAAACTAAACGAAGTTCGAATATCTCCCTCTCTCGCGCTTGCTATTTCTGGCGACAGAGAGGGAGATAGATGAGATGTTCATGAATAAGGAATTGAATTGAATTGATATTCGAACTTGGTTCGTTTTCGTATCGCGGTAGACCCCCTGGGGCGCTACTAAGTTTTCCCTCTCTGTCGCACTTACAAGTTTGCATATAAGTGAGACAGAGAGGGAAAACTTCGTTTGTGGTTCGCGGTAGCCCCTCTGGACTCTTAACCGTGTCAGTACTGTCAGTAGACCTGATAATATTATTATTATATAATATTCTCTCACCTTCTCATCTATTTCTTTTGGGCAAGAAAAAAAGAAAGAGTTTTAACTTTTCTCCTGTAGGTATCAATAGATCTTTGATTGATGTATGTCATGTCACACAGCAAAGAACAACAAAACGCACTATTGGAGTTACCATACTTTCAATATTAGTATGAATGTGGTAGAAATTGAACTGTAGTTTAAAAATGATTAAATAATTAATGATATAAAATAATCATAATAAACCGCATTGATTAATTTTATCCACAATAAAATCAACATGAAATTAAAAAACTACATTAATTAAAATATTTATTTGAAAAAGATTATATTATTTGCAGTTTACATGGCACTTTAGAGTTCATTACATAAAAATAAACATTCGCAGTGGTATACTTAAGTAAAATTTAAAAAATACATGAATCTACTATTGCTTTTTGTTATGATCACAAGTAACTACGTAAATTGGTGGGGCCGACAGCACGTACAACGGCGTGTCTGAAAAAGACAAGGTTATTATTAACATTACGCTTATGGTGTTCAACAATCAAAAAAGTCTCATTTATTTCCTTTAAAAAATTAAAGCGAAAAAAGACAATAATGCAATAAAAAGAAAGCTAAAAACTACCTATATATAAAAAACAATTATGTTCAAAATCAGCGCCGATGGGCAGTATGCGTTAGAACGTTGTATAGCGACACTAATACGTTGTGCAAAGTATTGGCCCGCCCTTGGAGTATCGGTCACCTGTGGTTTCGATTAGGCGTGCCGCTAAATCTTAGTAAATGCGGTACGTGCTTGGCTCCCAATGCCCAGTCTCTACCCCAAACGCCTCAAATTACTACCTTGCCACTTCTGAGGGTGGCGTATTTATGGCATTTGAGGTATTCTGAGGGGCTACCGCGAGACGAAAACGAACGAAGTTCGAATATCTCCCTCTCTCACGCACGAATAGGCAAGTGCGACAGAGAGGGAGATATTCGAACTTCGTTCGTTTTCGGTTCGCGGTAGCCCCTCTGCTGTGGATGCGGCATTTTCAGCATTTTTGCTGGAAGATGGAAAGGTAATCAAAATAATTTCATAACTTTACAACTGACCTGAAGTAGTTTTACAATGAACTTTTATATTATCGAGTGAACCACTGTGGTGACCTGGATCGCTACTGAAAAAAAAACACAAAAATTAACCCTAATTCTTACTTACAGACTCTAAAATGTAGGTACAATACTAGTTTTTGCCCACGATTTTGTCCACGTGAAATATCGTACACTAAATTAAACCTCACCGAGATAAAAACTATACTTTGCCCTTACTATTGTCCGAAACCATCTCCGTACTACATTTCATCACACTCACTTCAGCGGTTTAAGCGTGACGAAGTAACGGACAGACAAAGTTACTTCCACATTTATAATTAACCCGTCGTCTGCCGGTCCCTGGGATATCAGGGATCGTAAAAAAATAATGCTATTGTTTATTTTTTTCGCCGGGAGACGACGGATGGATATCTTAATAAATCTTAAGTGATCTCCTATTTAGATCTCGTTTTGTGCCACTTAAACACAAGTTCAAAGTCAGCAACTAATAATTATAGGTTCGTTTCTTATTACGACCTTGTGTAAAGATAGCTAGTATTCTAATAACATGTTATCTTTCATCCTATTAGTTATTGTAGGTGCATTTTCCATATAATTAAAATAAGGAGTAAATGTAACTCACCCATTTTCACTGTTAATATTATTTAATGATTTAGACAGAGCACAGGACTGCATTGCAGCTTGTAAATCCGCCAGGGAGCAGGCTTGTCTCGCACGTGCAATTAGACTATGCTGCAACATACTCTGACCACACTGTTCATCATTTATTCTTATTTCTGGCACTTTCTCGTTTTTATTTTGACACTTGCATATTATCCCTCCATTTTCAGTTTTATTTGAATTTTCGACCGTTGACTTTGAATCATGGATTACAGATCGATGTATGTTAGGATCAGATGCATAATTTTGTTTATATTTGTCCATAAACTGCACAGTTTTGCGGTTTCTCATAGCTGATAGATGGTATTGTCCTCTTCGGAAGGCAGCTGAAGACATATTGGGAGATCTATTAGGAGACGTATATGCTGATGCTGATTCACTGGGCTTTTTCATTGCATTTTTTATTTCATATTCGTTGGCTATTGCTTCAAATACCTGTGGATTTAAAAAAGTTTGAAATTCCCCCGGGTGAAATTGATGAATTAACAATGGTATAATTGAAAATGAATTCGTAAATCACAAAGCTAAATGGATACCAGGCACGTATCCAGAGGGGAGGATAGTTGGGATTTATCCCCCACCGAAAACGTTTTTAGCCGTCTGTTTATTTATTCGCTAGTGTGTTCTTTCCATAACATTCATCATTTTCACATGGTTGTTTCAATGTTTGTCCCCCCGAACCAAAAGTCTGGATACGTACCTGATGGATACTTAATATTTTTTTACATAAAAATATCCAATGAATACCTGCTCAGCAATCAAATTTCTAGCATATGGTGAATCCTTAGGGGGTAGTGCTTCTCGGCATAATGCACATCGTTCCAGTCTCTTCCAACATGCTGTAATAAAACGTAATACGAGTACAGTCAGCATGAGAAGTAACTGCGACTGTGCTAAAGAGTATATAAGCCCTAATTGTCTTATAATAAAATAATAAAAACCTTTCACCATTTCGTATGCCAGCTACCTTAAATATGCTTTAAAGCAAAGTCGCGTACCTATACCGAGGGGTTTTAATCAGTGACCTGGTAGGCTAGCACAACTTGCTGTCAAGTCGTATCTCGCGCGACTCGGCGATTCCTGTCTCGCTCAAACTGTGCGTAATAGAAAGAGGAGCGTAGATTTTTCTCTACTCGCGTCGCGTCGCAGCGGCAGTTGTGCTAGCCCCGCTGAATCTAAGAACTCTATCAGTACATCCCAAATCATGATGCACCGAATGCGCGACGGTCTATTATCTTTATTATTTATACGTAAAATGTTCAAATTTAATGAAACAAAAATACTTAAAGAAGTTAGCAGTGAGAGCTAAAGATTAGCTTTTATACTTTGTACATATTATCGTCTGTGAAAGAAAGCACTAGAGTATTATAAATATTTTCGTATTACAAACCTTCGCAATACAGATGTGATCTTGCACAGTTCAAAGCTTTCGTTGCCGTAGCGGCGCAGACGCAGCAAGACAAGGCCTTCACGACCCCCGCCAGCGCGCGGCGTGACTTCTCGCCACGAGAGCCGCCCCCGCAGCTCCAGAGTAGCTATAATCATACAATACAATATTCATTTATTCGTAAAGAATAAAAGTTATACATGTCAGTTGATTACTATAAACAGTTATTAGATAAGTTAATTTATTTATGTCTATTAAAGAAATATACATAATATTAAAATTAAGTGGGATATTTAAGTAGTGAACTACAATGTAAAAAATACAATTTAAACAATATACAATGAATTACATATTGCAATACAAATACTCTTTATGTCACACCTGACTATAAAGTGGCGATTAAGGCACGAGTCGTTTTCGAAAGTTCCCATTTCCTAGCTAGGGGAAATATGAAATGTCGTACTTACCACGGGCGGTAATAAAGAAAGCCTCAAATCGCATATTTATATACGATCGTCGAATGCCTGAGATCTGCGACATTATTTGTTTTACCGCCCTAGGTAAGTAATGTGCTACTATTGCACACGTCAATAAACGAAACTAATACAGAGTATAAAAGCTTCGACAATGGCTACTAGGCTAAAGAGTGATCTCTCAATAAGATAAATGCTGAACTCGAATTGTTCGACCATTTGTTCGATTTTAATAAGTTCATTATGTGATTTATGAGCATACAAAAAATACAAATATTAAAATTATGGTGGGTGGTAGAACTTTTCGTGTAGGTGTGAGTCCAGCTTTGCACTTGGCCAGATTTGTTTTGGGTCTGATTTTTTAATTTTAATTTATTTCTTCCAAAAAAAAAAAGTTCACATTTGTTTACACTATAACTTCGCCAAACTGCATCACAGTTTGTTGGCGAAAGAAACACTCTTTATTTTTTACTCAGTCATCTAAATATGTTAGTAACATTATTTTACCTACTTATTTCACCTTAATTAAGAATACATACATATTTTTTATTTTTTTATCATGCGGGTATTCTTAGTAATGAATGAATCACAACATAACAGTTGAGGGTTGATCTACGCTAATTAATAATCTCGGCCTGCGCGAGCGCTGACACATAAACATGAAAGATACATATAATTACTTTGCCATCAACCAACAGGAACTTACCTCTGGATCATCTTTTGGATCAACTCCACAATTCCACACAACGAGGGACACGCCACGCCCTGCGCCATCTCCTCTAATCAACCCAGCCACTTGACCAACCTGAAAATATATATTATGTATGTATGTAAAATTCTTTATTGTACATGAGTAAAACATAACATAAATTACAAGAACAGTTGACATATATGTACAAAGGCGAGCTTATCCCTGTAAGGGATTTCTTCCAGCTAACCTTTGAGCAATTGAGTGGAGATTAAGATTAATAGGCAAACCGAGAAACATGTACAATTCGAACACAAAATTATCTTAGTAACATCACAATAATATATAGATTATATATATATATATATAGATAAACGAAAAAAAAACAAAAAAAACAAATGTATATAAATATATAAATACCGAATATAAGTATATATAAATAGATACGCACATATATGTAATAAGCAAATGTCAAAATAAAATAAAATATCCAGTCATATATTACTACTCGACAACCACAATTCCTACCTTTCCCTTTCCTATATATTACCATAAAAATGAAATATGCTTTCTAATTTGAGCCTATCGTGAGCCTATCCCTCAAGAGAATACGCCGAAGGTGATAAAATATGAAATTGCATGTAAGTATTACGTAGCTCTTGAATAAAAACTTGTAGATGTAGACAATAGTAACACAAGCCAACTGCATAACGTTGCTAATTCACTGATCAATATCGTAAATTCGTTGATTATTTAATTATGCACAAAGGACGCTGAGTGCTCTCCGTATCCAATATAATAACGCGTTCAGGGCGTTGTTGCGGCTGCCACGCTGGTGCAGTGCGTCAGGGATGTTCGCGCACGCGCGTGTGGATGGTTTCCCGGCCATCATGCGCGCGCGGTGCGCAGCCGCACTGCGGCGCCTGCGGGACAGTCGCAACAGCCTCCTGGCCGTTATAGCTGACAGGCTGGACAGTCAGCTCCTCACATGTTGGACGAAAGCACATTCAAATGTGACCACATACACGTACTAAGTGTGTGTGGTCATACTTTTGAGTGTGACTAGATAAAGTTTGATGTGGCTAAATTGAAAAAATTAACACAGTACTTTTAAGATACGATATTGTTATTGTTACTAACCTATTATGGATCATAAGGTCTGAAATAAAAGCATTTTTTTTTTTTTTTAAAGTTGGTCTTACCGGTAATCCAAGTAAATCTTTTCCATCCGCCTGCAGCAGACAGTCACCGGTTTTCAGTCCAGCTAAGTCTGCTCTCGCACCGGGTGTTACCTCGCGGACCTAATACCGAAACAGTCAACATAAAATAAAATAATAAAATGTACGCATCACCCCGCGCCTCCACCAAATGTGGTATATTACGTAGTATATATATTAATACTGGGGTATGCTGCTCGAGAGGTACGGGTTTAGAGGTACTGGGAGGAGATCGTAGCTGAAATATAACACTGGAAGCACATATGAAACTAGTATATTTCTTATTGTACTGAAATATATTACAGCAATGATCTTAAAATAATTTACAGAACATGTGTTTCCGATGATGTCCTGAAGATCAGTCCCTGGAAAACCAATTGTTTCCAGAAGAATGCCAATTTGACGCATTCTCGAATAATAGTTTAAATTCAATTTGTATACGTTATGATTCTGGACCTACACGGCCAGCCTCATACCGTAACAACCTCTACAGTACTTTATTTATTCATTTAAACTTTATTAAAGCATTATATACTAGTCAAACACTGGGCTGGAGTGCTACCGCGAACGGCATTTGAAATTTTCCCTCTCTGTCATACTTGCAAGTTTGCACATAAGTGAGACAGAGAGAGAAAACTTCGTTTGTGGTTCGCGGTAGCCCCTCTACAAATAAACATTTGTTTGATACATGATATCGACGTAAAGACAAACAGGTACCTACACACATAAAATATTCATAATTTTACTAATAATTAATCTCTCAGTTATTTTTTCACGGGATTCTAAAAAGCGGTAAAATTCTTTCTACTCGGGCGAATATATGATGTAAATGGCACAATAAGAAATTAAAAAAATCTAATAAAATCTAGGAATCTATTGGGGGAGGCCTATGTTCAGCAGTGGACGTCTTTCGGCTGAAATGATGATGATGATGATGAATAAAATCTAGTGATTTGTATGGGCCTATATCATGATAAAGTTTACATCGATTCCTTCTCATTACAAACATCTTACCCAAGGATATGGATCCCACAATGTCCTTGTGAGACGAAATCCAAGGCCTTCACCCTCGTCTTCCGGTAAATTTAGCTGAAATTAAAGTTTTAAACAGGTTGTAAAATAAAATTGTATGCTATGATATGTAATGCGTAGGTTAATGCACTAGTCCCCAAATGCAGATAAAAACAATTAAATACCAATATTCAAAATGGTCCTTTAGAAGGGAACTAGGTAGTTTAACAGAGTGATGAGGACGAATATTTGTTTTTGAGTCTTGGATATTTTCTGTATATAAATAGATACAGAAAATATCCAAGACTAGTATATAAGATAAATATATATATCATCGCCTAGTGCCCATAGTACAGTCGCCATCAAATATATCTGTACTCTTCAGGGTGCTCAAAAATATCTAAACATGCACTTTAACGCCTTGACAATAGAGTCGTGTTCAGATATTTGTGAGCACCTTGTGCGCTCCGATATATCTGATGGCGACTGTACCTATGTGCTTTGCTTAGTTTGAAACTAGGTCTATTTGTGTAATTTTGATTTTTAGTATTTGTTGTTATATCGGCAATAGAAATACTTCATCTGTTATTTCAACTGTCTAACTATCACGTTTCATGAGATACAGCCTATAAGTACTAAACTACTACAGTAATAGGGTCCCGTTTTACCTTTGGCTACTGAACCCTAAAAAAAGGCATCAGTCAGACAAATATAAAAAAATTAAGATTAATCTCACTAGCATAAATTACAAAACATAATAATATGTATTAGCATTTATCCGATAATTACTTCCCCGTATGACGGACTACTCAAATTAGTCGAAATGTTATGATATAATAAACGAATTAATTTCAAGGCCCGACGGGCTATTTTCGTACGTCGTTATATAAATACTAACCACAACCAGTCTTACACCTTCGCAGTCCTCACTTCCGCTTCCGCTCGGTACATCCGCCATATTGCCAATTAATCTAACGATCAAAACATGAATATAGATTGATTATACTAGCGGGGTAAAAAATCAGAATGAAGAAAGGACAAAAGGAGAAAGATGAAAAAAGACAAGGATAAAAAGATAAGAAATTGAGAAGTATATTTATATATTTAGCCCCCGGCATTTTTTTTTTAATTTATTTATTACATGTGAAATTTACATATATATATATTTTCTCATCTGCCAAACTATATTACAGTTTGTTGGCAGAAAACATGTATATACCCTCAATTTCAATACTATGGTATCTAGCTGTTATTTATGTACTTGTTTGAAAACAATTGTTTTTAAGAACACGAAAACTTAACTAATAATAGCTTGTTTACTTGGTATTAATTAATGCATTTAATATTGTAAATTAATGACTGTCTGAAGTTCAAAATAGTACGAAAACTCTTACCACAATTTAAATTATTATATACCTAACATATAATCAACTTTTTTAAAAGTTCAAAACAATCTTGAAAGCTAACACAGCGGATCTGTTTTACTGAATAAAAACAAAACATAAATTAATTTCTTAAGCACAGCTAAGCGAGCTTAAAGATTCACGAGTGCGATCAAACTGTCGACGATAAAAAGTTTATCATAACGTAATAGTGTTGAACTTCTGTCTAATAGTGTTATCGATACTATATATCATCGACCGAGTGAAACGAAGCTTCGACAAAAATGCTTTCGTATATCCAGATGTGCAAATTCCAGATTTCCATTTTGTTCTCCTCTACAGGTCGCATTTCTGAAATGATTCTAGTGAAATTTTGTGAGCAGGTTTGATAACTATATAGAATTTTCGTCGAGTCAATTTTTGGAAATTTTCATTAAACAAATATCTCTCGCGGGGTCTGAAATGAAATGAAATGAAATGTAATCATTTATTCTTCAATTTAGGCATGTTACATGCACTTATGAATGTCAAAAAACTACCACCGGTTCATAAAATAAACCTCTGCCTCGAGAAGAACCGGCGTAAGAAACTCGGCGAGGTGTCATTTTTTCAAAACAATATACAATGTATATAAAATAACAGTAAAAATAGTACAAAATTCAAATGCTACAGTATAAACGTACATACATATTTTTTAATATTAAAGACAAAATATTTCTGTGTTAGATTACTTGTGCGGGACGCTATCACTGCCAAACAACCCTATCCATGATGTAATCGTTTATCTTATAATATGCTTTTGAAATGAGTGTCTGTTTCACGACAGATTTACTTCACTAGTCTATAAAAAGTTATTTTGAGTTTCCCAGTGTTTCTGGTCTACACCTCACATAACGTTAACACAAGTAAATATTCCTTTACAAGGGGTTATAAGCCAACCTGTCTTTTTTTGTTTAGCATAGGTAAATAAACTCACGCCTCGGGGCAAGCATAATACTGGAAATTTAATTCTAGAGCCACTTTTAGCAATTGTAATTTTAAAATACGAGAAAGTGTCATATTGCAATGATATCTTTCTAGCCCATCGCCCATAACATACCTCAACCAGGTTCCCATAATTGACTCGTAGGAACCTCACGGGAAGGAGGTGGTGCCATAATTAGTTGATTACTCCAAAATTAAATCGGCAACCATAATCTTCCTTCAAAATACTCAATACGTATTCTGTATTTTAGTGTAACTAAGCTACAAACCATCTAAGTCCGTTTTGTTAATTTTATGTGATTGAGTAAAAGTTAGATTGCCCTCGCTATCAATGATGATGCTGGTACCTGGTACTGAACTGGGTCGCTGATAGAATGAATAAAATTACTTATTTCGAAGTATTAAATCCACCCTTTACAGTGTACGTTAAAGTTGTAAGGCTTAATTTTTGACGACCGGTTTAGCCTAGTGGGTAGTGCACCTGCCTGTGAAGCTGACGGTCCTGGGTTCGAATCCCGGTCAGGGCAAATATTTGTGTGATGAGCATGAATATTTGTTTCTGAGTCTTGGATGTTTTCTATGTATTTAAGTATTTATATCTATTAAATATATCGTCGTCTAGTACCCATAACACAAGCCTTGTTGCGCTTACTGTGGGGCTAGTTCGATTTGTGTAAGATTGTCCTCTAATATTTATTTATTATTATTTATTATTAATTCAATATTATCGATGTGTCGTGCCACAGCACTATAATCAAACCTGTTATCCTTGCGTCACGGTCGCCATCTGACCTACGATACAATGTAGGTTACGGGACCTTTCACTATCCATTGATGAGGTAAGATATGTCTATCACATCGGTAGACACCTGTTTATATTACAATGGTAGCAAATAAGCATACCGGCTGCCTAATAGTAAGCAGACACCGTAACTTATTGACGTTTCGGACTCCACAACAATCACAAACGCGGTTTCTTAATTTGAGATTCGTTGTATTCACAAGTAGAGGCCAGTGCACGTCCCCGGGGCCTTCCCTAGAGTAAAGGGTAGCCAAAATAAACAAGGAAGAAATATATGTTTTGAGGCGCTTTTTGAGTGCGTCCTCGGGAGCGCTGGGTGAAGTGGCGACTTCTTATTACATACATTATGACCGTAAATACATTTAATTTCTAATTCGATTTCGTATTACACTTCCAATTACAATTACAATTTCGCCAATATATGCATTATAAGAAGTGCAGGGCTCGTATTCTCAACCCTTATATAGAACTTGTTATAGACTAATCAGTATAAATCTGCACTCCAATTACCTATAAGTACAGAACTGGAGGTGAGTAGTGCATTGAGTTGAGTCAAGTCGTAAATAATATAAACTGAAAATTTATATGACACCCCTCGAGTTGCAAGATCCATAGCCTGCATTGGCCGCCTACCATCAGGCGGGCCGTACGCTTATTTGCCATCAACGTGGTATAAAAAAACTTACTGCTTGCCCTGTGCTATTCTCTATAATTTTGATCTCTAATTTCGTAACTATATTCGTCATGAAACTTGGACCCAAGTTATGCAAGGGTTGAAATGAAATGAAATTTCGAACAGATTGTGAAGAAAATATGTAGATTATAGAAGGCGATGGACTACAAATGTCGTAGACCAATTTATTGCACAACGTTTGGAATGTGCCTTACAAGCGGTCCTTGTTGCCCTTAGGAACACGCTATAGTAAAATAAATTATTAGCTGATCATCATCATTTCAGCCGAAAGACTTCCACTGCTGAACATAGGCCTCCCCCAAGGCTCGCCATTTAGACCGGTCCTGTGCCGTTCGTTTCCACCAGATTCCTGCGACCTTCACCAGGTCATCACTCCACCTTGTCGGAGGCCTACCGACAGCTCGTCTTCCCGTGCGTGGACGCCACTCAAGCAGTTTCTGGCCCCATCGACCGTCAGTCCTGCGAGCAATGTGCCCTGCCCACTGCCACTTAAGTCTCGCAATTTTGAAGGCTATGTCGGTGACCCCAGTTCTGCTACGGATAGCTTCATTCCTAATTCTATCACGCAGAGAAACCCCGAGCATAGGTCTTTCCATTGCTCTTTGGGTGACCTTGAGCTTTCTTATGAGCTATTAGCTGATAATGCTCCTTTATTATCTCAATCCCGAGATACTCGATTTTGTACCGCAGTATATATGAAATGCTAAATAAATAATAAATTAAGTACCATTCTAGTTAGACCCAAATTTTCTATATATTCGGTTATAAATGATAGCAATGTCTACAAGATAAATTGTTTCACGCAGTGACAAAGTGGTTCGCTACAATGAATAACAATTGTAATATTACTTACCGACCCACTCGTGTAATTTATATAAGCATACCAACACGGTCGCAAATTTAAGCTTGTCATTAAAATAGGTAAGGTCATACTAAAATTCATGTTTAATGAGAATCATTAAACGTGTTATGTGGGCGCAAGGGAAGAACTCTGCACCCACCTAGTTATGCTCTACATTTGCTAAGCTTACACGTTGACTGATAGACAAGACAATATCATAGGGCACTAAGTACGCTTTTGACACATTAAGTTTTTTGGTGCAGTACAGGGAGTCAAGTTAATACATTTATTTCATATTTTAATCAATGTGTTTTGCTAGCGTTTTGCATGCTCGTTTTAACACAACAGCTTGGTGACGTGGCAAGGAAACATATGCATCATATACCCAGTCACGACCCTGTTTCCTGGATTATTAATTTGACTACGAGAGGTAGGGAAATTTGTCCTAGGCCCTTAGGGTTACCTTCTAATTTAATGATAAGATAATTTTATATTCTTGGGAGTAAATGAAGCTGTCAGTTATTAGGTTCTAAATTCTAACGTTGTGTACCAGTCCCTGGGACCCCGGGGATCATTACAAAATAATGCTATTGTTTATTTTTTCGGTGGGAGACGACCGCTTAAAGATTTGAAATGTTCAAGTTCGCCCGAAACAATATTGACAGTGTTTTCAGTCTTAAAATTACCACAAACAAAGTAAACAATAAGTAAACAAAGTAAAGTGTAAAATATCACACTTAACACTATATGTAGTAATATATTTAAGTGGGATCCAGTAACATAATGAACCTGTCCATTACGTATATTCTGTCTAACCATAATGAATCGTCATTATGATTTTGGTAGAAATTAATATTTTCCAATGGCATCATTAATGCTGTCAATGTCAAAAAAATATTTGCCTTATCTGTATAGTAGCTTTACAGGGGCGCTACCGCGACAGCTAACGAAGTTTTCCCTCTCTGTCGCACTTGCAAGTTTGCTTATAACTGAGACAGAGAGGGTAAACTTCGTATGCTTCGCGGTAGCCCCTCTGGGAACTTATTAGAAAAAAAAACTACGGCTTTCGCTAAGGTTCAGCGTAATGTGTTATGAAAACAACTAATTTAATTAAAATTATTGTATGAAACCATTGCTAATACGATGGAAGAATTACTTGCGTGCCGTGTGTGTTTGATTACAGACGTTAAACTTTTCGATATGTTTAAATACAAGCTTGCAGAACCATATCAAATTATTACAGGAACACAGGTTAGTATTGTTATGGTATTCTTCATTACAATATGTGCATTTGAATGTTTTAAATAAGCACTTTAATCTAGAGTGTAACCTGTATACTCATACTCATACTTTATAACCTCCTGACACCTGGCGTCCTTTACAAAGTGCTAAATAAACCTTACAGTAAAGTCCGAATATTTTTGAACTTCTTATTTGGCCAACAGACGGCCGACCTTTTGGTAGCATCAATTCCCGCGTGTTTGTTTTTTCCTAAAGTCCTTTATAAAAGACAAAAAATACCTAAACAAAAAAATGCTCAATGTCTGTCAAGTAATATTAAAAATGATTTGTTTTAGTGAAAACTCGAGAAAACCCTAGTTTATATTTTATTTAACAGAAAAGGTCTCGGACTTTACAACAAAAACAGTTTAATGCTTTGCAAAGTACATTCGGCCATAGTGGCAAGTGATTTCAGTAAATGCTCAGGGGTCAGGAGGATAATATAGATTACAATTCAACGTATTACACAGGTATTTGAACACTTAACATCAAAATCAATTGTACACATTCATGTCACGAGCGAGAAATTACATTATTTCAAATTTAATTGTTTTTAAAACCAGTTTTGTATTTACTTATGCTAATAATGTCGAAGTTAATATTACCGAAATAATATCCCAGACTATCATTTTTCATTTTATATATTTCAAATTTAATAATTCTTCTGTAGTATAGAACGACTGCTCAACAAGCCACGCTTTAAGTTTGTATTTGAAGTTGATGAGACTAGGGGAGTTTATTATGCTTATTGGATATATTTAACTATATAAGTAACAAAAATACTCTTAAAAGCAATAAAAAACGATAAAGGTATATTATGAGATCTGTGTGTGTACATTAGTTTAAATTTGACGACCGGTTTAGCCTAGTGGGTAGTGCACCTGCCTGTGAAGCTGACGGTCCTGGGTTCGAATCCCGGTCAGGGCAAATATTTGTGTGATGAGCATGAATATTTGTTTCTGAGTCTTGGATGTTTTCTATGTATTTAAGTATTTATATCTATTAAATATATCGTCGTCTAGTACCCATAACACAAGCCTTCTTGAGCTTACTGTGGGGCTAGTTCGATTTGTGTAAGATTGTCCTCTAATATTTATTTATTTATTTATTTAAATTGTTCTTAACGTGTTATTCCAGATATCAGCTGATGGCCTACCTTTACACATCTGCAGTATTTGTGCCGCCTTACTCAGGAAAAGTGTAACATTTAAAACTAGATGTCACAGTTCTCAGCATATATTAAAGTTTTCTTTGATGCAGCAACATATGGTATGTTTTCATGTTGCTTTAAATAAATAGAATACTTGTTCACGCCTTTCGGCGTCGAGACACTCGGTCCGTGGGGTCCTGGCGCTCTAAGCCTCTTCAAGGGACTATCGTAGAGGCTTATTGACGCCACAGGTGACCGAAGAGCTGGCAGCTACCTCGGCCAACGAATAAGTTTGGCTATTCAAAGAGGAAATGCTGCCAGTATCTTCGGCACCATGCCGCGGGGGCCATTTTTAGATTTAATTTAGTTTTATATTTAGATTTTAATTTAGTTGTAATTAGATTTATTTTTGTTAGTTAATATGTTTTTATTTCGTTTTTTGACTTTCATAAGTGCATGTAAATTTAAGATATTAAATAAATTTAAAATTTCGATTAATAAGTAGGTTTTTTTTTAATTGATTTTATACCACTTACTTAATGAGAGGTAGGGCACAGCAAAATGTCATCTTGCTCGAATTTGGCGCAGCCGAACTGGGGAAGTACCTCTGCCTTGCAGAAGACCACAGCCATAATAACATTATTTACTATACAAGTATGTAGTGTTGTGTTCCTGGAGGTGAGCAAGATTGCCAGAGCTCCCGAGGGTGCGCTGTGTTGAGAGAGAGGGACCTAAATGTGTTCCTTCTGCTGTCAACACAGTGCATTCTCAACTCTAATAAAGGGTTGGCAACGCGGCCGTGGCTCCTTTGGAGTTGCGGACGTCTATAGGCTGCGGTAGCCGCTTACCATCAGGTGGATCATATGCTTGTTTGCCACCGGCGTTGTATAAAAAAAAGTATTGCCACTGACGGGCAAACAAGCATATAGACATTTCTAAAAACTTTTCCATTTAAGAGATATTAGCAGTCAAAGTAATAAAAAGTTCCAAACTAAGAACTTCAAATTCTGAATAAATTGAGGTGTTGGGTTAATAAATACTTTCAACGATTTTTGGTTTTTGAGTTTTTGCGGAAACACTCTTGCCCAAATAAAAGGTCTTAGGTGCCTTAAGTTTCTTATGAAGATACGACCTTTTTAGATTAAATGTATTGTAAAGTTGTTTTTAAATGTGAACTAAGTAATAGGTGTTGGTACCTTGGCCGGTTTTATTATTTTCATTTTAGAGTACAGTCGAACTCTTAAGTAGCTGGACACTTTGGTACTCTGTCGCTTTCACCCGTTGGGAATGTTAGTATGACGGTTTAAACATGATGTTAAACCGACAAGGTACAAAGGTGTTAAGCCCCTCGTAAGTTCGAATGTATCAGGTTTATTTATATCAATTGAAAAATATTTTTCAGCTTACCACAGCCTACTTAAGGACCATAGACCGCAATCTCCACTCTCTCACTCTCCCACTAACCACAACCACCATAGACAGTACCATAGAGCTCACCTACGAAATTAAGGAAGAAAACAACACAGACATTGAAACCATTGACAATGACAATGTTTCACTTAAATATGAATCTGATGAAGAACCTTTAGCCAAGAAAGTTAGAAAAAAAAGAAGGAAAAAAGAAATAAAAATAGAAGATGACATTAAATTTGAAAGCGACCTTGGTAATTCCGAAAATGACCATGGTAATATTGAAAATGACCTTGGTAATATAGAAGATGACCTTGGTAATGCTGAAAACGACCTTGGTAATTTTGAAAATGAACTTAACAATGTTGGAAATCAAAATTTGTGTGATAATGTTGATGATAATAAAGTTATAGATGAGATAAATGATTTGGAAGGTCTAAATGATATACAAGTGATTGTTTTAAGTAAGGAGCAGCAAATAGAAGAGGTGTTGTTAAGGAAGAATTCATTTAATTATTTAAATTCATTCTACAAATGTGATAAATGCTACAAAGGCTTTATAACCGATTCTACATACAAGAATCATATGGTTAGGCATGCACCGGTGAGTTATTTTTTATTTACTAATTTAGTTTAAAAAAAAAATGTATTTAAAAACAATACCCTAAAGTAATAGTTTTTGATAGTACAGTCGCCATCAAATATATCTGTATTCTTCAGGGTGCTCAAAATCGGAACATGCACTTTAACGCCTTGACAATAGAGTCGTGCTCAGATATTTGTGAGCACCTCGTTCGCTCCGATATATCTGATGGCGACTGTACCTTCTCAGGAAGTTTTTAAAGTAGATCAAATTTGCTACAATATGAGACTAGAATTGTCTCTGTAGACGAAACAGTTTCCGAGATAAAGCCTTTCAAGGTTTATAATTTTTTCGAACTTCGCGGTTTGAAAGGCTTTAAGGGTCCTTATCAGTTAAAAAACGCTCATTTATTTACGCCATTTTCTGTTTGTTTTGGAACCTATCTTGATATTTTCTCAACGTTACTATCTAGAACAGGACTATTGCGACCTTATGTCATAAACTTCAAATGTATTTTTTTGATTTTTCATTAAGAAATATCGTTTCAAACGTCACTCCATATCGACCATTTTTAAGCTAAAAACTTGTTTTTTCCGCTTAAATTCTACTACGCATAATAAAATCAAAAAATGACTATGTTACTATCTAAAACTTTAATAAAATTATCGTAGCCTTTGATAACTTTATTGGTATTATCAATACTTTTGTCATAATTTGAAATCAAAACATTTTAAAACTTATAAGGCCTCTTAACGCGGAAACTATTGTGAAAAGCCCGTGAATGCAATAGACCATTTTTCTGACATTACGATGACAGCTCAAAGATAAGTTGCGTTCAGAAACACGCAAAACCGTTAGCTGTCATACAGTTGCTTATTACTAAGGGGGCGTCCATAAATTACGTGAGATGTTTAAGGGGGGGAGGGGGTCGAGTGAAATCTCATCTAATCTTACGTTGGAGAGAGGGGGGGTTCTCGGCAAATATCACGCAATTTTTTTTCTGATTGAAACAAAAAAATTATACTATTTTGGTCCATTTAATCCAGATTGTGCACGCTTATAAGATTTAATCTTAAGCGTAATCGTAATACGATTAAGATTATTCACTAATTCGTTCGAAAGAGAATAATTTCATTCATACTTCGACGTTAACTCTCAGCAATATTGATTACTAGTCTTAAGTAGTCGTAAATAAAAGCACGAAGCAATTTTTTTTTCTTTTTTCAATAACAATCCAACGCGTTTACGTAAGAATCCCACATTTTAAAAAATCTCACGTGAGATTGGGGGATGGGGGAGGGAGAGGAGAAATTTTTAAAAAACACCTCACGTAATTTATGGACGCCCCCTAACTAGCGACCCGCCCCGGCTTCACACGGGTGCACTATTTAATGGATGTTATTATACATATAAACCTTCCTCTTCAATCATCTATTTAAAAAAACCGCATCAAAATCCGTTGCGTAGTTTTAAAGATTTAAGCATACATAGGGATATAGGGACAGAGAAAGCGACTTTGTTTTATACTATGTAGTTATGAAGTGTGCGAGCGATGCATGCGTGTACTTCTGTGCTTGACAACATTCTATCTACCCAACATGCTATTTGTATATTACTGCAACAATTACCCACTTTTGTATTTGTTACAGGCACCTAAAAATATTTTATACTTGTTTACTTGTATTGTTTGTTGCACATGTAAGCTCTCACGGGCGTAATAATTAAGGCATGATAACAATTGTATTCTTAGTAAGTGAAATGTACTCTTTTGAGAATAAATAAATCTTTAACCGTAAGTCGGGACGTAACACCTAAATGGAACAAGTCGGTGTGGGCAGGCGAGCGGCGCGCACGCGTGCGACGTGTGCGGCGCGCGCTGGGCGCACGCGCGGGCGCTGCGCGCGCACGTGGTCGCGAGCCACGAGCGCAAGTACGTGTGCCGGAAGTGCGACCACGTCTCCAAGTCCAGGTGGGCACTTCATATTTTTTAAGATGTTTTTTAAGATAGTAGAAGAGCCGACGACACTGAACCTAGTTCGATAAGACTCCCAGATGAGATATATATTATAAGATGCGTCATTCCTGGGGGAACACGAAACGGCTATGCTGCCATGCAAAAAACCTGGTGGCCATAGTAAAAAAAATTTTTCAAAAAAAATTAAATTTCCGGTTTCTAGTACGATAAGTCTCCCAGGTTTCGTTTGTTCCTCGATACAGGGGAGGGGTAGGACTATACGATAATGCAGTGCTGCAAGCCCCCCTGACTGGCCTTGTCAGTGGCAGCAGCATGATAAGTGACGCCAATATTGAGGTATCTAGTATGATGGGTCTCCTTAAAAAAACCAGGGCTCATCTGAAAGATCATCAATTTCTGTGTAAGAAAAACCACTGCTGCCTTTTCCGAATAGTGGAGAAGGTGGTTGCTGCTGTGATTGAAGATCACCTTCAGCGCAGCTGGATTCGATTTTTCAATTCAGTTTTGTCAGCAATATTACTTAATTCAGTTTTGTATCGAGGAACAAACGAAACCTGGGAGACTTATCGTACTAGAAACCGGAAATTTTATTTTTTTTGAAAAATTTTTTTTACTATGGCCACCAGGTTTTTTGCATGGCAGCATAGCCGTTTCGTGTTCCCCCAGGAATGACGCATCTTATAATATATATCTCATCTGGGAGTCTTATCGAACTAGGTTCAGTGTCGTCGGCTCTTAAACTAAGAGCTTAATTTCGTTATTTTTTACTATATTTGAATAGTATTTTCACCGTTTGGCATATTTATTTCTCTTATTTCTTTTGGGGTAGTCAAATTTGAGTTAAATATAATATAATAATCTTTTATTTCGAGTATCACAAAGACTCATAGGTACAATAGCTGTTAGTAATCAATTAAGAGCGCTTTAATAAAATGTAACAGGTCCACTAGCGCCTCTCGTAAATAATTGCGATAGTTTAAATTTAACGATAGATATCTAAAAAAGGGGGCCGCTACGTACTGTAGTTTGTATTTAAGTACGTTTTGAATCCATCAAACTAGTTATTACGTTGCTAGATTCGTCTCTCTATGAGCTCAAAATTAAAACGGCCGTTTTAATTTTGAGCTCATAGAGAGACGAATCTAGCAACGTAAAAATTTGTTTCATGGATTCAAAAAGTACTTAAATACAAACTACAGTACGTAGCGGCCCCCTTTTTTAGTTATATATCATTAAATTTAAATAATTACAATTATTTACGAGTGGCGCTAGTGGACCTGTTACATTTTATTAAAGCGCTCTTAACTATTTATCTTATTGCTAGTGTTAGAAATTATTTAGCCCATATATTCGACACTGGAGCATGCAATGACATCCAGTGCCTCATAAATGGGCAGTCAAGGCGTTCTGCGACGACCGCCAGCAGGGCGCCGCCGCGGAGGCGCTCTTGCGCATGCTGGTATGAAAACAATCCACGCGCGCCTCCGCAAACATACCTGAGGCACTGCAGTATAGCACGACCCAAGTAATAAGGCGTGTGGATTAAGCAATAATAGTCTCTCAGTCAACTACTTAAGAGCTTTGACGCGCGCCATATTAATTGTGTTCTCCTGTAACGCGGCAACCGCAGCAGCACCCTGAACGCGTCATTATATTGGACGCGGAGGGCGCTGTATGCTTTCTTAGTGTAATTTACCCACAGGCAGTTAAGTGAGTTTGAGACCTTATACATCTCTGAGGATATTTATTTATTAGATTTTATTACTTTCATGTTGACGTATTATAGATATAGCTCAAAATATTTTATTATGATTAGTGTACTACTACTTTATTAGGTACCTTTTATCTTGACGCTTAGAGACCTTATACATCTCTAACAAATCTCGATTGTTATTAGTTTCTTAGTCTTATTTTTGACATGTAACACTACATTTAATTAATGATACTTTGATTATTGTATTATTTTTATTTGATGTACCTAGATAGATTTTGACTTGTAAAAGTGCCCTTGAGGCCTATTTGCAGAATAAATGTTTTGATTTTTTGAGTTTGGCGCAGTCTAGATCGCACCTTAAGGGACCGCTTTAACTATTATTCTGCAAATAGGCCTCAAGGGCACTTTTACAAGTCAAAATCTGTCTATATCAAATAAAAATAATTAGTGTCCGACCGAAGTTTCGTTTTCGGCCGGTTTCGGCCTAAAAATCGTGTTTCGGCCGAAGGTTCGGTTTCGGCCAAAAAACTGCCGAACCTGTTACATTTAGGGATTGCAATCTGGTCCGTCAGATAGGTAATCCGGCTGGACTCAGTACCTCGATAGGCACCGGATCCGGCAATATTACGCAAATAAATTCGGCGTCGAGACCCTCGGTCCGTGGGGCCCTGGGGCAACAGAGCTCTTCCAACAACTGGTGAAGAGACTGGTCGACGTCACAGGGGACAAGAGAGCTGGCAGTTTCCTCGCACAACGCCTTGCTATCGCCATACAGCGAGGAAATGCTGCCAGCATTCTAGGAACCATGCCGCAGGGACCTTTTTTAGATTTTTATTAGTTTTTATTATTTATTAGTTCTACTTTAAGTTACGTATTGTTATATTTTTTTATTTTATTGTATGTATTTAAAGATAGTCTGCGATATAGATAGATAACTCCGGTAGGGAAGAAAAAGAGCGCTAAAACACATTACGTAAATTGATTTGCTTTTTAAAAAAATGTAAATAAACGTTCCCGCGTATTTTCATAATTCGTGCGCTGACGAGCGATCGTTACAACGTGGCATTGTTAATATTAAATGAATATTTAAAAAAAAGGTTAATTCACAAAAAGGAAGCAATAGTAAACCGCCAATCACAACCTGCAATTCTTCGTCAGGTGGCCACTAATGCAAATCAATAAGACGCTTCAATCAATCATTCAAAAAATGTATGGCACGGCCATGAGTGGTTTTCGCTTCCGTAGTAGTAGTAGTCGACTTCGATAACCTTAAACACTATAATTATGCCTACCTAATTAAAAGGCCCATCTTGGATCTCGGCTAGCTCAAATGTCTCCATGACACCTGCAATCATCACGATAGCCTCGTGGCGCCCACGCGCCTTTTGATAAACCAAAATAAGCATGGCGGCTCCAGCACAGCACTTTTTTAAACTAACCTTCAATTACTGCCCACGCGCCTTTCAGAAGGCCATATTAATAAACTCTGTAAATCTAGTAATTGAGGCCCAGTGGCCTTTGTAAAGATCAAAAGGTAGACAAATAATTGAATTTAAAAACACATGCTAATATAATCATAATTATACCCTGAAAGATCCACTTCAAACATACACAAATTCACAAATACAAATTTCAACTCAAAATCTTGGGCGGATATGACTGCTATTAGAAGGACAGTCGGGTCGGGTCATAGTTAAAGAGGAGCCAAAAAATCTTTGGGCGCCACGAGGCTATCCAACGAAATCTGCGGCACTGTATACGATCCCGTCTATCTTTCAGTCGTCGACCTAAATCCATAACAAAGTCCTTGGCTTCCAAACCCCAAGATACTGCAGTAAACCACAAGGGACAAATTCGTACTTTGGTTCCAAGGCAGGGAACTCGTAATACTTGTACTTCAGCTTATCAGGATACTCCAGTGAGTCATATCACCAGACCTGTTGGGCCAAGGTCAGTACCCTTGCCTAACAGATCTGGTGATATGACTCGAATGGGACCGGAAAAACCCTTTTATGCCACCAAAGTTGACATTGTTTAATAGAGGCAATCGTTCAACTCCAATTTGATTGCAATCCCTAGTTACATTGTTTATCATCATCATCATCATCATTTCAGCCGAAAGACGTCCACTGCTGAACATAGGCCTCCCCCAAGGCTCGCCATTTAGACCGGTCCTGTGCCGTTCGTTTCCACCGGATTCCCGCGACCTTCACCAGGTCATCACACTCTGGCAACACACACTGGTCAAGTCTTTGACCAGTGTGTGTTGCCAGTGATGACATATGGATCCGAGACATGGGCGTTAACGATGGGCCTCATAAGAAAGCTCAAGGTCACCCAAAGAGCAATGGAAAGAGCTATGCTCGGGGTTTCTCTGCGTGATAGAATTAGGAATGATGCTATCCGTAGCAGAACTGGGGTCACCGACATAGCCTACATTGTTTATATGTCCAGAAAAAATGGCCCAATGACACTTTATTTGATGATTTTCACACGTCTATAAAAGTTTCGGTTTCGGTCGAAACTAGAGCCGAAGCCGAACCTTCGGTTTCGGCAAAAAAGCGTGTTTCGGTCGGACACTAAAAATAATACTATAATCAAAGTATCATTAATTAAATGAAAGAAAGAAAGAAAAAACGTTTATTTGGTGTACATACAGATAAAAAGAAGAATACAAATTAGAAATGGGTATACACCAAAAAGGTTGTCGCTCAGCATGTGCCACGACTGATGTGTCGTGACGCTGAATTTCAGGACAACCAAAATATATATATATATATATATATATACTAGTCTAAACCTAATTAATATTTAATGGGTGACGACACGACCGCTCTTAATAACACAGCTCAAATAACGTTTATATTGTATGGCAATACTAAAACAAACAAGTTCCATTTGAGTTGTTGTAACGGCCAAATCCTAATGAAAAGAAAAAAGATGTGAGACCTGTTAAATGCAGTGCATATCAAAAATGAATAGCAATGTAATGAGAAAGTATTTGTGTTCCAGTCACAGGGCGAAGGAGCACAGCAAGTGGCACCTCGGCTTCACGTACACCTGCAAAATATGCGGCGCCACATTCACGTGAGTTTCTCGATAATAATAACTTGAGCATTAAAGACTGGAGACGCTATTGATACACTTACCCCTCTGCCAAAGGTACAGGAGAAAATTCTGCCACGTTATTAAAAACTACTTCATTAATCGATTATACGTCAGTCTCGAAATCGTTCCCGGCGTTTGAAAAGCTCCGTCAAAATGCCTTATGTGCTGTTTTCGGGTGCAAAAAAACATTTAATTTTCACCTCAGTAGCTCGTAAAGCCCTTTGCAAGAGTGCAAACAATATTTGAAATCCGAACGCGCTATTTGTAACTTTTTTAAACATAATAACATATAAAGGCCAGTCCAGACAGTCCAGCAATAATAATTTTATATTGTTTTGTTAAATAAATTAGTGCCTACGCCAAATCTCGGGATTAAGTAGTTGACAATGTTTAGGATGCAACTGTACTGAAATAACGTTAGGACGAGGAGGGGCAAAAAAAAATTCCTCGCTCTAGTGAGGTAAAAAATGATTTGTGTTATACACGGCTGGTTCACTCGCTTCGCTTATAATTCTTTTTCGAACCACACGCTTCGCTCGTGGTTCAACCATAGAATACATTCGCTAGCTCGCGTTTCAATTCCACACTCGCGGTTAAAATACAACTTTGCACCCTTGTATAACAAAGAACTATTATCAAATTTACGAAAAGACAATTATCATTTTACTTGCATATATACTTTCGCTTTAATTATAATTTGCTGCACTATTAAAGTTTTTATTAAAATTATAAATCGAGCACCGATCGATTACAAAGTCGATTTATAAAGATTTGTACAGTCGCCATCAAATATATCTGTACTCTTGAGGGTGCTCAAAAATATCTGAACATGCACTTTAACGCCTTGACAATAGAGTCTTGTTCAGATATTTGTGAGCACCTTGTTCGCTCCGGTATATCTGATGGCGACTGTACTTGACCATCACGCTTGGCCGCTATTTTGACTACAAACTTCACCATATATCGGACCCACAGGGACTACTTTCTATAAGAACTTCTGTGAAATGTGATCCTTAGTGAAATTAGTAAATTTAGCCATGCGATAATTGACCTAGTATAAACGCTTGTAAGGTCGAATTTTATTGCTCAAATTTAGTGTTTTGAGTGTGCATGCGTGATTGTTTTAGTGTAGGTGCGTAGTAAGAATGTTTTGCAAGTGTGCGTAGTTTCTTTATATGTGCCTTAACCTTTTTTTATTATACAACGCCGGTGGCAAACAAGCGTACGGTCCACCTGATGGTAAGCGGCTACCGCAGCCTATAGACGCCCGCAACTCCGAACGAGTCACGTGCGCATTGCCGACCCTTTATAAGATTTGAGGATGCACTGTGTTGACTGCAGAAGGAACACATTTAGGTCCTTCGCTCTCAACACAGTCAGTCAAGTGAGTAACTAGTAAAGTGGGCAACTTGTCTGTTAGATTCTCAAGCCCCCGCTAGATTCTCAAGCTATCACAGACAGCAGCCGGGATCAACGGCTTAAGGGCCCTTATCAGTTAAAAAACGCTATCTATTTAGGTCATTTTCTGTTTAAATTGACACGTATCTTGACATTTTCTCAATGTTACTATTTAGACCAGGACTATTGCGACCTTATGTCATAAACTTTAAATGTATCTTTTGGATTTTTCATTAAGAAATATCGTTTCAAACATCACTCCAAATTGACCATTTTCAAGCTAAAAACTTGTTTTTCCCGCTTAAATTCTACTACACACAATAAAATCAAAAAATAGCTATGTTACTATCTAAAACTTTAATAAAATTATCGTAGCCTTTAACAACCTTATTGGTATCGTCATTACTTTTGGCATAATGTGAAATCAAAACATTTTAAAACTTATAAGGCCTCTTAACATGCCTTCCAAGGCACGGGTGATAAAGATAGCATGATAAAGTATATTTATTTCATTTTCCTTATGGATTTCCAGTAAGTCTACGAGCCACCTAACTCACATACGGCTCCAGCACCCGTCCAACCACTGCTGCGAGCTCTGCGGCGAGGCCTTCATCGGCGAATACGGCCTCGCGATGCACCGCAAGAAGGCGCACCGGCACCAGGTACCGCCGCCTGCGCACACATACACAATACTCAATCCCGGGATTGAAATCCGGTACTGGACGTCAATCCCGGTATTGGACGTCAATCCCGGGATTACAATCCGGTATTGGGCTTCAATCCCGGGCTTGTAATCCGGTATTTGACCTCAATCCCGGGATTTTAGTTCTTTGTTGTACCCCAATCCCGGGATTTAAATACGATATGAGACCTCAATCCCGGGATTATAATCCGCTATCGGACCTTAATCCCGGGATTTTAATCCGGTATTGCAACTCAATCCCGGGATCTTAATCCGATATTGGACCTCAATCCTGGAATTTAAATCCGGTATTAGACTTCAATCCCGAGATTGAAATCCGATATTGGACTTCAATTCCGAGATTGAAATCCGATATTGGACCTCAATCCCGGGATATCGAGATACCGGTATTTTCATCTGAGAATACTAGTAAGTAGAGATGCGCCAAATATGGGTTGGACCGAATACGAACATTCGGCCGAATATTAGGTCCAACTATTGCCGAACCGAACATTCGGCCGAATTATTCGATTCAATGTAATTCCTTCATCTATTGTTCTAAATAAATAATAAATACATAAATAAATATTAGAGGACAATCTTACACAAATCGAACTAGCCCCACAGTAAGCTCAAGAAGGCTTGTGTTATGGGTACTAGACGACGATATATTTAATAGATATAAATACTTAAATACATAGAAAACATCCAAGACTCAGAAACAAATATTCATGCTCATCACACAAATATTTGCCCTGACCGGGATTCGAACCCAGGACCGTCAGCTTCACAGGCAGGTAAAACAGACTAATTGAATGGTAAAATTTTTGTTCATTATCAAAGCAAAATATTGACAATAAATAAGTTAAATCACTGTCAATAATGGATCCGGAGGATGCACTGTGTTGAGAGCGAGGGACCTAAATGTGTTCCTTCTGCTGTCAACGCAGTGCATCCTCAAATCTTATAAAGGGTCGGCAACGCGCACGTGACTCCTATGGAGTTGGCGTCTATAGGCTGCGGTGGCCGCTTACCATCAGGTGGACCGTAAGGTTGTTGCCACCGGCGTTGTATAAAAAAAAAATGGGTCAAGTATTAATTTCACGAAGCAGTAACTATAATACACTCTTGTAACTTGTAACAAAACCCTCTCAAAATTGTTCGGTAAATATTCGACAGGCGAACCGAATAATTCGGCCGAATACCGAACATTCAAAAACATGCCGAATTCGTCACTATCTAAAAAAAAAAAAAAAAAATAAATAAATAAATATTAGAGGACAATCTTACACAAATCGAACTAGCTCCACAGTAAGCTCAAGAAGGCTTGTGTTATGGGTACTAGACGACGACGTATCTGTGTTTATATATAAGTAGAAATAGTTTTATTTATTTATTTTCAACCAACTAACATTTACAGCATATTGCCAAACATGAAAGTTATAGGTTATAATAATATGAGTAACACAATTAAGTTTACAAAATTAACATTAACATTATCACCTTCTATGACTAGTTATTTGTTATACAAGGGTGCAAAGTTGTATTTTAACCGCGAGTGTGGAATTGAAACACGAGCTAGCGAATGGATTCTAGGGTTGAACCACGAGCTAGCGAATGGATTCTATGGTTGAACCGCGAGCGAAGCGAGTGGTTCGAAAATAGAATCCTGAGCGAAGCGAGTGGTTCAAAAATAGAATCCTGAGCGTAGCGAGTGTTGCAACACACGAGACGTAAAATAACTTTGCAGCCGTGTGTAACACAAATCTTTTCACCTCACTAGAGCGAGGAATTTTTTTCCTCCTCCTCATCCTAAAGTTGACAGTTGCGTCCTAAATATTAGTTTTTTAACACAACAGCACTATATAAAATTATTGTTGCTGGACTGTCTGGACTGGCCTTTACTTGTTATTATGTTTAATAAAGTTACAAATATTCTTTGCACTCTTGTGGATAAAATGCAGTTTTGCTATCTGTTTTTAAAGAATAAAAGTGGGCTTTAGAAATAGAAATAGAAATATTTATTTGCTGGAATACGTTACGTATAAGGTCTTATTATAGTTAAAGAATCAGTATTCAGTCGACATATATGTCAACATGCAAATTATTGTTTCACATTAAATTATAAAAATCGAATCATAAAAATATAAATAATCAACATGTCAATATTATAAAAATAAAAATAATAAAATTTAAACAATAATTGAGCCATTCGGTAACATTAACAAGTCCAGCCTTATCCATTAAAATTTAAAAAGTCCTTCACACTGTAAAAACAATTGTCCTGTAGCCAGTTGGTCAGTTTTGTCTTGAATACTTTGCCATGCAACATTCTCAACTCATTTGGAAGCTTATTAAATAAAACAATACACATATTAAATAGTAGATTGTGTCTCAAGGGAGCAAAATGATATATTTACGACGAGGGCGGTATATTGAATTCTGAGTGAAGCGAAAGATTCTACAATAGAATCCTGAGCGTAGCGAGGGATTCTATTGTAGAATCTTGAGCGTAGCGAGGGATTCAAGTGTTTACGCCCAAGACGGAAATAATTTTGCTACCGTGTGACACACTGCTTTTCACACCGTCTATGAGGCCCGCTGCTAAAAACATGAAATATCTTACAAATGAATTTATTACAAAGTGTCACATACTTTTCACACCTTATATGAGGAAAAGAGTCATTGTTGCCCTCAAATGAGGGAAGAAAAGAGTCATTGTTGCCCTCAAATGAGGGAAGAAAACTTTGATCCCTTATTTGAAGGCAACAATAACTCTTTTCTGAATAGCAGGTGTGAAAAAGAATTTTTCCTATATATATCACATCTACATGCTGGCTGATATAAGCGATTTTTATACGGCACTCTCAGTTCTTTTGTGAACATTTTGCCAAACTCCTTAAAATATTGTGGATGGCTTTTGGTAAATACGCATGCCTTTAAAATGTACATGGAAGTTAAGAGAAGAATTTTGAACTTGTGGAAAAGTGGTCTACAGCTATCATCAAATCGAGCGCTACCTATTGCCCGTAAACATTTTTTCTGCATTACAAATGCCCTTTCAGCGTGGCCACTTTATAATCGGCGTTCCTACTAAAAGAGTGGTCAGAAAACTACTAAAAAATACCAAATGAATTTCATAATCTACTAGAAACTACTAGACGTTGTTGATTTAGTTATCAATCTTGATTGTGTTTAAATCGCAATTATTTGTGTATAAATCTTGTATATCGTAGTTCGGAACAAGCATTCGTCCTTTGCTAGTAAGTTAGTGAGTGCGACAGGGAAAGAATGTTAGTAAAACACTCAATCATGCAAAGGGACAGCTTCGAGATAGAGCGAGACAACCAAGGTCATCATATCCCTATCTTGCAAATCTTATAACTTGCAGTATTGCTATGATCTCCCATAGGGGTCAGATACACGGTTATTATTATCACAATAATGGGGTGTCAATATTATCGTGGTATTGAAATATGGACTGGATCGCGTTTTAGCGCGAGAATTTAAATGAAATTCTAAAAGTAGGGATTTCATAATAAGTAAACAAATATATGTTTTCTTAAAAGCTGAAACGTTTTAATTTACAACATTTTTAACATATTGTAACAGATTTTCAAAAATTGTCAAGTAGTCAATTCTGGATTGCTATATTTCATATATTTATTTCCAATAACAAGAAATATATGAAATATATTTTCTCCTACTAAAAGCTTGAAAAAAAATCCCAAAAACTACCAAAAAAGTAGGAAACTACTAAAAGTGGTCACGCTGTGCCCTTTGAGCGTCTACAGAATTTCCCCACAGTAAGAGTCCATAATTACCTAACACACCTCTTTAGTCTTCCGAGGACAAAGACTAACGCCGGAAAGCGTGCACCTATATACAGACTGTGCGACCACTACAATAAGTCTCTTCTCGAAATTGATATCTTTTCAAAATCCCGCGCCCAGTTCAAGGCTGCAGTGACAAATTTATACAGGAAGTAAAATTGTATTTACCTAGATAACCTTTTCCTTCCGGTAACATTAGTTTAAGTACACATATATTATACACTAAGTCTCTCTCACTCAACACTTGTAATGTTGTGAACCGCATGTTATCTGGGTCATTGTCAGTTGTAAAAACAAAAGTTGTCCATCCGGTGGTCAATAGTTAACGGTTTATGTACATCGTGTCAAGTTATGTTTTTATTACATGGATTTATAGTTATGGAAACACCGTTTATGCGGGTTACTAGACCAATCCAAAATTAAGCTTTCTGGCCCTTAACTTTTGATATGTCCACCGAAAAGACGCGAACCTAAATCTGACAATGACCCATCTATGTATTAAGTGGCATTCTATGTTCTCAGTGAGATACGTATATGGAAGAAACTGTATTCAAGGACATTTATGCTATTTTTTGTTTTTTGTTCAACCCATGTATGTTTTCCGTGTTATCTCCTCAATAAATAATTAAGAGTAGACGACACATAGCTTTCCGAGCTAGTGAGGTGAAATAGTAGATTGTGTCTCAAGGGAGCAAAATGATATATTTACGGCGAGGGCGGTATATTGAATTCTGAGTGAAGCGAAAGATTCTACAATAGAATCCTGAGCGTAGCGAGGGATTCTAAAGTAGAATCTTGAGCGTAGCGAGGGATTCAAGTGTTTACGCCCAAGACGAAAATAATTTTGCTACCGTGTGACACATACTGCTTTTCACACCGTCTATGAGGCCCGTTGCTAAAAACATGAAATATCTTACAAATGATTTTACTTCAGTGTCACATACTGCTTTTCACACCTTCTATGAGAAAAAGAGTCATTGTTGCCCTCAAATGAGGGAAGAAAAGTACAACTTTGATCCCTCATTCGAAGGCAACAATAACTCTTTTCTGAATAGCAGGTGTGAAAAATAATGTATTTATTATATTGTTTCGTTCGTTGTGTTACCTCCAGAGCGGTGTGAAGACGGACTGCCTGTGTGTGCTGTGCGGGGTTCAATTCCGGAGTGTAGACGCGTTGAACCGACATATTGGCGCGCTCGAACACAACACTTGTAACACTAGTTTGAGGTAAGCACTGACAACTCTCTATGTATGTGTATGGTCCTGGGTTCGAATCCCGGTCAGGGCAAATATTTGTGTGATGAGCATGAATATTTGTTTCTGAGTCTTGGATGTTTTCTATATATTTAAGTATTTATATCTATTAAATATATCGTCGTCTAGTACCCATAACACAAGCCTTCTTGAGCTTACTGTGGGGCTAGTTCGATTTGTGTAAGATTGTCCTCTAATAATTTTTTTTATTTTTTTTATGTAAATTTTTTGCTAGCAGAACCGAACATTCCTAATGTTTCTGTACATAGTTTCGTCTGTATATAATATATGTATGTATGTGTATATATTTGTTATTCGTTATTTATGTATGTATTGATATTAATATGTTCGTACTATATTGACACTTAGTATACAATACAATACAATACAAATACTCTTTATTGCACACCTCAATCAAAGGATACAGTACAGTACAAAAAACACAATGAGAAGAGGCAAACAACAGGCGGTCTTGTCGCTAAAGAGCGATTTCTTCCAGACAACCTTAGTATATTCGTTTTTATATTTGGAGTTGCACCGCCCATAATTTGTCTGCTTTGCTCTAAGGTTGACTGGTAGAGAATGCTTATGGCATTAAGTCCTTTTGTACGATAAGTTTTACTTTTGTGCAATAAAGATTAAATAAATAAATAGTATCCCAGGGCCTAGCCCAGTTTCTTGCGGTACTCAGGGAGCATTCAAGTATTACGTAACGCAATTTGGGGGGGGGGGGGCTCGTAAAACGTTACGATGCGTTACAGGGGCGGGAGGGGGTCTTTCTTACAAGACGTTACGTAACATTGTTTCTTTTTTTAAATAAAAATTTAGGGAATTAAAACTCCCAAATTGTTTTTATAGACCTACTTAGATACTTGGTTAATAGTTGATTATTTTTTAATTTTGTTAAGAATACGATTTTATTTCGAGTAAAATGTTTAATTTCAGTTGGGTTTCTGTTTATAATTGCATTCCCAAAGGTTAAAATAAACATGTTATGTATTTTAAGAGTTTATTAGTAAAAAAAGCTAAAATAGGATAGGAATGACGGAGAAAAACAGTTGTGTATGTGTAAAGCCAAAAATTTATAGAAAAATAAACAAAATACGCAGGTGTTGCGGATTAAAATTCTCTTGTTTTATATAGTATGATTACCGCAAAAGCAATTAAAACTATACCAAGGACAAAAACTATAACATAACTTTTAGCGCCTTTAGGGTAAAAATGGTCACTTGAGTGTTACGTAACGTTTAGAGAGGGGGAGGGGGGGTACAGAAAAACGTTACGGTGCGTTACAAAGGGGGGAGGGGGAGTCTAAAATCTTCAAAAATTGCGTTACGTAACACTTGAATGCTCCCTCATCAGTCAGGCTAGGTTGAACCAGCGGCAAAACTGCCAGTAGCTCGTGACGACCGCTTTAGCCTAGTTGGTCACGCTGCCTTCGAAGCTGGTGGTCCCGGGTTCGAATCCCGGTCAGGGCGTTTATTTGTGTGATGAACACAAATATTTGTTCCTTAGTCATGGGTGTTTTCTATGTATTTAAGTATCTATTTATCTATATAAGTATTTATATCGTCACTTGGTACCCATAGTACAAGCTTATCAGGTCTAGCCTGATATGATGATGAGAAGTAAATATAACTCAAGACATATTTTCTTATTTTTGAATAACAAGGGGGGGGAGGGGCCCCTTCGGAATTTCGCGTGATTTCTGTATAAACCCTAAGTGGTTCTCTGTCATTCTTTCTAATGCTTAAATCATTATTTTATGCACATATTTTAATTTATATAATAATGTATTAATTAATTCCACTCATTATAATAATATTATTAGACATGAATTCTGACATAGCTTCTATTTAATATGATTTAATTATCTTTTATCTTGTTTAGTTTTATAATGTGTAATGTGTGTACACCTGTCATGGTAATATTTAATGGGACCAGTTGTGTAGCAATTTTAGCAATAAGACCCGCAAAATTGGAAACCTAAATATGTCACACAATAAAATTTCATTTCATTTCATTTTCACATGACGACCGGTTTAGCCTAGTGGGTAGTACACCTGCCTGTGAAGCTGACGGTCCCGGGTTCGAATCCCGGTCAGGGCAAATATTTGTGTGATGAGCATGAATATTTGTTTCTGAGTCTTGGATGTTTTCTATGTATTTAAGTATTTATATCTATTAAATATATCGTCGTCTAGTACCCATAACACAAGTCTTCTTGAGCTTACTGTGGGGCTAGTTCGATTTGTGTAAGATTGTCCTCTAATATTTATTTATTTATTTTATTTCATTTCATGCTAAAAACAGAAAAGGTACTTGCAGGTCGATTCGACCTGGGAGAATATATCCTGATATCTCCCACTATCTGTTCCAGGCCGTGTCTCAGTTGCGGCGAAGGTTTCTCGACGGAGGAAGCGTTGAAGGAACATCTAAAGACACACGCAACAGACGACTGCGTTAAATGCGAGGAGGTAAGTGTTAAGTCTAAGAGTCGGTTGTACCAACATACGATCACAGGCCGGTCAAAAAAAAATCAAATCAAAATCAAAACATTTATTCTGCAAATAGGCCTCAAGGGCACTTTTACAAGTCAAAATCTATCTAGGTACATCAAATAAAAATAATACAATAATCAAAGTATCATTAATTAAATGTAGTGTTACATGTCAAAAATAAGACTAAGAAACTAATAACAATCGAGATTTGTTAGAGTTGTATAAGGTCTCTAAGCGTCAAGATAAAAGGTAATAAAGTAGGTACACTAATCATAATAAAATATTTTGAGTTATATCTATAACACGTCAACATGAAAATAATAAAATCTAATAAATAAATATCCTCAGAGATGTATAAGGTCTCTGAGCGTCAGTTTAAAAAATAAAATCAAATGAGAACAGAGCGAAGTCTCTCATCATGTCAATTCCACTGAACACTAGTACGAAGTTACTAGTCCTTGCAGACATGAACACACCATCGTCAAATATGGCGCCGGCAACTGTCATCCCATAAAAACTTGTCAAACTTTCCATACAATCAGATTTTAACGAACACCGTTTACGATTACAGACGGTTTGGTGCAACCCAGCCTAAAATAACTAAAATAATAGTAATTAACTTAACTTAAGAAGTCCTATTTAGTGTGAAACCAGCTCACTGACTACGGGTGGGCTTTTTTTTTAACCTGACTGTGGCTTTATAGGCCGGGCCCAATAAAGCGATAGGGGGGCGCGGTTGGAGAGTAGCCTGGGGACATTCCAGGGGAAAACCTCCGGCACGACCACGCGTGTGGTTTGGAACACTGGAATACTCCAAGAGTTTGCGCTCCAGTGAGATTGGTTGAGCGGGATCAATCAGAGTCGTTGAGATGTAATGTCATAATTATTAAAATATCATTAGTATTTCAACCACAATTATACCCACGGTGTTTTATGATTCATGTAGTTTAATATGCTTTCGATATGAGTTTACGCTTTACATAAGTCTTGAATTTATTAATAGATAAATTAGCCACGTTTGTTGGTAGTTTATTATAAAACTTTACACAATTACACGTTAATAAACACATTATTGCTGGTCTATAAACTACTGATTTTGTGCAAACTTAACTGTATCATTTATTGTGTTATGTCTGTAAAGTGTACCTTTTTTAAATAAGTAAATAAAAAAAATAATAATAAAAAAGCAATGAAAAATAACCCTTTCACGTAGCGGGTGCTGTCTCTGGCTGTATCTCCTCAATAGTGCAGACAGAGATAGTATCCGCTAGGTGTACACATCCCAATACATTATCGTATCTCAAAGGGGCCTCTTCGTGTTGGATCTGTATCCCCATGAACGCCTTCCAAAAGGACCGGACATTGCGCCGAGATATCCCAAAGGAGAGATACAAATAATAATAAAAAAAATATATAGATATATTTGACGTTTGTAATTGAAGAGTATTGTATTGTGCAGTCGCCATCAAATATATCTGTACTCTTCAGGGTGCTCAGAAATATCTGAACATGCACTTTAACGTCTTGACAATAGAGTGTTGTTCAGATATTTGTGAGCACCTCGTTCGCTCCGATATATCTGACGGCGACTGTACGTATTGCAGTGCAACAGAACTTTCGCCCACGAGAAGTCGTATGCCATCCACTACCAGCGGGTGCACCTGCGCGTGAGGGCGGGCGCGGGCGGGGGAGGGGGCGGGGGAGGGGGAGGGGGCGGGGGCGGGGGCGGGGGCGCGGGCGGGGGCGGGGGCGGCCGGCGCGAGCGCAGCGACCGCGTCGTTTGCGAAATATGCGGGAAAAAGTGCACCGTGAGTATCCGGCGGTTGTCTGAGGGCCTAATCCGAAGTTCGTATCGTGCCGTTCCTTTCACTCTCGTGTTGTCCACTATACGAGTGAGAGGGACGGCACGACACGAAGTTCGGAGTAGTTCTGGAAGAAATCGCTCGTTAGCTATAAGACCGCTTGTTGTTTGCCGTTACTCGTTGTCATTTTGTAGTGTACTGTGTCCTTTAATTGAGGTGTGTTTTATGATAAGCGATTATATATATCTATATTATATAAAATAAGTCCTGACTGACTGACTGACTGACTGACTGACTCATCAACGCACAGCCGAAACTACTATCGTTAGACAATTTATTTTTGCAGTCGATTACATTTATAACGTAGGCAAGGGATAAGAAAGGATTTCTCGAAATTCATCCCCTAAGGGGATAAAACAAGGGATGGGAGTATGTATGAGGAGCAATATTTTTTTTAAGCGAGGGACTGGTCAATCATATGTAGACTCTGTTTAAATACAACATAATTAATTTCAGCGATTTTAGAAATTCATCCCCTTAGGGAGTTGAAAAGGGTTAAAAATATGTATGGAGAGCAAATTTTTTTCAAGTAAGATACTTGAAACTTCTTATAAAGACTTTTTAAATAGGTACAATAAAACCAATTTCAGAATTTTTAGAAATTCATCCTCAAAGGGGGTTTAAAATTTGTATGGGGAGCAATCATTTTTCTAAACCAGGCACTTGAGATTTCGTATAAAGGCTCACTGTTTAAATACAACGGAACTAATTTCAGCGTTTTTCTAAATACATCCCTGAAAGGGGTAAAAAGGGGTTCAAATTTGATAAGTGAGAGACTCATAACTTCGTATATAGACTCTATTTAAATGCTATACTACTGATTTCAGCAGTTTCCTAAATTCATCCCCTGAAGGGGTTAAAAGAAGTTCAAGATTTGTATGGGATGAGAAGAGAGTATTTTTTATGAGAGACTTCAAACTTTGTATATATACTCTCGAGAATGTACACTCCGTAGGGGTGAAAAGGAGGTTGATAGTGAAAATGCTTCTTGTTGTATGTGCCTTTCACTCGTCAAGTTGTAATAGGTCGCATTCAATTTTTAGGCGAAGCGTGCTACACACACCGTCATTAACAACCTAGGTTTCGCCGGAAGATCAGCGCCAGCTCCCTGAGTCGGCATTACGCTGAGGCGAAACCTTTTTGTGGCGATTCCTTGTTTTTTTTTAATTACATTTATTTATCTATGGGTGGATCAACTATTCTTTGTTACTCGTTACCATGGTTACGTCTCCTGAGTCACTCTTGAAAACTGTGATTTTATAGGCTTTACATTTACCAAACATGAGTTTTAGCGATGAGACATGGTTTTAGTGATGATTTGGACATGGGTCATCTGTTGAGCATGCTTGAAGTCCATATTATGGACATTTTTCTAAGAAACTCAGTTACTGTTGTCTCCTCGCTGACGGGACCGAATAACAACAAAGAAAAGTTGATTGACCCCTATATTTTATGTTTGTATCGTCACGAATAAATGTTTTTCTTTCTTTCTTTCCTTTAACGCCGTGCAACGAGAAATATCGCGTTCTTTGAAACGCTGTTCTGCCCTGACGAGGAAACAATAAGGATTGTTTTTCACATATATGTTTCTTGACTAGAAGACTGTGTTTCTGACAATAGCCGAAACATGATTGCTTAAAATTTTCTCTGTAGAAAAAAATCCAGTCTTTATTTTCCTTTTTTTACTCAGCCTACTAAAACAACGCATTATTAAACGACAGAATTAACTTAAGGGTCCTTATCAGTTAAAAAGCACTCATCTATTTACGCCATTTTCTGTTTAAATTGAAACGTATATTGTCAATTTCTCAATGTTACTATCTAGAACAGGACTATTGCGACCGTATGTCGTAAACTTTAAATGTATTTTTTGGATTTTTCATTAAGAAATATTGTTTCAAACATCACTCCAAATCGACCATTTTCAAGCTAAAAACTTGTTTTTTCCGCTTAAATTCTACTACACACAACAAAATCAAAATGTCTTCGTTACTATCTAAAACATTAATAAAATCATAGTATCCTTTAACAACTTTATTGGTGTTACTAATACTTTTGTCATAATTTGAAACCAAAACATTTTAATACTTATAAGGCCTCTTAAAATGATGGTATTTTACTTCATCTAAACTCTGTCAAGAGGAAATTTAATAAAACAGCACACAGTCAGATATTTATCGAGATTTGTCTTAAAAAATCCATTCCCGAATAGTGTTGCATCCCGTTTTGTCGTGCGCGAAAGACTAAGCGTCTCTTTCACGAGGGGAGTGGCTGACCGATTCGAGACGTACTCTAGCCGTTTTATCAATCAATCAATCAATCAAATCGTTTATTTGCTGGAATACAGTAAATACAAATAGGTCTTATACATTATAACACAGTTCCATGTATTCAGGCTGCACGCAGGCATGCAAACATTTGCGAGTGCTGCGTACGTTATGATATAATATGTCAACAATAATAAATTAGCAAAGAATACAATAATTAAAAAAATAATAATAATGATTATAAAAAAAAAAATTATAATAATAATAGAATTCACAAAAAGTAATAATTATAAAAATAAATGTCAAAATACCCATGCAGTCAAGTTTATAATACGTTTTCACACCTGCTATTCAGAAAAAGTTATTGTTGCCTTCGAATCAGGGATCAAAGTTGTACTTTTCTTCCCTCATTTGAGGGCAACAATGACTCTTTTCCTCATAGAAGGTGTGAAAAGCGGTATGTGACACTGCAGTAAAATCATTTGTAAGATATTTCATGTTTTTAGCAGCAGGCCATGAGGTGAAAAGCAGTATGTGTCACACGGTAGCAAAATTATTTTCGTCTTGGGCGTAAACACTAGAATCCCAATGAACCAAAAGACACAATCTACGTTTGTTACAGTCGAACGCGACGCTGGTGTACCACCAGCGCACGCACACGGGCGAGAAGCCCTACCAGTGCAGCAAGTGCCCCAAGCGGTTCAGCGTCTGCCAGCTGCTGCAGGTGACCCCGGCCCCGCGGCCCTTCACAACCGCCCCCGCCCTCTCTCCCACACCCCAGCACCCCACACCCAGGGCTCCGAACCGGTTTTTACTATTATTCAAATATCTCCTAAAGTACTTATTTATTTATTTATATTAGGACAGGGTAGGCGAACCAATGGCACGCGTGCCATTGAAGGCACGCGGCACAATATTTTGGGCACGTCGCCGATCATAAAACATGTGTAAATGAATAACATTAAAAACTCGGTTAGAAACCATTTGACAGATGAATGCAGTTCAGCATGCATTTTGCTAAAAGTAACATCTTACAACCCTAACATAAATTATTTGTCATCTAACCTGCAGCAACAGAAGTCACACTAATTTTACAGTAATTTAATTTATGCGTGTAATAAAAACATTCCAAAATGTACCTTTTTTGTTTACTTTATTTAATAAAGAGTTTTGATAGTATTTATTATTATTATTTTCCAAATAATCAGAAAGTCAAAATTATTTGATGGCACGTCAATGATCCCATTAAACATTCTTTAGAAAAAATGGCACGTTGATGCATAAAGGTTCGCCTACACTGTATTAGGAGAACCAACAGCAGTACAAACAATGTAACAACATGCGTATTAACAGCAGAGCCAATTACAGGATCTCACAGATAGCGCTAGAGTGTATATACTGAACTAAAGTGCGCACTCGTACACAATTACAAACGTTATTGGAACAAGAATGTTAAAATAGAAAAAAGAAAAAAAAAACAAGCAATCCAAGCCCACTCTGAACTAATGTTTAACTTGAATAAATTAAATTGTAAATGACGAATATTAAATGAATATATGGCGTA
This sequence comes from Epiblema foenella, assembly GCA_963556455.1. Lineage (NCBI taxonomy): Eukaryota > Metazoa > Arthropoda > Insecta > Lepidoptera > Tortricidae > Epiblema > Epiblema foenella. The sequence goes on along the minus strand of OY747121.1, from coordinate 10,694,036 downwards.
TGCTACAAAGCACTCAGCGAAAATACGCCGCCTCCATGCCTCGCCTCACAGAAAATCTTGCAATTAAATATATCTATATTTAACTCCTTGGTTATCTGATTTAGACCATGACTAGCGCGTCTCAAAAAGCTGTTTTTTCTATACTTTTCATATCTCCATTTTGATTTTAAAATTTATTTTTGTTAGCCTAATAAATTATTTAAATTACGAAAAAATATCGTAAAACGTAATTAACCGAAATGTTTAACCGGTTAATTGTATGAAGACGAAACCGGTTTCCGAGCCCTGGGGCACTACCGCGAACAGCAAACGAAGTTTTCCCTCTCTGTCGCACTTACGTCCGACCGTGCAAGTGCGACAGAGAGCGAAAACTTCGCTTGCTGTTCGCAGTAGCGCCCCTGACACCGACTCGTTTGTCAGATTCTAATACCAATGACTCTAATGTCAGAAATTTGATAACCGGATACAACTAACTTTTTTATCGTATCACAACTAAGGTCTCTCTCTATAGTGCAGATAAAGTGACGTCACCTTCCGGTTTACACTTTCGCGATTTTTTATTTATTTATTTATTTTAAATACATGGAAAACCAACAGCGTAACACATTTATAAGAAAACTACAATAAAATTACATAGCCAATTAAAGGTTCTCACTTATAGAACTTAACTACCACACAAGACCAGATTTAGCCCAATTAATTTACACACTCAAGTGAGCCTACAGCATAAGAGCAGTGGCTACCTTTAACCTATATATCAAAGACACAGAGTAAATACATAAGTTTCATAACTTTAGTAAACCGAGCCCGAACCCGAACCCGCGCCAGGAGTATCACCCATATAAAATTCAATTAACTTTTCCAAAATTAATGGCGAAGAAAATCCGAAAATATTTTTTTTGTGTACTTAACATCTCTCTACCGAAATGGTTTTCGAATGAAGACTTTTGAAAATTATGAAATATTGTCAATTGGAATTGGAACTAGAGTCTGGCTAAAGATGAGAATGAGTTTTTTATGGAACTTTTTATAAATAAATAAATAATAAATAAATATTAGAGGACAATCTTACACAAATCGAACTAGCCCCACAGTAAGCTCAAGAAGGCTTGTGTTATGGGTACTAGACGACGATATACTTAATAGATATAAATACTTAAATACATAGAAAACATCCAAGACTCAGAAACAAATATTCATGCTCATCACACAAATATTTGCCCTGACCGGGATTCGAACCCAGGACCGTCAGCTTCACAGGCAGGTGCACTACCCACTAGGCTAAACCGGTCGTCAAATGACAACACAACTTGAATTGTCAAACGTCATTGTTCTATGAAATATCATTTTTGATACTTCATACCAGTTATCTATCACCAAAAAAATCTAGATATGTATTGAATTAGTGTACAAAAATAGCATTTCGAAATAGTACCTGAACCAAATAAATAAATAAATATTTGTGGACAATCTTACACAAATCAACCTGGTCCCAAACCAAGCAAAGCTTGTACTATGGGTACTAGGCGACGATATACATACTTATATAGATAAATATATACTTAAATACATAGAAAACATCCGAGACTCAGGAACAAATGTTCGTGTTCATCACACAAATACATGCCCTGACCGGGATTCGAATCCGGGACCTCCAGCTTCGAAGGCAGGGTCACTACCAACTAGGCTAAAGCAGTCGTCAAATAAAAGGAATTTATAGATAACATACTTAAATATTAACATATTGCTGTAAAAGGTGGGTAACACAGTGGTAAAAACCATTTTTTCATACGGATGGTTAGACATCCAAGGACCACTGAGTTCCTCGATTTATGGATATTAGCTGTGGTCCGTTAACCCTTAACAAGGCAGAGGCAATTTAGAAACCACTTGGTAATAGGGATGTTGACACTAAGTAAGAAACTCAACTACTTCAAATTTTCTCGAAAAAGGATCAAATTCTCAACCAAATAGCGAAAAAAGTAACTCAAAAGAATAAATAATTGCATAATTACAAGTCATCAAGGTTTTAAGTGGGGGCATGTTCTGTCCCTTTTTCGCAAAACGCACCTCTGTATGGAACGATCTTCATTTACTATGACGCTTTAAGTCAGTGACGTCACTGATTTGTAGCGCTTTCTCACTCTTATTAACAACATTCTAACGGTTGTAGCTTCGTTATTTTTTGAGATATTTTAATGGGATTTTCACCATTTGGCATAGTTTTATGTCTTCTTTCTTTTGGATAATAATTTAGATACCAATAGATTTTGAGTCAACATCCCTATTAAACATTTACGGTACAGACCGTCACCCTTTTTATTTATTGTTAACAGTATTATACAGCTGACATATCACGCTGTCTTTCCGCATTCTTACTTTTTCGGTTATTATCCAGTCCAGTGAAAAGCATAGTTTGACGACCGGTTTAGCTTAGTGGGTAGTGCACCTGCCTGTGAAGCTGACGGTCCTGGGTTCGAATCCCGCTCAGGGCAAATATTTGTGTGATGAGCATGAATATTTGTTTCTGAGTCTTGGATGTTTTCTATGTATTTAAGTATTTATATCTATTAAATATATCGTCGTCTAGTACCCATAACACAAGCCTTCTTGAGCTTACTATGGGGTTAATTCGATTTGTGTAAGATTGTCCTCTGATATTTATTTATTTATTATGGTACAAAGTTTACCTCACATTTCCTTTGCATAACACATATATACGAAAATAAACACAATATCAACTAACACAGTACCATTTCAGTCTAAATTATTAATAGTGAAAAATATACGTGAGGCTTCGTGGGGGGAGGGGGGTCTCCTAGAACCTCACCAAAGATCACAAAGGGGGATCTAAAAGTGGGCCAAAAAACCTCACGTGTCTGGATAAGCCCTAATTTGTAATGTTAAAAAGTCAATGTCCGTGGGTATAATTGTGGTTGAAATACTAATTATATTTTAATAATTATGACATTACATCTTAATGACTATTTTCATAACTATGACATTAGATGTTGACGTTAAATTTTCCTCTTGACATTCGGATTTTATTCTAGAAATTGTCTAGATTATACTATTTGTTATGTTTTTATTTTACATATTGACGATCTTTTTGTGAATTTATTATACTGTCTTTTGACATACATTACAGTAATTCATGTCTTTTTTAAAATTTCATATGCATCAATAAATTGCTCTGAATAATTAGATTCAATTTGTAATATATAACTGACGATTCAAAAGTGCTTGTTACTAGGCCTATTTGAATAATAGTAGATTGTGTCTCAAGGGAGCAAAATGATATATTTACGGCGAGGGCGGTATATTGAATTCTGAGTGAAGCGAAAGATTCTACAATAGAATCCTGAGCGCAGCGAGGGATTCTAAAGTAGAATCTTGAGCGTAGCGAGGGATTCAAGTGTTTACGCCCAAGACGGAAATAATTTTGCTACCGTGTGACACATACTGCTTTTCACACCGTCTATGAGGCCCGCTACTAAAAACATGAAATATCTTACAAATGATTTTACTACAGTGTTACATACTGATTTTCACACCTTCTATGAGGAAAAGAGTCATTGTTGCCCTCAAATGAGGGAAGAAAAGTATGTACAACTTTGATCCCTCATTCGAAGGCAACAATAACTCTTTTCTGAATAGCAGGTGTGAAAAGAATATTTAGAGTGAGTTTGAATGTACAATAATGGTCGTGTGGCGCGCGCGCAGATCCACGTGCGCACGCACACGGGCGAGCGGCCCTTCGCGTGCGCGCGCTGCCCCAAGGCCTTCAAGCACAAGGCGGCGCTCAACCGACATGACCGGGTCAGTATTTTTTTTTTTTTTTTTTTTTTTTTTTATTGTAATCGGAAACAAACAGCGTTATATTACACATACATATAAGGTAAAAATGTAGTTTGTACATATGCCAAAACAGTTTCCACCGAGAGTTAATTACATTTTTGCTCTGAGTATAAACAACATGCAGTAAAAGCAAATCTATTGAACCAATCAGTAAGCAATCATTCGAATTTAGAAAGAGTTGAACATGGAAGATAAAAATTAATAATAACAATAAAATAAAATAAAAAGAAATGACTTAATTACAATTAGAGAAATATTAGTGCAGTTTCCATTAATATATTTAACAAGGAGTAAATAAACTCTTAAGATTTAATACTTGCTTTAATTGCAGAAACAAACTTCTAATAGGACTTTCAATAAAAATATTATACAGTTATTTATGTCACACCTGGCCATAAAGTGGCAATTACCGCACGCTCCGCGCGAGGAAAATCCCACTTCCTGGCCAGGGGGGACATAAAATTTTGTACTTACCTCGGGCGGTAATTAAGAAAGCCTCAGATCGCATAATTATCGCCCTTGCCTTCGGCTCGGGCGTCAAATACCTGCGATCTGAGACATTGTTTTACCGCCCTTGGTAAGTAATGTACTATAGTTACACAAGTGCTACTAGCACTCGGAATTCAAAATTGAAACATTTAACTCCCCTCTTCATAAAAGTTAACAAACCCCTGCTAACTAAAAAGTTCTTTGTCCCATTCTCACAAACGTTAATGTTAAAGTGACAGATAAGGACAAACGAACTTTAGCGGCTAGTTAACTAATATAGGTTTGATAGATATTTATGAATAAGGGAGTTAGGGTGGGTTGCGCCAAACCGTCTGTAATCGTAAGCGGTGTTCGTTAAAATCTGATTGTATGGAAAGTGTGACAAGTTACTATGGGATGACAGCTGCCGGCGCCATATTTGACGATGACCGGCCTGTGATCGTGTGTTGGTGCAACCGACCCTTATTCTGCAAATAGGCCACAAGGGCACTTTTACATGTCAAAATATTAATTTACAATTTAAGGAAGTCTGACTATAATAATACATTTTTCATGTCAATATATTAATTTACAGTTCAAAAAAGAATAACAATTTCGAGTTTACAATTATAACAAAATTAATGTCATACAGTGAAGATGATGAACTTGCAAAGTTATCTATTACAAATATTACAACATCAGTAAAGTTAGAGATGTATAAGGTCTCAAGATTAAACAAGGAGTATAATGAAATTAATATAATTTCCCAGAGATGTAGGTACATGGTCTCTGAGCGTCAAAATTAACATTAATTTATTATTATTATTCTCTTTATTTATTTTCCTTCTTAGGTCAGGCTTTTACAATATCTTTATAAAAAGTAAAATATAAAAATACACTTATAAAACATAAAAATATTATAAAATCCTAACCTAGGGTGCCGCCGGCAGCGAGGCGGGGCCTAAGCTACCGGTGGTTAGGGCGACAGAGAGAGGAACCTCCTGACTATCCGCGCCGTGTCCAGGAGTACCGCCTTCTGTATCTGACCCTTGACCCAGCCATCTAGCGAGAGTCTCTTGAGGTGTTGGTCGAGACTCTTCGCTATTAGACCGTTCGCAGAGACGACTATCGGGACAAACTTATTATTATTATTATTATTATTATATATTTTAGACAGGCAGCTGACGCTGATACGTCTAAATCATAGTTCACTTGGCACTGGTTAGCACTTAATGGTTGGCTTTAATATTGTTAGAGATGTATATGCGAACAGCGGTTTAAGCGTGAAGAGGACAGACAGACACACTTTCGCATTTATAATATTAGTATGTATTATAATTTAGAATAAAAGAAAAATTGAAAAATTTAGGTACCGAGCAGGATTCGAACCTGCGACCTCCCAGCACTCGCGGCCAGTCACTCTAGCCAACTGAGCTATAGGTGCAATCACTGCCTAGTTCGCAGGTTCGAATCCTGCTCGGTGCCTAAATTTTTCAATTTTTCCTTTATTCTAAATTTAGGTATGGGATGGCGCATCGCAACTGACGATTCTCAATATAATTTGAGACGTTAGTGCCGTTAATGAAGCATGAGTCTTCTGGTAGATGTCGCTGTACGCCTCCCTTAAGGCGTTTGTATAAAAATATATGTATTATAATGCTTCTTTTATATATTTTTATGTTTGCATTGTATTTTGTTATGTTCAATAAACAGTCATACATAAGACGTATGTTACAGGTGCACACGGGCGCGAAGCCCTACTCGTGCCCGCACTGCGGCAAGTCCTTCTCGCAATCCAACTCCATGAAGACACACGTCAATACTGTCCATCTCAAGCTGCCGGCGCCCTACAGACATCGGCGGAACAAAACCGAATAGTTAACATACGGTGGGGTACAGTGAATCAACAATGGGGCACAGTGAATCAAGGGAAAACAAACATCAATACTGTGCATTTCAAGCTGCGCGCGCCCTACAGACATCGGCGGAACAAAACCGAATAGTTAACATACGGTGGGGTACAGTGAATCAACAATGGGGCACAGTGAATCAAAGGAAAACAAACAACAATATTTTTCATTTGAAGCTACCGGCGCCCTAGCCATCGGCGGAACAAAACCGAATAGTTAGCATACAGTGGGGTACAGTAAATCAACAATGGGGCACAGCGAATCAAAGGAAGACAAACATCAATACTGTGCATCTGAAGCTGCCGGCGCCCCACAGGCATCGGTGGAACAAAACCGAGTACTTAGGGCACAGTGGAGTGGGTGTCTATAATTTTATCGAAATATCTTACATCGATTATCATTTCACCGAAAACTGTTCGACGAATTTCATTAGGTTTTTTTTTCTATACACATAATCATCAATTCATTGCATTTTCTATAATCGAACCACTTTTCATGTTAATCGTTTCGAATCCGTCTCTAGTCGTAGCGTAACGGTACATCGAATTTACCTTTCATAGAAATATTCGTTATTCATAGTATTAATTTAACGAAACATGATTCACAGATAGTACGTTCCATGTAGTATTCTTTCCACGAACAATGTTTCACCACAGTAACATTTCATCGAACAACCAAGCAAGCATAATTTTTCAAGGCGCATAATCTTTCTGGGCTTATATAAAAAAATAACCTCGAAGATTGAAAGTAATCCGAGATTGACTGTACCCCACTCCTACCATACCGCTTTTTATGATTTTAATTTCGTTATTTTCATCATTCAATTGGATGTTATATCCAATTTTTTTTTATATACAAGGCCGGCGGCAAACAAGCGTACGGTCCACCTGATGGTAAGCGGCCACCGCAGCCTATAGACGCCCGCAACTCCAAAGGAGTCACGTTTGCGTTGCCGACCCTTTGTAAAATTTGAGGATGCACTGTGTTGACAACAGAAGGAACACATTTAGGTCCCTCGCTCTCAACACAGTGCATCCTCGGGAGCTTTGGCAACCTTGCTCACCTCCAGGGACATAACACTACATACTTGTTTAGTAAATAATGTTATGGCTGTGGTCTTCTGCAAGGCGGAGGTACTTCCCCAGTTGGGCTGCTCAAATTCGAGCAAGATGACATTTTGCTGTGCCCTACCTCTCTTATGCTGTGCCCTACCTCTCCTATGGAGAATATATATATTAAGATTGTATATAAACTGGATTATTTTATCTCTTTTGAGAAAATCAATGTTTATCATATTTTGTATAAAATATAGTGTACAGTTTTATAAGTACTTGGTGTTCTTGCTGTCCCTAAAAAGCCCCTTTTACCCATTTTTAGGGTCGTAACCAAGATGGCGAAAACGGAACCCTTATAGTATCGTCATTGCTGTCCGTATGTCGCAGCTTTGACAGATAAGTATATTCTATAAACTACTACAGAAGAGTAATTACGAAAAGTTATTAAATTGGGGGGGGGGGCAATCCATACATGTAGCCGGGGGATCAAATACATTCCCCCTTATTCATAAACGTCCTATATTAGTTAACTAGCCGCTTAAGTTCGTTTGTCCGTATCTGTCACTTTGACACATGTGCTTGTGAGACAGTGACAGACAGACATTTTAGTTAGCAGCGGTTTGTTAAGTTTTATTTGGTTTTATGAATAAGGGGGTTAGTAGATTGTTAACAAAGGGTTGAAAATACCCCATTTCAGCCGAGATATGTGAGAGCGCTAATAGTTCAGGGTGAAATGGGTGCTTACGCACCCGAGTTAAACAATGCTTTTCATTTTACTATGAGGAACTTAAATGACAAATATATATATAGTCCTCCTTGTCGTATCCGACGACGGCGACCCTTACAACTTTCTCTGGTGAGCACGGATATGGCTCGCAAAACCGAATTTGGATATAAATGTTCGGTCGCACTGTGTGCAGTATAACTGCCCCTGATCATTTCTTGCATCAATGAGACCGGAATGGCGTAATAGAGTCCGAAAGGGTGTAGCTTCTTTTGAAGAAACTCTACTCGAACACCTGGACCATAAGCGCCATCTACGGAAGACTCGGCCCAAGCCCTCATATTCCTACACAAGAAATGACAAATAAATGTAATAGAAAATCATGACACCCGGTCTACACGCCGATGTCTCTTGGAAGTACACCCCCACAGGACAGCTGCCTTTACAGGTAGCTTCCGTTATCTTGCAACCAAATGCTGGAATAATATTCCTCCACCACTTAGACGCTTACCATCAAAGCAATCATTTAAATCTCACTTCAAGAAAATGCTCATGGAGAAACAAGTAATAGGAATTCCGCACGGCTATTTGGTTGCAGACTTTGTTGTATGAGTGTACTTCTAAAACGACCGAAGCAATATCCACTCTTTTTTCGTTTACTTTTATTTTTTTAACTATACCTTCAATATATCTTCCTGGAGATGTACAATATAAATTCAATATTTTATTTAAAAAAAAAAAATTAAAATTTAAACTGTTTATTTCAAAAGAAAATCAATTACATTTTATGTTAATTTCTTAGCTAAATATTTACATTTTATTCTATTTATGGTCTGTCCGTCTATAATATATATTAACACGTATGTCCTTTGGGTTCTGGCAGCAAAGCTACGCACTGAGTTAGGACCTTTTTGTTTTGCTGCAATGCACACAACACAACCAACCTATTTTTCGGTACTATGTTTGATATGTTCTTTAAACTGTTTGTAATTTTCTTTTCATTTTATAATTGCTTCTTTTTTAATATGTGTTGTTTTAAGCTTTGATTTCTTTGAGTATTTCTTTTTCCGTTCTTTGTTTTTATTTGTTGTAACTTAAGTGTGAATGTGGCGAACAAATAAATGATTTATCTATCTATCTATCTAAAATAATATCCTAATTTTAATGATTTAGTAACAAAACGAGCTGCAGGCGCTGCAGCCACCAGCAGCTGGCGCCGCAGCGCCTATTATAAAAATAAACTACTTTCCACTCTAATGTCGGAAAAGCGACTTTCAACCCTCTATCTACTAATGAAAATCCAACTTTCCGAACAACTCTTTCTATCATCTCAATATCTTTCTTTAACTAAGGAGTCCATATCCGAAATAGTTATTTGTGCAACAAGAGAGCAAAGTTCTTTTTTGCTGCGAGTGCCGATTTTGATTGTCGAACAAGCGAAAGATTTTAGAATCTTGAGCGTAGTGAGGGAATCAATAGCACGAGATGCAAATAACTTTGCTAGCGTGTGACACATACAACTTTTCAAATCAGCAGAGAGAATATATTAAGGTCAAATATCATTGGTTTTTACGTACGTGTCTGGTAATTAATTGGGAAGAAAACTTAATTCAGCATTCATCAATAAATAAATAAATAAATAAATAAATATTAGAGGACAATCTTACACAAATCGAACTAGCCCCACAGGCACAGTAAGCTCAAGAAGGCTTGTGTTATGGGTACTAGACGACGACATATTTAACAGATATAAATACTTAAATACATAGAAAACATCCAAGACTCAGAAACAAATATTCATGCTCATCACACAAATATTTGCCCTGACTGGGACCAGCTCGCGTGTACCACACACTAAAAACATGACGCACTATTGTTTAAATACAGTCTTCATCACTGATCACTAATATTTTCTAGTTATTTCAAACACTAATTATCTGTAGTGCAAGACGGGAGAAAATAACAATTGAAAACGATTTAATCCCGCCATTTTTTAAATGGGCGTTCTGATACTGGGGCGCTACCGCGACAGCAAACGAAATTTTCCCTCTCTGTCGCACTTGCAAGTTTGCATATAAGTGAGACAGAGAGGGAAAACTTCGTTTGTGGTTCGCGGTAGCCCTTCTGTACTCCTGGTATAGTTTTACTACACACTTACCAGACGCGACACTAATAATAATACCAACTGATCGAGACAGTCGTATGCATTTCTGTATAAGAGCGACAGAGAGCTACATGTCATTTGTTGTCTCTGTCACACTTTTTTTTGTCGAGCACAACTTATTTTATATGACAGTTGTGCCCAAATACGTCAAACAAACGATTACCCGCCCAAGTTAAGGAAGTCATTTATGGTAAACCGGCAGCCATTTTAAACCAATTTTCAATTTATCTGCATAAGACCTTTTCCGTCACTCTTGGTGGCCCGCGTATAGAATCTCTTTAGAAATATTTTTGCTAAGGTTTTCAAAAAAATATCAAAAATGAAAATATTTATTTAACATAGCAGTGATCTCCACGCTAGGCATAGCCTGTCTCGCGGAGATCTACATCAATGGGAATTACCAGCTGTACGAGTATGCGGCTCTTAAATTAGTAGATTTTACGTTTAACAACTAATGTAATTTTTTATAACTGTTCATACAACATGCAATGCTATAACTAAGTATGGTTTACACAGGGAGTAAAGGTCTTTGTGTATGTGTGTGTGTGTGCGCTTGCGTGTGTATGTTTATGGGTGTGTGGGAGTATAGGTATGGGAGAGAAGAGAGTGATGCTGGATACGAGTAGTGACTGCGGAGTTAGTTGTGCAGGTGAGAACGAGAGGTAGCCCTACGAGTTGTTGACCTCTTGGGATCAGACGCAACAAAAGAGATGACGTCCACTACAACTAAGAGCGTATCAACAAGTCCTATGACTCATCATAACTCCAGAACAGCAATAAAATCTGAGGGGCTACCGCGAAATGAAAACGAACGAAGTTCGAATATCTCCCTCTCTGCCGCACGAATACGCAAGTGCAACAGAGAGGGAGATATTCAGAATCAGAATCAGAATATATTTTATTGCCTCAAATTACAAATTACAAAATACGAAATCTTTACAGACTAAACATAAACTTAATATCTATAGTTAAAATTTAAAACAAAACATTGGTTGGGCAAAGGGTTCCAGTCTCAGCTTGTGCCAAGCACAGGGCCTGACGCTGGTTTTCAGAAAGGACCCTAGAGAGATCGGTCGGTCGATCACTGGTTAACAAAAAATGCGAAAGACAATACAAATTAAAGTGCTTATATTATATCTACAGTGCTTAACTAGGTACAGTATAAAATAAAAAAGGCAGTAAAAGAAGATGTGTGTGTGTGTATATATATGTATAGGTGTGCGTTTGTGGGTGTGCATGTGTGTTTGTGTGTGTTACATATTTGTCATACGTGTTACTGTGTGAGTGCGTGCTGGACTTCGTGTCTTACGAGGGAGACCAAAATCTGCTCTGCAGCTCCAGTAAGAATGACCTGACTAACCGTTTGTATTTGAATAACCCTAACGGTTCTCGGAGGGGTGGTGGCAGGTCATTCCAAATCTTTGCAGAAGCAAATTTGAAACTCCCTCTAAAGAACGCTGTCTTGTGTTTTGGTATTACGAGTTTCGTACATTTCCTCAGTGATTTGCTACGGGTGTCACTGTTCCATTTTAATTTTTCAAATAAGTAGTGAGGCCTTTGAAACTCCAATACTTTCCGAACCACGCAGGCTAGGTGCAATTTTCTCCTGTTATCCATATTTAGCTGCTTTCTCTCGTTTAAGAAAGGTGTGATATGCGCTCTTTTTGGGACATCGTAACAGAAGCGAACGCACGCATTTTGTACCCGCTGTATGGACATTTTCGTTTGCACTAGGAGTCTCGGACCATACACTATGTCTGCGTAGTTAAACTGGGAAAGTATCAGAGTTTCCACTAGAATTTCCCTGACTTTTACCGCGAGATATTTCCTAATCTTGTACAGTACTCTGAGGCGATAGAAAGCATTTCTTATCTTTAAATTGACATGCTCTATGTACCGTAGCTGTCCATCCATTATTATTCCCAAATTTTTCGCTGTGTCTACTTGAGGTATAGACTCGGTTCCAATTTTGACATTAGGACACTGCTCTTTGATTTTTAAACGTTGCCACTTGTTCCCTAATACTAAAAACTGGGATTTCGTCGGGTTTAATACGAGATTATTTTTGAGCGACCAGTCTGCTATTATTTCCAAGTCTTGGTTTATTTTACTGAGAGACATGTCCAGGTTCTTGGGAAGGAAGGAGTAGTAAATTTGGGTGTCGTCTGCATATAAATGTGTGCTACAGTGTTTAATAGTTTTAAATAGGTCAGCTGTGTACAAAATAAAAAGCAATGGGCTCAGGATTGACCCCTGCGGTGTACCGCGGCTGATTTTACGTGTCATCGATCTCACGACCTCTCCTTGATCACCCTCTATTTCTACGTATTGTTTACGATTAGTGAGAAGTGATAGGAACCATTTGCATGACTGAGTAGATACTCCATAATAAGCCATCTTGGAGATCAGTAATTTTGGGTTGAGGCAGTCGAAAGCTCGCGAGAAGTCTAACAGCACAAGGATAGATCCCATTCCCTCATCGGATGCTGCAATTATGTCATCAGTGACTTTTGCCATAGCTTCTGCTGTACCGTGTTTACTTCGGAAACCTGATTGTATGTCAGGTAGTAGATTATTATCCTCCAGGTACGTAGTTAGTTGCGCACATACAATTCTTTCTATAACTTTAGATAGTACCGGAAGGATACTAATCGGTCGTAAATCCTTGTACTCTTCCGCTTTACTTGATTTAGGGATTGGTTTTACCCTGGCAAGTTTCCAGGAATCTGGAAAGGTGTTGGTTGCAATCGATGCATTAATTATGTGCGTTATTATAGGCAGCGTGAAATCGAGTGTTAAGCGAATCATGTCTATGGTTGTACCGTCGTGCCCGCTAGCATTTGTTACAATTGACTTAATGACTTTAAGAACTTGACTTTCTGAACATTTTTCAATGTAGAACTTGTCATCTAGGTTTTTGTTTTGGAATGAGGCTTGCATTTCCGGATGGGTGTCTGAGTTCCCGGGTACGTCTAAGAAAAAGTTGTTTATTTCGTCAGGGTTGCGTAGGTGTTGGGGTATCGTTAAGCCTTTTCCGTCATCTAGACAAGATGACTTTTTCAAATATGTCCACATCTGTTTCGGACGAGATTTATTGTTATTTACATAGAACGTAAAGTACGCGGTTTTTTCCCGATCCAACGCTCCCGATGTATAATTACGCAACTCTCTGTAATATTTTTGGTGAATTTCCTTCTTCGTTCGCTGCGCTTTCTTCAATGCATTATCACGTAGGCTCATCATTATTTTTATATTATCAGTGACCCACGGGTGTGGCTTGCAGTCGGTGCGCAGTCTACATATGGGCGCGTGTCTGTCAAACACGCCTATGAGCAGATGATTAAATCTATTTATTTTATCGTCCAAATCCGGAATATCAATAATTTCCCACCAAGGCGTGTTTTCCAGGTCAGTTCTAAAACTCTCCATATTGATCTTAGCCAGGAGTCGTTTATATATATATTGAGGTGACGGTTTTGGTTTGGTAATTCGTAACTCTGCCAGAATCATTGCGTGGTCGCTGATCTGGGGGTTGTGATGGACATATATTGCCTTACATACATTTGGAGTGTCTGTAATGATTAAATCTAGCAACGATGAGCTATCTTTCGTAACTCTGGTGGGTTCACTAACGAGCTGTTCTAAACTTCGTTGTGATAAGAATGTTCTCAACTTTTTCACATTGGGCCTGTCTAGTTGAAGTATATCCACATTGAAATCAGTTAAGATAAACACATTTTTACAAGTTGCAAACATATCAAGCGACTCGTTTAGTGCGTCAATGGCGTTGTCAACTGACACGGATTCAGGCCTATAGGCGGTACCAATAGCTATACGCCCCATACCTTTAATTTGCACCTCTAACCACATTTGTTCCAGGGTGGATGGCGTGTGTTGCCTGACTCGGGTCTGTAGGTTTTTCCGTATGTAGTACCCCACACCGCCCCCTTTTGACCCGCCTGGTCGTGGGTTGTGTTTTAAAATATAACCAGGTAATTTAGGAATATATTTATCTTCTCCTTCTCGCAGCCATGTTTCATTCAATGCTAAAATGTCGGGTTTATATGTGTCAATGGCTGCGACGAATTCGTCACGGCCAGTTTTTAGTGAGCGTATATTCAATAACCCTAATGTCAAATTGAATGTTTTTCTACGAGCCATTTGATTTAAGGTTAAATATAGAAAATAGGTGGGTACAGCACGATAGCAAGGTCATGTTGAAGCGCACAAAATGAGGTATTGGGTTATGGGGACTAAAGTTGTTCCTTATTTTATAAACATTGTACAATAACACAGGATGCGTAGCAACATTAATCTCATTAACGGACAGCCATGTCAGTAAAAACGCCATGTAAACAACGAAAAGGCATAACATACAGTTGAGAAGCACTATAATATGAAACTCGTAACACATAAGAAATCGTTTCAAATACATTTGCAAGACACCAAAGCTGTACTTCTTACAGTTTCTCTGAAAAATACAGAATTTGTTAGCGTTTACATACTGGGCACCTAATACTATACATTGTTGGGCACTAATAAGGTTATCTTTATAAATATCCGTAACAGAACCCAAGCGGTGACAGTCAAAGGTTATACCTCTAGCTTTGTGCCTATTTCGTCGGGGGTCCCCCAGGGCTCCCATCTTGGTCCGTTGTTATTTAACGTATTTATTAACGACGTCATTGAATGTTTTCAGCATTCTCAAGTATTATTATATGCTGACGATATGAAAATATTCAGTGTTATTACATCACAAAATAACTGTCTCAATCTACAACACGACCTCGACAGACTAAATAACTATTGCCAGTACAATAACCTTTGCCTAAATACTGAAAAATGTTGCTCTATTACATTCTCACGTAAACGTAATCCTATAGTTTATCACTACTCCATAAATGACAGACAACTCAAAAAGGTGAAAGAAATAAAAGATCTTGGCGTAAATCTTGACCATGAATTGCAGTTAACCACCCATGTTGACAATATTGTTCGGAAGGCCTATAGTATGCTCGGGTTTATATTTCGACAGGGTAGAGACTTTAAAAATTCAAACACATTGATTATTTTATATAATGCTTATGTAAGATCTCGCTTGGAATATGCCTCTACAGTATGGACTCCTCATTTTTCTATTCATATTAATTTAATTGAAAAAATCCAAAATAAATTTATCAGGTGGATGAAATATAAATTCAAGGAATTTGACAGTAATAATATAGTATCACTTCAAGTTAGACGCGAAATCAGAGATCAAATTCTATTATATAAAATCCTAAACGGGCTGGTGGACTCCCCTGCACTGCTCGCGCGTACCTTCCTCCGCTGCGTGGACCAGCGTACGCGCTCTACCAAATTATTCGCCGTCCCTTCCCATCGAACTGCTTACGCAAGGAACAGATTTATTGCGAGAGCGTGTAAAAATTATAACGAGAAATATTCTCATATTGACTTGTTTTTCATTCCTTCAGTAAAGAAATTTGTTTCTGCAATTAATAAATCAATCAATTAATAATTAATAATAAATGTAATAAAAGTTAATTAATTCATATGTTAACACAATACTAATAGAATAGTGATACCTGCTTCATAGAAATTACTAAAGTTTTGTAAGGTCAATTTTGTGCATGGTACTTTATATTCTACTTAAATCAACTATTTTTTTTTAATTGAATTGTATAAACAAGTCTTGCCTGAGCAACCATAATGATATAAGCTCATTAGTGGAAACTGGTTTGGCTTTTGTATAATTTTAAATGTTAGTATTTTGCATGAATTATTTTACGCTGTTTGTTTCCCATTATCAATAAATAAAAAAAAAAAAAAAAAAAAAAAAAAAAAAATAGTATTAACAAAAAGTACCGTTGATATTATGAAGTAACTATTATAGTTCTCTAACACGACACTACATATATCATTTATCAATCTCAGATCCCGCCGGATCCACGCCAAAAACACTACTTATTTCTTTTTCACTCATTATGCGCACCACTCTGCTGTCCTTACTATCCGATTTTTTTGCCAAAATACGTCCCTCTTTGGTCCACACGAACTTCCAGCCTGCAGCAGAACCTGCCTGCCGGGCCTGCCACAGAAGCTTGCGGTTGGTTTTTGTCAACCTTTCGTAAATGCGGACTGTGCTAGGGTTGTGCTCTGGTAGCCCAATACTTCCGGTGTCAACGCCGCGGCGCACGCGAACATTACGCAGCAGTTCATCTCGCAGCGGCCGTCTAGCTAGGCGAACGACCAGCGGGCGGGGGCGGTGCCTCGTGTTGTCACTGCCGCCAGCTGCTCTCGGCGGTCCTACACGTTCCGCGCTGATGACGTCCTGTGTATTTAGGGACATACCAACTTTTTGTGCCAAAGCCTGCGCAATATGAATTGCCGATTCATATTCGAACTTCATTCGTTTTCGGTTCGCGGTAGCCCTGTCGCCACCCCATATGAATCCCATACGAGTAGCGACAATTGCTCGGGAAAGGAATGCGACTCATCACAAAGTTTAATTTTAATATGTATGGTCAGCATTCCCTTGAGCTATGAGCCTAAGTTCTACAGTAATGTAATGCCATATCCCAGCACCTCCACCATTTTGTCGCCACCCCATATGAATCCCATACGAGTAGCGACAATTGCTCGGGAAAGGAATGCGACTCATACATACCTTAAATTCTGTTCTCTCAGTTCTTTCATCATCATCATTAATCTGCTTCGCGATTCAGGCTGGGCTTTCTGCCACCTGTATAAAGATAGCTCTATAAACATGATGTATACAATACAATCAACCCTATCCCTTAGAACGAATGTAACATAATAATACATTCGTGCCAGGAACACCACATATAATATATACAGGTATAAACCACACTCTTGCCCACGAATATGGCATAATAACATATCCGCATCATTTCCAACAGGTAGATAAGGTGGGTTACCCAGAGTCAACAAGTAACTGACACACAGTTCTAATAGCCAAGTATCCGCCTGCGGCGGCATACAATTGCGACTATCATTGACCCCGCAACCCCGAAATCACAGCTGTCTTACGGCACCCATAGCACCACATAATCGTGGCACAGCCATGGCTCAACTCCCTAAGGAGAGGAGACTTCAGTCGACTGTACAGCGGCCCATAGGGTAAACGTACCCGAGCCCAACTCAGGGTATAACATACCCGAGTCGATAGAGACCAGATCCTGAGCGCGTCCACCCAGGCCTCGGCCCACTCCTAGACCAACTCCAGGAGCAGCCTACCAATGTCTCAGCTCGTCCATGTCACCGACAATGGACGCAGCCCGTACCTTCTCTCACCTGATTCTAATAGATATCAAATACATGATAACAATATACAAGATTAATTGCATTGAAACATCACATAACCACTTTGAGCTTGTACTAAGGAATACTTAGCTTTCGCCTCAGATCAGGAACGATTCACTACTCCAAACACTTTCGCACCAGCTATTTTACTCTCTTGTCCGTCGCGCCAACTAGCACTAACCATTTAAAATATGCTTACCATAGAGTATGTATTCAAGATGGCGCCTCTCTTCGTTGCTAGTGTTGTGAATCTCGTTAAGGTTTCGCGATCGTCGCGACAAGCCCCTCTGGATGCGCTTTTTTGCCTCAATAGGGTTACAGTGTCTAATATCACAATTTTTTACCATCTTACTATATACATGCGGTTTTACTACTTAAAGTTTTCACGACCCCGCCCGCTTAGTATTTATGCTAAAACTGGCTAAAACATTGTAAAGATGCGTCTAGCGAAAAAAAAGATTCGATATTAAAACGTGTGGCAAAAATAAACCAGTGGAAATATATTCTACGGATACGCATGTGAATAAAAAATATTTGAGAAAAATTGCATTGGTAAAGATGCGTGTAGCAAAAATAACGACTAGAAAAAAATGCGTGTTACGAAATTATCTGTTCGTAGAATATAAAAAAATGGGAAAAAACGCGAATGGAACTAAAAATACCGGAGAAAAAAAAAATTGGGCAATTCATCTATACAGTTTAAATGCTATTCAGCTGTTTTATTTCGTCTTCTTCTTGGCCAATGTATATACAACACGACTCGACTATTTATGAATGTCAGAATCGTGTTTATGGATGTATCACTCTTCTGATGGCGCCATCATGGCCCATTAGTGTGGTCGGCTTACTAGTCTGTGGTGTCGGGGATTATCACAGGGGGCTACCGCGACCACAAACGAAGTTTTCCCTCTCTGTCTCACTTATATGCAAACTTGCAAGTGCGACAGAGAGGGAAAACTTCGTTTGCTGTTCCACAAACGAAGTTTTCCCTCTCTGTTCCACTTATATGCATACTTGCAAGTCCGACAGAGAGGGAAAACTTCGTTTGCGGCGTTATTCAAAAACGAAGCGTTGGCAAATATCAGAATGTAGCTAAACGCAAGACCAGTGTTGCCAGATGGTTACATTTCTTACATTTTTCGTAACTTTTCACCGGCTCGCGTAGCATATTGGAGAGAGTTGACTGCCCAGTTGTCAAACACTGGAACATTATACATATGGGGGACAGGACTCCCATGTATAATATCAAATAATAAATAATTATCCTCGTAATTAATGAATTAAACAGTAACATGTAACTTCTGATGTAAAGGATTTTTTTGTAACTTTTGAGAATAATGAAACTCTGTTTAATAATAAAGGTCAATATAACCGGGTATCTAACCGGGACCAAGCGAGAGAATTTATAGGCTTCCATACAGAAAAGGTGACAAAAGAACCCACGTGGTACGCCTGTCTGTCCGTCTGTTGCAACTATGTATGACATTCGAGATACCGCCCATCAGACTGGCGTAATTCTGTCGTCGAACTCGCCGAATTATAGTTGTATGTGGCTACTCATTTCTTAAAATCGAACGTTACGAAAATAATTATGAAAAATATAAAAAATGTAACTTTTCAAGAAAAGAAATGTAATTTTCGCCCTAATGACCCTGGCAACACTGGCAAGACCCAATGTCATATAGGTATGCAAAGTAAAGCAAAGACAATTATCGTTATTCTTATATCATGTTTCTCATTATATTACTTTTAGTTTATTATCCTATCAGTCAACCATATTAATATAGTCTATTTGGAGTTCATAACGATATTACATACACATAACATATCGTATATTAATAACGGTGTTTACTAATTGACGATGGAACCGGCAGCAACCGTAGATGCCGCGCGTGTGAAGGCTGAGCCCTGGTCGGAGAGTGTCTGCATTAAAAGCGAGCCCGTATCGGACGAGTTGTGTGCGATAGACGCGACATCGTGCTCGAATGCGTGCGTTAAAGCCGAGCCTTCGTCGGAGGTTGGGGGCGCGCGCGGCGTCGGCGAGGCGGCGGCGGCGCTGTACGCCGACCACGTCGTGAAGGAAGAGCTGGTGGTCGGCCCCACGCTGGTGCAGCCGCGTCGCGAGCCCAGCGCAGCGACAGGTCAGTGTAAGATTTACATTAGAATTACGATTTGAATTTTTGAGTTCCCGATATTTCGGCGCTGTTGCAAGCGCCATTATCAAGGATTAACTGACGTGCTGCGAGTTTTAGTTGTGGTCTACCCACACACCATAGCGATCTACCCAAACACTCAAAAATACAAATATACATGGTAAATATCCTGTTTCAAATCGTAATTCCAACAGGTCAGTGTCATGCAATACCTTATTATTGAATTTTATTACCTTATTATACCTTGTTCCTTTTTAGTAGTCAATTGCCTAGTTTCGTGTGACGCTTATTTTAGTTCACATGCTATAGTTTTTAAGCCACGGGGGTGGCAGAATAACAGCGTCTGTAGACAAGAGTCTTTAGTGGTCTCTTGGTACAGACACAAGCTGAGCCACCTACCCTTTCAATTGTTTTGTATACTTTCATTTATTGTACCTGTCTTTGTTACCTGTAAATGTATACAATCATTGAATAAACGTCTTATTATTATTTATTATTATTATTATTATGCAAAGAATGGGTCAAAAGTAGGTACAGTAGGGTTGCCATACGTCCCGGTATGAAGCGTGTTGGCCCATTAACAAATTGTCCCGTGAAAAGCATAGTTTGACGACCGGTTTAGCCTAGTGGGTAGTGACCTGCCTGTGAAGCTGACGGACCTGGGTTCGAATCCCGGTCAGGGCAAATATTTGTGCGATGAGCATGAATATTTGTTTCTGAGTCTTGGATGTTTTCTATGTATTTAAGTATTTATATCTATTAAATATTATTATATATATTATTATTATATATCTGTTAAATATATCATCGTCTAGTACCCATAACACAAGCCTTCTTGAGCTTACTGTGGGGCTAGTTCGATTTGTGTAAGATCGTCCTCTAATATTTATTTATTTATAGTTAATTAATAGGGACCAGCAGCTAGGTAAATAAGTACTTATGCATGTACGTAGTACAGACTGCTATAAACCTAACGATTAAGACAGGCAGTGTGCATGAAGGATGCCGTCCTACAAAAACCGGACCCGCTCCCACATCTGCTTTGACTTTGGGGATGAGGCATTGCGCTGATGTCCTTCTAATTTTTCTTCTTGAGCTTTAGCTATATTAATTTTTCCTTAATTGTCCCGGTGCTCGTCCTCATGCTTATGGCAACCCTAACTTTGGGGCATACTTTATTTTCATATTTAATTCATGAAGTCCTACAGAATAGTTGGCACATTATTTATTAGTTGAATTATCCATTGAGTTTGGTTGTCTTAACATGTTGGCTGCCAGCCCCAGTGTGTGACACTGAAGCACTAAATTCAAATAGCCACACTGTACTGTGAGTCACGTCAGCTGAGGAAAGCCACCCACTAAGTTTTCTTTGTTACAATTCCTAGAACTTAAGAATGTTATTATTAAATTATAAATGCATTACCTCTGAATTGCGCAGCTACGCAGTTCTTAGAACTGATCAATGTTATTAATTAAATTATGAATAAATTACCACTGTACCTATTGCGCATTAGCCTTGGAAAATGTTACTATAAAAGCACATGTGTTTTTCATTCAGAAGATCAGTCTTGCCTCGACTCTCGTCTATTATTGTACACCCGCACGCTCCACACCACAGCACTGAGTTGTCAGGAATATCTTTTTTAAAGTTTTGTACTAAAAAGGTGTAAAAAAACCCTTATATTTTCGCTCTGTATGTCTGTGACATTGCTAAATATTTCAAGAACTACATATGCTATATCACATATACAATTATCAGAGCTCGGAATAGGTAGTGCCTATTTACCTAAACTTCGCGGGAAGACGTAACTAAGAGTGGTTACAACCACCAAAAATAATTACTTCTTTTTATTGAATGTGGGGTTTCCCGGGATTTACTGTATTATTCTAGAGGCTTAATACATTTCTCTTTACTTATAAATCTTGTTATATTGCATATTATTTGTTTAATTACCTTGAAATAACAATCAGTCATTAAAAATATAATATGGATCAAATTGAATCAAAAGGATTCCGAATTTGACTTAGACAGAATTATACTCCTTTTTTCCATGAGAGGTGACCTGTGTCCAGCATTAGGGCGTATAGAGATTGATCATCATCACATCATCATCATTTCAGCCGAAAGACGTCCACTGCTGAACATAGGCCTCCCCCAAAGGCATGTTTTTTATTTTTCCCTTGGGGGGGATTTGCCATAGTCGCCACGCTTGGCAAGCGGGTTGGCGACCGCAGTTTGATGGTGGTAATGATCTAAGGATGCTGCTGCCCACCCTCCGATTTTCCCTTATTCGCCTCCTACGAAACCCACGGGAAGAGATGGGGTGGCGCAATTCTTACCCGGCAACCACACGGGGCATAGAGATTGATGATGAGACAGAACTATGATATCGTATAAAAAATTCTGACATTCATTCCGACGTTTCGAGTCCTTTACAGCACTCGTGGTCACGGAATGTATTTTAAATTCATTATACGCGATATAATCGCTTGAAAAATTATTTTATTTAATATATAAGGACATGTATACCATCATATTAGAAATAAATTAGAATACATCTGTACGATATCTTCTATGCCATATCATAGTTCTGTCTCATCACCAATCTATATACGCCCTAATGCTGGACACAGGTGCCCTCTCATGGAAGAAAGGAGTATAATTCTGTCTAAGTCAAATTCGGAATCCTTTTGATTCAATTTGATCCATATTATATTTTTAATGACTGATTGTTATTTCAAGGTAATTAAACAAATAATATGCAATATAACAAGATTTATAAGTAAAGAGAAATGTATTAAGCTATTTATGAACGCAATGTTTCAAATATGTGCATTGAAATTTTTAATCATTTACCCGAGGACATCAGATCTCTTCAGGGAAAAGCTTTTAAAGTAAAACTGAGCAGATGGCTATTGGAGAAGTGCTTCTATGAAGTCAGACTTTTTCTCGGCAAATATTAATTGAATATATAAAATAATGACCATTCTAGATGTATATACTTATAATTATGTGTTGTAATTAAGTTGTAATTATTAATGAATTGTAATGTATAATATTTGCACGCCTGTAGATGGGCTGAATACAAGAGACAAATAATTATGTAACATCCAGTGAAAAACTGTATTCGTAGCAAATAAATAATTTTGAATTTGAATTTGAATAAGTCAACTAAAAAGTATCAAATTTCGGAATCCTTGATGTTATTTCAAGGTAATTAAACAAATAATATGCAGTATAACTAGATTTATAAGTAACGCGAAATGTATTAAGCCTCCAGAATAATACACTAAATCCCGAGAAATCCCGCATTCATTAAAAAGAAATAATTCTTTTTGGTGCTTGTAACCACTCTTAGTTACGTCCTCCCCCGAAGTTTAGGTAAATAGGCACTACCTATTCCGAGCTCTGACAATTATACATATCCACACAATAAAACAATCCGCAACAGTGCCTTTACCATGAGTTTGCATGACCATACTTGCTTGCGACTGTGTAAACGATTTAGTATGCCAATTCTTAGTTCTACTGCGTAACTGCCAGAGGTGCTGTACTTTTGCCCATTTTTTTACGCAGTCGCTAGCGAGTACGGTCATGTAAACTCATGGTAAAGGTGCAGGCTTTCTCAATTAACCTTAATACATCAAGCCGCGCTGCATAGCCAATGAAATCTGTTGAATCAGATATGATCCGGAGAGCGGATCACAGCCCCTCTCTCTGAGCCAGTGACCCAATTCCTTAATAAAGTTTTAATCTGCATCCCCTAAATGCTTAGAGTATAAATATTTCTAAAGAGCTGCTAAACGCGTGCCGCAACGAGGGACGACAACAGAGTACATACCTCCCGTGGGGTGACCATGTCACTAAAATTACCCCATGGCTTCTGTTTATTTTGTATAATTCGACACATTATAGGCATTATGTAATTGATCTGGTATGAGCGATAGAAGAAGTAAGTTGTTTGTTTGAAATAATTGAACTGAAAAAAAACAACATTCTGGGAAAGTCAACATTTCGGGATTTCAACATTTTAGGAATTCAACTTTGTGGTCCTGGAGGTGAATAAAGTATAATTACATGTATAACGACAATATGACCGGTAAGTTAAGAGAATCGCTCGACACCCAGTGTTACTTAACGGTATTCCATGCTAAATAACTTCGTTAAGTGTATAAGTTAATTATTACGTGGAAGTTATTGTAGGTATAATGCTCCGAAATTGGGTACAAGTTATTGTCACTAATAGGTATAACCGTCGTGTCCCGGCGAAAAAATAAACAATATTATAGCATTTTTTTGATATGATCCCTGGGATCCCAGGGACCGGTAGACGACGAGTTAACAAAACATGTACCTACTTTATTTATGGTGCTTGTCATGCTTGTGCAAGCGAGATAGCTTTCCATACCTTTCTGACATTTGAGTGGTTTGGCGTGTAAGTATAGGTTTAAAGTGTGTAGATGCAATTTTAATTAGAATATTGCCGTGAGTCTCAGATATATTGAAATATAATAAACGGACCCTCGCCACAGCCGCCGCCAACATTTATTTAGCAGGCAGTGCTAGACGAGCTGCCATCGCGACTGGTTCTTATTGATTACGGACGACGTATTGGTCTGAAACATGTTGAGTATTTCAATATGTCCGACTCACGGAAGTTCTCTAATTAAAATTGATGATGCACTTTCTTAACTACTCAATTACATATATGTAAGGCGAAAAAAATAATTACACTAAGGAACGAAATGGCAAACAAATACACATTCATACATTTATTATACATATAAGATTTTATTAAAGAGTGGACGGTAGATTCAGGAACCTGATCGGGGCACTTACTGACCTTTGAATAATATTAATTTTGTGTATACTTTTCTAATACTTTCATAATTGATTAAACCACCACGCCAAACAGAAAAGAAAGTATTAGAAGAAGAAGAGTTTATACTCTTGATAGTGTTTTGCGGAAGCAATGCAATTCGAAATTCTTTGAACACAATCAGCTGTTTTAGACGGCTTCCAGTTTTGCCGACCTGCCGCTGCTATCCACTTATTTCGGGTAGAATCATTTAGTGGAAACCTAGAAAAGAAAATTATATATTTGCTTGTCCATTTCTAAGAAATTCTACAATTTTGCTGCTACATAATAAAATTGACAAGTGTTATTTTTATAGAACTAAATTACCATATAATTGGGCTACTTTTAAATCGTATTAGCTGGTATCCCTAAATGAATTGCAGGGAAGCTAAATTAAGAACAGATTTAAACATTTCTGACAGCTTCCAATAAACAACCTACGTAATTTAGGCGGATAATAACGTCGACAAAAATTTTCTAACCTAAAATCAACAATGTAAACAATGTTATTATTTCAATATTAATCGCTTTATTTTACAAGATTTTGAATGAAACATAATTGTACCAATAAAATAACACATATTGCGCTTAGATAAAGATATAAAATAGTATAATTACGTGTGAAAGGTTACATTTTCTTCGCATCTTTCTCTGCGGCTTTTACAGCCGATCACGCTGCAAACTACCATTGTTTTATAGAAACTGTACCACAAAAACCCTGATCTATATCATTTGTTGCCCAAAGCACTATTTTATGCACAAAAACATTAATTAATTCAGTTAGTTTTTGAGATGACACTTCTGACTACCTTTTGTTGAGCCCAACGATGCTAATTTTGACATTGTGCCCAATAACAAAAAGTGGAACTATGACAAAGACAGCAAATGATACACATCTCTCTGCCGCACTTAGCGAGATTTGTATATGACCTTCTCGCTTGGAACTGGTATTATTATTACCGAGTCACGTCTGTATTTATTATAAGTCTGTGCCTAAATGTTATGCTATTGATGTGGAATAGTTATAGAACGGGATAACCCAGATGCATAGAACCTGATTATTTAAAATATCCTTTTTTAATTTTTGTGAAAAATTACCAATATTAACCCTTAAATGCATGTTTTTTTTTTCAATTCAAAAAAAAATGTGGAATACCTAATGGCGTAAAAAACACAAAAAAATACGAAAAAAAATCTAAAGACATATTTTGGGTGAATTTTGTACTACTATCCAAAATGTGGATACATCCTACATTATGCACTCCCCGCAAAATCATATAGCCCTATACACGGTCTATGACAGATCTGAAATCCGCAATGTTTGTAGGTACGAATTAAACATTTACGAAAATATGTGCTTGTAATATACGTAATTAATATAATAACACGTCGTTTCCCTTAAATGATGCACTCCCATGCAACCAAAACCAGGTTTCGCGTTTTTTAAAAGCTTTTATTTAACTTGCACTGTAACTATGTATGTAAATATTTAAATATGTACCTATATTTGTTCGGGTGGAATCTTGCAACTCAATTTTGAGGCAGATATCTTTAACCAATTGAGCTGAAATTTTGCACACGTGTATATATCACGTGACAATCCAATATTATGATGACACAGAGCTGATCTGATGATGGAGTAAGAAGGAGGGCATAGGAACTCTGTAATGAAATCCATCGTTTTAGGGTTTTTTTTTAGAAACGCCACGGTGAGCAGTTGATGACTGTTGAAAGAAATAATTCCTTAAGTACTTTAGTTGTTTATCTAAGTAATAACAAATATGAAATAAAATAACCTAGTAAAAATATCAAAATAATGTACGAGTTAAATTTGTCAACCAGAATAACTTCGATAGTGCCGATAGTAATTGCAAAGTGCCGGGAGTGCATAATGTAGGCTAGATCCTACAAGATCAAATATGTAAATATTCTTTACTTTCTGGCTGAGACCTTAATTAAAGTTTGTAAAAGTAAAATCGTTATGAAATGAGTTACAGAATTGTAATAGAAAATAATTACTTACTTAGTTAAAAACCACTAAACACAGTCGAAGAAAACCTTCAATGTTCAACTTTTTCTAAATTGCCGCCATTTGGGTTAAAAACATTTATAACTTTTTTATATTCAGTTTTGCCAACAAATCGTTAATAAATGTGAAAATGCGTTAGTTTTTCTTGCAAAATCATACAAGAACATAATACATACATATCTAGATTTCAAACACTAACCATGTTTTGGTTATGTAGGATGCATCCTACACCATGTATTTAAGGGTTAAGGGGCAAAATTTTAAAGTCAAGTCCAGTAAAAGCTAGAGCTTGACTTGCACATTCTGAAACAGTAAATATAAACTTATGAGGGAAAATGTAAAAATATACCATTCCCCCGCCCCTCCTAACTCAGAAAAAAAAATCCATAACGTAACATCAATTTTTTGATATTAATTTTTAATATTTAGTTTTTAGTTAAGGTATAGTTGTTTTATTTTCAAGTTTTTAATTCATTTAATAATTATTATAATTTAAGTAATTTTCATATCAAATGTCAGAATTATCATGTAAGTAAATTGGTTTTATGAACAACATCAATATCAATGTACGTATATATTGGACTGGCCACATCATCAGACAAGGACTAGAAAAGTGGACAAAAAACTTCATAGAGTGGTGCCCAAGGGGACACAAAAGATAGAGAGGAAGGCTTACTCTTCGATGGTCAGATGACCTTAAAAGGATAGGCGGAGTGGACTGGCCCAGGAAAGCGAGAGACCGCATCACCTGAAAGGACTTGGAAGAGGCCTATGTCGGAGGACAAGCTGAAGTTGTCGAAGGAAATAGAAAATAGTAATATATATAAGTGTATAGAGAAAAAATAAGGTATATTTTTAAGTTAATTTCCCCGTGTGGTTGCCGGGTAAGAATTGCGCCACCCCATCTCTTCCCGTGGGTTTCGTAGGAGGCGAATAAGGGAAAATCGGAGGGTGGGCAGCAGCATCCTTCGATCATTACCACCATCAAACTGCGGTCGCCAACCCGCTTGCCAAGCGTGGCGACTATGGCAAATCCCCCCCAAGGAGGGAGCCTTGGGGGAGGCCTATGTTCAGCAGTGGACGTCTTTCGGCTGAAATGATGATGATGATATTTTTAAGTAGACAGAGTATTAATGTAAATAAAAACTTCAGTAATAAAGGCTATTTCTATTTTATTTTTATTACGCACATATTACAGGAAAAGGATGACTATAGCTCTATCTAGTTTTTTTTTAATCATCAAACCCATTTTAATTGAATTTAGTAACTTAATTATCTTCGCAAAGCCTTCGCATGTATTGTTATTTTGTAAACTCCTATGAGATTCTGCTGAAAGTGCCTTAATTTAATTTTTTTTTAAATATTTAAATCCATTCATGTGATAAAGAACTATTTTGAAAACCCAACATACTTTTTTTTTATTTAAACCATTATTTTACGAACTCTATATTTTTACATAATTACAAGTTGCGTTTGCGGGAGATAGGGTGTGATCCCAGGTCCGGCTTGTACCTGGTCCAGCAAATATCGTTGGCGGTGCAGCGGGGTAATGCTATCAGTAAATTGGGCACATTTGCGCCAGATTATTTGACGACCGGTTTAGCCTAGTGGGTATGAAGCCTGCCTGTGAAGCTGACGGTCCTGGGTTCGAATCCCGGTCAGGGCAAATATTTGTGTGATGAGCATGAATATTTGTTTCTGAGTCTTGGATGTTTTCTATATATTTAAGTATTTATATCTATTAAATATATCATCGTCTAGTACCCATAACACAAGCCTTCTTGAGCTTACTGTGGGGCTAGTTCGATTTGTGTAAGATTGTCCTCTAATATTTATTTATTTATTTATTTTATTTTTATTTATTTTGATATTTTTGTTGACGATGCCTGTTGCTGATTATAAACTTGTACTTATGGGTTTTTGGACGAAGTGTGTTGCGGATGCGTAATGTATAATTTTGGACGAAACCTGCGTTGTGGACTTCTGGAAGTAGGGACTGAAAAATGGAATTCTGGATTCGCATCCCTACTGCCCCCGCAATCCCTACTCCCCCCATTTTACTGTATCTCCGTCTATTTGCTCGAATAAGTAAGTGCGACAGAGAGGGAGATACTTGAATGAATGAATGAATGATTTATTTGCGTAAACATGGTAAATTGAAGTTGACATAGGTAATAAGTATAAGTAGTTTCACATGTTTAGCCTATAGCAGCATGCAAATACTAAATTCAAAAATTAACTTTAACAATAATGATTAAAGTTATTATTGATCTATAATTTTTTAAATTAACACCACTATTTATCAATACATTAAATTGCTATTATAAATTAAAAAATATGTACCTATACATTGAATTATTATGTTACATTATTTTTCATTACAAATTGTTACGAATGAGCTCATGCATTTCTAAATTAAATATGTCAAATATTATTATTCGTCAAGAAATTCCCTAATTGTATAAAAACATTTATTGGTTCGCGGTAGGCCCTCAGTATTAAGACGACAGTTTAAGTTGGTAGACAAGTGCAAGTGCAGTGACGTTTTTAAGTTCAGAAACACTGGAAAGCGCACCAGTGTTGACATATATATTTGTCTCCTTAAACGAATCATTGAGTTTATGGATACTAATTTTGTTAAAAATACAGCATTCTATTTTTGAATGTTTTTTCGATACTACACGCAGTTCAGTGTTCCAGGAACGCTTGAGACCACAGACTACTTAGAGGATATTACGTATCTTGGGACCGGACAGTTTTTGGTGAATCTGAAAATCGATGTAATTCAATGTTCTTTTCATGCAACTTTGGGTGTTTGTCCGTTTTTCCATTCTCGATTCTATTTTCTGACCGGTGTGAATTAACCCGGTCAGGACTAGGTCTAGTCGCTTGCGAAAGATCCGGGGATGATACAGGAGCTTTTTCGTCATCGGCGTCACAGTCGCCCGCGCCGGTTATAATTTGAGAAAGTAATATCGTTTCGCTTCACTCATGTTTGCAAAAGATATCAACGGAGTTAATCCACAGTCTCCGGCATCTGCAACTTGCACTTCGTTATAGGCAGTGCTTCGGCCGTTTTCGTGGCCACGCGCTTGTTATTCTGCCCGATGTGGGTAGCGGTAGCGATTCCGCTTGCGCTTCAAATGTTTGCCGTTTCTATTGGCGTTTTTAGCGCTGCAGAATGTTGTTATTGCACGTTTGTCTCATGTTGACTGACTCATCAACGCACTGCCGAAACTGCTAACGCTAGAGAGTTGATTTTTCTACAGTCGATTACATTTATAACGTAGGCTAGGGATGAGAGAGGATTTTTAAAAATACATCCCCTAAGGGGGTAATACACATCTTTATTGAAGTGAGATTTGTGAAACTTTGTATATAGTAGACTCTCTGTTTAAATTTGTTGGTGGCGTCTTTCAGCATTTTTCAAAATGTCTTTCCTAAAGGGGTGAAAAAGGGGTTTTAAGTTTGCACGGGGGGCAAATCTTTTCTGAAGTGAGAGATTTGAAACTTCGTATACAGACTCGCTGTTTAAACACAAAAAGACTCATTTTAATACCGTAATTTTTTTCGAATTTCGTACCCTAAAAGGGTAAAAAGTTGGTTCGGGGAGCCTTTTGAAACGCTGAGGTGTCTTCTAGAACACTTCATTTTGGCCAGTGTCGGGAACTCCTCGCATCTCTTCTTCTAATAGTCTAGCAGGCGTTAAAAGTGCCAGTTTTGCCTTCTTATGGAATAATGTTCAATACCCCCATTTTCTACTCCAAATCCGTAATTTTTCACAAAGATTAACAGCGTCAGACAACTGACAGAAAAAAATTACCTCATTTAATTCTTTGTTACCATCTAAAATCTACGCGGACGAAGTCGCGGGCGGCCGCTAGTTATATTATAAAGAATAGTCTTACCTTCATCACTACTAACATCAATAGTCAAATACTGGAACTAAGAAATTACAAAGGTATATGTGTTGGTGCATTATTTAATTTGAAATATTAAAATTGCAGATCAAACTCGCCAGAATGCCAGCAGCCAGAAAAAATCTTTACAAGACCAAGAGAGAAAACACACTCGTGCAAAACCACACAAATGTGGCCAATGTAATTTTGCTACTGCGCAAAAGTGTCGTTTAACAGTCCATGAACGGAAACACACTGGTGACAAACCATATAAATGTGGACAATGTGGTTATGCTACTGCAAAAAAAGATCGGTTAAAAGTCCATGAATGGAAACACACTGATGAAAAACCATACAAATGTGGCCAATGTAGTTATGCTACTGCAGAAAATGGTTACTTAACAGTCCATGAACGGCAACACACTGGTGAAAAACCATATAAATGTGGCCAATGTAATTTTGCTAGTGCACAAAAGGGTCATTTAACAGTCCATGAACGGAAACACACTGGTGAAAAACCATACAAATGTGGCCAATGTAGTTATGCTACTGCAGAAAAGTCTCATTTAACAGTCCATGAAAGGAGGAAACACTCTGGTGAAAAACCATACAAATGTGGCCAATGTAGTTTTGCTACTGTACAAAAGTCTAATTTAACAGTCCATGAAAGGAAACACACTGATGAAAAACCATACAAATGTGGCCAATGTAGTTATGCTACTGCAGAAAAGGGTCATTTAACAGTCCATGAACGGAAACACACTGGTAAAAAACCATATAAATGTGGCCAGTGTAATTTTGCTAGTGCACAAAAGGCTAATTTAACAGTCCATGAACGGAAACACACTGGTGAAAAACCATATAAATGTAGACAATGTAGTTATGCTACTGCAAAAAAGGGTAATTTACAAATCCATGAAAGGAAACACACTGATGAAAAACCATACAAATGTGGCCAATGTAGTTTTGCTACTGTAGAAAAGGGTTATTTAACAGTCCATGAACGGAAACACACAGGTGAAAAATCATATAAATGTGGCCAATGTAATTTTGCTAGTGCACAAAAGGGTCATTTAACAGTTCATGAACGGAAACACACTGGTGAAAAACCATATAAATGTAGACAATGTAGTTATGCTACTGCAAAAAAGGATCATTTACAAATCCATGAACGGAAACACACTGATGAAAAACCACACAAATGTGGCCAATGTAGTTATGCTACTGCACAAAAGTCTAATTTAACAGTCCATGAAAGGAAACACTCTGGTGAAAAACCATACAAATGTAGCCAATGTAGTTTTGCTACTCCACAAAAGTCTCATTTAACAGTCCATGAAAGGAGGAAACACTCTGGTGAAAAACCATACAAATGTGGCCAATGTAGTTTTGCTACTGTACAAAAGTCTAATTTAACAGTCCATGAAAGGAAACACTCTGGTGAAAAACCATACAAATGTAGCCAATGTAGTTTTGCTACTCCACAAAAGTCTCATTTAACAGTCCATGAAAGGAGGAAACACTCTGGTGAAAAACCATACAAATGTAGCCAATGTAGTTTTGCTACTGTACAAAAGTCTAATTTAACAGTCCATGAAAGGAAACACTGGTGAAAAACCATACAAATGTACCCAATGTAGTTTTGCTACTCCACAAAAGTCTCATTTAACAGTCCATGAAAGGAGGAAACACTGGTGAAAAACCATACAAATGTAGCCAATGTAGTTTTGCTACTGCGCAAAGAGGTCAATTAAAAGCCCATAAAATGATACATATGAAAAATCATGTTTATTTATTTATTTAAACAATTGACAACATTCCAAAGACTAAGATAATCAGTCCCGACAGCCAGACGCACAATGAGACTTCGCAGGATGAAGTCGTTATTTTATTTAATTTGCTTTAATGTATATCACTTCTGTTTTTTCTATCGTTACTTTAATAAAATCAGATAAAAAAGCTGTCGCATACCTATTATTTTATAATGCGAATGAACGTTTTTATGACATGACAGTAGGAATTAGGTAAACAAATCGAATGGCACATGATGAAAATTAAAAAAAAGCTTAAGGGGCCTTATAAGTTTTAAAATGTTTTCATTTCAAATTATGACAAAAGTATTGATAATACCAATAAAGTTATTAAAGCCTTCGGTAATTTTATGAAAATTTTAGATAGTAACAGCCATTTTTTGATTTTATTGTGTGTAGTAGAATTTAAGCGAAGAAACAAGTTCTTAGCTTGAAAATGGTCGATTTGGAGTGATGTTTCAAACGATATTTCTTAATGAAAAATCCAAAAATACATTTAAAGTTTATGAAATAAGTTCGCAATAGCCCTGTTCTAGATAGTAACATTGAGAATATAAATGTCAAGATACGTGTCAATTAAACAGAAAATGGCGTGAATAGATTAACGTTTTTTTAACTGATAAGGACCCTTAAAAGTTTCGCGTCGAGAATCTGTTCTATTCTCTTCCTCAATTTTACAATATTTTGTAGTTAGGCTTTCAAAACTGGGTGTTAGAGATAGACGTTTTAACCATTTTATTCGCCTGATAAATGTAATGGATTTCGAAGCCATTACAAAGTTAAAAATAGAATCTTTGTCTATGGTTAAGGAGCTCCACGCGCAGTGTTGCCAGTGCGGATCTTTTGGTTCGATTTCAGATAACTGAGACCTCTGGCGGATCTTACGGGGGTCAAATCGGACCGCGGATCAAATCGAACTGCTTCCTAATGTATGAGAAAATAATGAAATTGTACGTGGCGAATCCTCGCGACTGTTTTCGGATTTTTTCAAGGCTGAAATTGGATGAAGTCAAATTCCAGTCCTGGCAACACTGTCCACGCGCTATTCATCGATTTTTAACGGGGTTCGAATTGATATTACTCCGTCAAAACTATAGATATATTTATGGCGCAAACGGCAAGTCTACGTTTGCCAGAGCCAAATTTTGAAAACTGACTACTTATTTTTTTATGATTTATTCAAACATGGTCCAAAAAGCTCTAATTTCGATATTCGTATTTTGTTTATGCAATTTTATATGTGATAATCCATATTGAAAAGAACCCTATGGCGGCCGGCATTTACGCCTTTATTGCCGCTGTTCCAATACAATAGTGAATAGGTGTAACGTAAGCGCCTGCCGCCATAAGGTCCCTTTCGATGTGGATTATCACATATATGAAATGTACATGTAACTGTTCCTTATTAACGTCTCTAACAACGCAAGAGAGATTTTTATTTATAACTAATCTTCACAATAGTTACGACCAAAAAACTGGTTTTTTGGCCTAAAATTACCAAAATTTGATGCCATATATCTCGAAGACAGTGATTTTCGAAGTAAATATGATATACTATTCCAGTAAACTTCGTTACTTAATACGATAAGCCATAAAAAACACGAGAAAACGGAGAGTTCCAGATCGAAGGTCATTCATTTCATTGGGATGGGAGCTAGGAGCCACTTGAACAATGCTACTCATGTCGCATATTTATAGTAAGTTCACAAAATGAGAACCGCTGCTATAAGGACATTCAAAATTAATTAATTTAATTCCTTTTGTCTCAATTCGGGTGGATCGTAACAGCCATTACATTCGTTTCGTGTCGGTTGGCTTGTTGCAAATTATGTCTTTGATTGACAAATAGTGTGTGGAGTCGAAGAGCAAGGGGCCAGAGAGGCTACCGAGAACCGAAAACGAACGAAGTTCGAATATCTCCCCCTCTGTCGCATGAATCAGCAAGTGCGACAGAAAGAGAGATATTCGAACTTCGTTCGTTTTCGGTTCGCGGTAGCGCCTCAGGTCAATTGGATGCGCGCGCTGACCGCGCTGTATATCGGGGGACGCTCAAGGAAGGTATTTCTCACACAAGAGTCTCGGTGGTCCGAGGGTTAGGGGTACACTTCCCTGGTCGCTGACACCGTGATCTGCAGCCACAACTGCAGACAAGCCTGGTGAATACGCGATTTGATTGACTAAGACCCTACCTAGTATCTTCTAAGATAATGTCGCGTATGTATTGCATATTTTAGTTTAAAAGCTACAGTCCAATGTTATCAAAGAGCATCGGGATCCCGGTATTTCGGGATTTTCAGTTCCGGTATTTTAATGTTCAATCACCCAGATGCGTAGAACTTGATTATTAAAATGTACTTTTTTAATTTTTGTGAAAAATTACCAATACTAGAGGCAAAATTTCAAAGTCAAGTGTAGTAAAGGCTAGAGCTTGACTTTTACATTCTGAAACA
Organism: Epiblema foenella; assembly: GCA_963556455.1. Taxonomy (NCBI): domain Eukaryota; kingdom Metazoa; phylum Arthropoda; class Insecta; order Lepidoptera; family Tortricidae; genus Epiblema; species Epiblema foenella. Next base: position 10,659,333 of record OY747121.1, on the reverse strand, counting down.
GTAAATATCAATTTATGAGGGAAAATGTAAAAATATACCATTCCCCCGCCCCTTTTGTCTCTGAAGAAAAAAAAAACGAAATTATTACATAACATAACATCAATATCAATGTACAATCAATCAGTATCAATGTAATGTATATTGGACTGGCCACATCATCAGAGAAGGACTAGAAAAGTGGACAAAAGACCCCATAGAGTAGTACCCAAGGAGGCACAAAAGAAAGAGAGGAAGGCCTACTCTTCGATGGTCAGATGACCTTAAAAAGATAAGCGGTGTGGACTGGCCCAGGAAAGCGAGAGACCGCATCACCATTTTAAAAATACAGCATTCTATTTTTGAATGTTTTTTCGATACTACACGCAGTTCAGTGTTCCAGGAACGCTTGAGACCACAGACTACTTAGAGGATATTACGTATCTTGGGACCGGACAATTATTGGTGAATCTGAAAATCGATGTAATTCAATGTTCTGTTCATGCAACTTTGGGTGTTTGTCCGTTTTTCCATTCTCGATTCTATTTTCTGACCGGTGTGAATTAACCCGGTCAGGACTAGGTCTAGTCGCTTGCGAAAGATCCGGGGCTGATACAGGAGCTTTTTCGTCATCGGCGTCACAGTCGCCCGCGCCGGTTATAATTTGAGAAAGTAATATCGTTTCGCTTCACTCATGTTTGCAAAAGATATCACCGGAGTTAATCCACAGTCTCCGGCATCTGCAACTTGCACTTCGTTATAGGCAGTGCTTCGGCCGTTTTCGTGGCCACGCGCTTGTTATTCTGCCCGATGTGGGTAGCGGTAGCGATTCCGCTTACGCTTCAAATGTTTGCCGTTTCTATTGGCGTTTTTAGCGCTGCAGAATGTTGTTATTGCACGTTTGTCTCATGTTGACTGACTCATCAACGCACAGCCGAAACTGCTAAGGGATAAGAGAGGATTTTTAAAAATACATCCCCTAAGGGGGTAAAACCCCCTGTTTTACCCCCTTAGGGGATGTATTTTTAAAAATCCTGAAATGAAAGTTAGTTTGAAAACACGTCTTTACTCTCTGTTTAAATTTGTTGGTGGCGTCTTTCAGCATTTTTCAAAATGTCTTTCCTAAAGGGGTGAAAAAGCGGTTTTAAGTTTGTACGGGGGGCAAATCTTTTCTGAAGTGAGAGATTTGCAACTTCGTATACAGACTCGCTGTTTAAACACAAAAAGACTTATTTTAATACCGTAATTTTTTTCGAATTTCGTACCCTAAAAGGGTAAAAAGTTGGTTCGGGGAGCCTTTTGAAACGCTGAGGTGTCTTCTAGAACACTTCATTTTAGCCAGTGTCGGGAACTCCTCGCATCTCTTCTTCTAATAGTCTAGCAGGCGTTAAAAGTGCCAGGTTTGCCTTCTTATGGAATAATGTTCAATACCCCCATTTTCTACTCCAAATCCGTAATTTTTCACAAAGATTAACAGCGTCAGACAACTGACAGAAAAAAATTACCTCATTTAATTCTTTGTTACCATCTAAAATCTACGCGGACGAAGTCGCGGGCGGCCGCTAGTTATATTATAAAGAATAGTCTTACCTTCATCACTACTAACATCAATAGTCAAATACTGGAACTAAGATATTACAACGGTATATGTGTTGGTACATTATTTAATTTGAAATATTAAAATTGCAGATCAGAATGCCAGCAGCCAGAAAAAATCTTTACAAGGCCAAGAGAGAAAATACACTGGTGCAAAACCACACAAATGTGGCCAATGTAATTTTGCTACTGCACAAAAGGGTCGTTTAAAAGTCCATGAACGGAAACACACTGGTGAAAAACCATACAAATGTGGACAATGTGGTTATGCTACTGCAAAAAAGGGTAATTTACAAATCCATGAATGGAAACACAGTGGTGAAAAACCATATAAATGTAGACAGTGTAGTTATGCTACTGCAGAAAAGGGTCATTTAACAGTTCATGAACGGAAACACACTGGTGAAAAACCATATAAATGTGGCCAGTGTAATTTTGCTAGTGCACAAAAGGCTAATTTAACAGTCCATGAACGGAAACACACTGGTGAAAAACCATATAAATGTAGACAATGTAGTTATGCTACTGCAAAAAAGGGTAATTTACAAATCCATGAAAGGAAACACACTGATGAAAAACCATACAAATGTGGCCAATGTAGTTATGCTACTGCAGAAAAGGGTCATTTAACAGTCCATGAACGGAAACACACTGGTGAAAAACCATATAAATGTGGACAATGTGGTTATGCTACTGCACAAAAGGGTCGGTTAAAAGTCCATGAATGGAAACACAGTGGTGAAAAACCATACAAATGTGGCCAATGTAGTTATGCTACTGCAGAAAAGGGTCGTTTAAAAGTCCATGAACGGAAACACACTGGTGAAAAACCATACAAATGTGGACAATGTGGTTATGCTACTGCACAAAAGGGTCTGTTAAAAGTCCATGAATGGAAACACAGTGGTGAAAAACCATATAAATGTAGACAGTGTAGTTATGCTACTGCAGAAAAGGGTCATTTAACAGTTCATGAACGGAAACACACTGGTGAAAAACCATATAAATGTGGCCAATGTAATTTTGCTAGTGCACAAAAGGGTCATTTAACAGTCCATGAACGGAAACACAATGGTGAAAAACCATATAAATGTAGACAATGTAGTTTTGCTACTGCAAAAAAGGGTAATTTACAAATCCATGAAAGGAAACACAGTGGTGAAAAACCATACAAATGTGGCCAATGTAGTTATGCTACTGCAGAAAAGGGTCATTTAACAGTCCATGAACGGAAACACACTGGTGAAAAACCATATAAATGTGGCCAATGTAATTTTGCTAGTGCACAAAAGGGTCATTTAATAGTTCATGAACGGAAACACACTGGTGAAAAACCATATAAATGTAGACAATGTAGTTATGCTACTGCAAAAAAGCATCATTTACAAATCCATGAAAGTAAACACACTGATGAAAAACCATACAAATGTGGCCAATGTAGTTATGCTACTGCAGAAAAGGGTCATTTAACAGTCCATGAACGGAAACACACTGGTGAAAAACCATATAAATGTGGCCAATGTAATTTTGCTAGTGCACAAAAGGCTAATTTAACAGTCCATGAACGGAAACACACTGGTCAAAAACCATATAAATGTAGACAATGTAGTTATGCTACTGCAAAAAAGGGTAATTTACAAATCCATGAAAGGAAACACACTGATGAAAAACCATACAAATGTGGCCAATGTAGTTATGCTACTGCAGAAAAGGGTCATTTAACAGTCCATGAACGGAAACACACTGGTGAAAAACCATATAAATGTGGCCAATGTAGTTTTGCTAGTGCACAAAAGGGTCATTTAACAGTTCATGAACGGAAACACACTGGTGAAAAACCATATAAATGTGGACAATATAGTTATGCTACTGCAGAAAAGGGTCATTTACAAATCCATGAAAAGAAACACACTGGTGAAAAACCATACAAATGTGGCCAATGAAGTTTTGCTACTGCACAAAAGTCTAATTTAACAGTCCATGAAAGGAGGAAACACTGGTGAAAAACCATATAAATGTGGACAATATAGTTATGCTACTGCAGAAAAGGGTCATTTACAAATCCATGAAAAGAAACACACTGGTGAAATACCATACAAATGTGGCCAATGTAGTTTTGCTACTGTACATAAGCGTGATTTAACAGTTCATGGAAGGAAACACACTGATGAAAAAACGGTTCAAGTGCGAGTCTGACTCGCGCACCGAGGGTTCCGAACACAGATCGTGTACCCATCCCGACCGCATTTAATTCAAGAAAAATCTTTATAGCGCGATGTACAAAATACAAATTGAACGCCTTGGGTACAGCGCTATCTATCGGCGCATTATGTTACTGTTAAGTATGTGACAGGGACAGGGATGCGAGTGAAACAAACGGCGGTCGTTTACACACTGCTTTATTAGTGTCAAGCATTAGCTTATGTAGGGGTCGCGGCACCGTATACCGCTACAACTATGCATACACATATACAACATCTCCCCCTTCTAGTTTGACAATACTAAAGATAACTAATCAATTACTAAACTACATAATACAAAAAAAAGGTTTATAATTAACCCTAGGGACAGGACGCAGCAACTTTTCTCCAGCAGTCCTACTTGGGCTAGAGAACTCATCTTCAGTGTCTGACTGTTGCGCACTTTCTGTGTTGGTCCTCTGTTCTCGTGCTTCAAAGAACTCGTCTTGGTCCCCTTCTTCGGCCGGCACGGCATGCATGGCCGCCGGCGCCGGCGACATGACCGCCGTAGTCGATGTAGACGTGCCCGCCGTAGTGGATGCGGACGTGCCCGTCAGAGTCGATGTTAAAGCTGGAAGTTCTGAATCAGGTTCCTCGCTGGATAGCAGAGATGAAGAAGGGCCCAACTCATCACTCAGCGTCTCCTCGGCAGCTATGTCTGTATCTGCCGTGCCATTATAATTGTTGCTTATCTCTGTCCCTCTACACGCTACGAGTTGATTTTTATGCTTTTTTATTTTTATATGATTTTGCTTGTCTTGCACCAAATAAACAGTTCTGCCTAATCTCTTTAATATTACACCGATTCTCCACTTGAATTTATTATTACTTAAGTTTTTCTTATACATAACTTTATCCCCGGGTACAAAACATTGTTTATTTGAGCCACCATATGCTCTAGTCTGCAAACACTGTTTATGACTTACAACCTTAGCGAGAGTGTCAGGCGAGGACGGCGACGCGGCGGTGGCGGCGGCGGCGGCGGCGGGCACAAGCAAATCTAGACGCGAGCGAAGTTTTCGACCAAATACCAGCTGGGCAGGCGAAACGCCCGTAGTGGAGTGAACTGAGTTCCTATAGTCAAACAAATATTTTGACAAATGTTCATCAACTTGCTTGTTGCTATTAGTACACAACAAACAAGCCCGAATACCATTCTTCACCACTTTCACGAAAGCTTCCGCCTGTCCATTGCTGGCTGGGTGATAAGCGGGAGACGTCATGTGAACGATCCCGTTTACCTCACAAAATCGCGCAAACTCGCTCGAAACAAAACAGGTGCCGTTATCACTAACCAACGTGTGCATAAGGCCATATCGTGACATGAAATCATACAGCTTAGCTATGACTACGCGCGACGTCGTATTATTCATCAAATAAACTTCAACCCATTTAGAATAGGCATCTACAATGACCAAATATGATTTATTATTTACTGGGCCAAGAATATCGAGGTGTACCCTATAGAACACTTGTTGTGGATACGGCCATACGGCTAACGGTGCCCGGGGGGGAGTCGGTCGTAGTTGCGCACAAACAAAACAATTCCCTACAGTTTTTTCTATTTCTTTATCTATGCCAGGAAACCATAATCTACTTCTTGCCTCTGCTTTGCACTTTACAATTCCTAAATGTGATTTATGTAGTTCGGCTAATATTCTAGGCTGTAGTCTCGAAGGTATCACAATCTTATGACCCCGCATCAGACAACCATTTTCAACAGATAGTTGATATCTACATAAGAAATAAGGTTTAATGTCTGAATCGGACACTTTTCTAGGCCATCCGTCTTGAATATATTTTATCACCCTACGTAATGTTGCATCCCTAACACATTCCTTACGCAACTCATCACATGTAACGGGTAAGGTATCATCGATCACAAAGTTGACGTATGAAGCTCGATCGTCAACAAACTCCCTGTTAGCCCCGACTCCGTGGAGCGAATGCGCGGCGCATGAGTCACCCGGCTCGGGCAGGCTCGCGCGCGATAGGTAGTCAGCGCTATTATCAATACTACGTATGTATTCTATTGTATAGTTATACGCGCTTAGAAACATTGCATAACGCTGCAACCTGTTTGCTGACACCTCTGGAACTCCCCGATATGGACCGAATATTGATACAAGAGGTTTATGATCAGTGCGCAATACAAAAGGAATCGATCGGCCGTACAAGTATTGGTGGAATCGTCGGACTCCAAATATGATCGCGGTCGCTTCCTTTTGTATTTGAGAATAACGTTTCTCGGCAGAGTTTAAAGTACGGGATGCAAATGACACCGGGCGTTCTACGCCATCAGCGTCGATCTGTGATAATATGGCGCCAAGCCCGTGCGGGGACGCGTCCACTGTCAAAATTAACTTCGCGTGTGGATTAAAATGGGCTAACATCTGATCCGAACTCAGATGAGTTTTTATGGCAGTAAACACGTTATTATGCTCAGACGTCCAATTCCATTTAGTTCCTTTTTGCAATAATTGATACAGGGGACTAAGTAGGGACGAAGCAGCCGGTACAAAACTTCTATAGTAATTTACTAAGCCCAAAAAAGATTGCAAACTAGCTACGTCTGTAGGAGTAGGGGCACGCAAAATAGCTTCGACCTTTTTAGGTGATTTTTTCAGACCGTGTTTGTTAATGGTGTACCCTAAATATTCTAATTCGTCTTTGAAAAAATCACACTTAGCCTTTTGTAGCGTAAGACCCGCATCTTGAAGTCTTTGAAGTACCGCCCGTAACCTCGTCAAATGTTCTGCCCTGTCCGATCCTGTTACTAACACGTCATCCAGCATGCATAGAACTCCTTCCATACCTGCTAACACACCCTCCATAACGCGCTGAAAAATTGCAGGTGCGCTGGAAATGCCATATGCCAATCTAGTATATAGAAATAGCCCTTTGTGTGTGTTGATGCAAGTGAGTTTTTGCGATTCATCATCTAAAACGCACTGCGCGTACGCCTGAGATAAATCTAATTTACTGAATTGCTGGCCGCCGTGTAATCTAGTAAATAATTCTTGCGCGGTGGGTAAGGGGTACTGTTCAACCAACAGCTGTTTGTTAATTGTCACAGAATAATCCGCGCAGAGCCGTATGGAGCCATCGCGCTTCAACACCGGCACTACCGGTGACGCGTACTCCGAGTACTCGACAGGTTTCAAAATACCTACACGTACTAATCGCTCCAATTCACTATCTACCTTTCCACGCAAAGCAAATGCCATAGGACGCGCCTTAAAAAATATGGGTTTGGAGTCATCTTTTAAGAACAGCTTTATCTTATATTTATTAAAAGTTCCTAATTCGTCTGAAAACACCGCAGGATATTGATTTTGCAATTTATCTATGAAGTTATCTGACGGTTCACAAAAGTTGACGGGTGCTATCTCCAATTTGTATTGCGCAATAAAATCTCTTCCTAAAATGGGTGGTCCTCCGTTACGAATTATGTACACATTAATTATATGACTTTCACCTAAATAGGAAAAAATTAAACGTGCCACGCCCATGCAACATATATGATCACCAGTATACGTTAACAAACGTTTATTAGCCTTTGACAACGATACATGTTTAAAATGTTGTAAATACAACTGTTCTGAGAAAGCAGTGACCGCCGAGCCGCTATCTATTTGGAACCTTATATTAATGCCCTGAACGTCAACATTTTCAGTCATGGGTTCTCCGTGAATAGTACGAATGTTATTCAACTCACCGTCATCGCCGTTCTCACCGACACTCTCGTTTTCCATAAAATTGACCTTTTTGCACATTCTATTTAGATGACCTTTTTTGTTACACTTCCGGCAAGTGTAATTAGTGAACCGACACTGCTCTGTGGTATGATTTTTAAAACCACACACCGCGCACTTCACTTTAGCACTAACTTTCGTAGCGATCTTGAACAACTGTTCGGATTGCGATGAGGCCTGGGACACGCCTGCTCCTGCGCGCGCGCTCCGCGCGCTCTCAGCCAGGTCCACTGCTTTCGCCAAGGTTAGCTTGCTTGGTTCCATCGCGAACAGCTTCTCGCGTTCTGTCCCAGGAAGCATCCCCATTATAAAACGGTCCCTTAATGCCTCCTCGACATTAGAAAACGCACAATGTTCCGTTAGTCCACGCAACCTAGCCGCCCATTCAGTGTAACTCTCACCCTCCTTTTGCACCGCAGAATAGAAGTGAAATCTTTCACCAAATACACAACGTTTCGGAGAAAAATGTGCATCCAAAAGCCCGAGAATGTCGTCGTACGGCACCGTTGTTAATAACTTAGGTAAGGCCAAGTCTGCCGCCAACTTGTAGGTAGCCTCGCCGAGTGCACTCAATAAAATCGCTCGCCGCTTAGTTCCCGTCGTGTCCTTATTTTCGGTTATGTCGTTTGCAATAAACCATTGCGTTAACCGATCTTTGTACACCTGCCACGTTCCCGTATTATGATCAAAACTTGTTAATAAACCGAAGTGAGCCATTATGGAATTAATTATTTCCGAACGCGGGTAGATTCGTCGCCACTGTTAAGTATGTGACAGGGACAGGGATGCGAGTGAAACAAACGGCGGTCGTTTACACACTGCTTTATTAGTGTCAAGCATTAGCTTATGTAGGGGTCGCGGCACCGTATACCGCTACAACTATGCATACACATATACAACAGTTACTAATTTGAGCGCCTGAATAACATGGTTAGGACGTTGGTTTTTCAAGGATACTTAATTATTTTTCACATGAACCGAGTTTACAGAACAAAAACACATTTAAAGGTGATTAAATTACTAATGTATATTTAGTAATTCGGCCTATTCCTTGAAGGGGTTATGCTAGAGCTAATTAGCAATGATTTTGAGACTGGAATTTTTGAGAAAAAAAACTTGCAATTTCATGGTAATAAAATCTTTTTCTGATAGCCGATTATTTTGAACTAACAAAACATGTCACGGATTTCCAACATTTTAAGGTCACAAAGTCATTGTTGTGACTTTAAATCAAGCACTCTAACAACTCCATACATTGTAGTTGACCCCATTTCTTAACAACTACGGTAGGCAGATATCAACGCGCAATCGATTTAATCTCCTACTTTAAACATTAAAATTATTACGTCTCGATGGGCCAGCAAGTTTTGGCTTATATTTATGTCGCAAGCTAGCGCTTTAGAGGCTATGGGTCAGTATATTAAGTAACTAATCTATTGTTTTTCGGGCGATTTTGCATGTAATTGAACTTTAGGGGCTGAAATGCGTTGATTTTGATTGACAATAGTCGTTTTGGTTTGGAGATCATTTAGCTACCAGAGTCACAGATATTCAAACTGAATCTGTCAAAATAATAGCTCATCGTAATCAAGTAGAAGCGAAATTACTCAATTTGTAACTACCTACGATCGTAAAAATAAAAACTAAATAATGCGGGAACCTGCTTTTTTTAGCCAAGATAAGACTCACAGTAGTCAATTACCTATGTAAAAAAAAAATATTAACGTTACCTTCACCTAATGTTAGTGGTATAAAATGACAGGCCAACGCTAAAGACGTTGTCAAATATCGTGATATTGACAACTGTCTATAGAGTTGGAGTATCGGAAGAGAAAAGTATTTCTTTTTACTATTTCCCTCGCGATTTTTCCATATTTTCGTTTAAACCTTCCCTGAACTTCCACAAATACATCAAAACCAAAATTAGCCAAATCTTCGAAAGTCATTGCGAGCTAGTCATGGCACCTTGGCACCCCACTGGCATGGGCTCACCTAATGGCACTTATTGCTCTTTCGTTCATAGCGCTACAGAGTGTCTGAACACCACGGAGGTGTGCCGGAGCCGAGTTTAGCCAAATTGGCAATAGGGACAGGTCTGCCATAGCCTCCTGAAGCCTGACCTTCGATAATTAACAAAATAATCTCGACCTTAATAAATTTAGGTATAGTTCAAAATCAATTGTAATTTATGTAGTACCTATATGACACGGGGCCTCACGAGGACAGGTATAGGATACAATTTATATGTATATGAAGTTATGGGCAGCAGCTCATGAACCATATTTTTTTTAATTTGTGTACGTTATTTAATTTGAAATATTGAAATTACAGATCAAACTCGACAGAATGCCAGCAGCCAGAAAAAAACTTTACAAGGTCAAGAGAGGAAACACACTGGTGCAAAATCACACAAATGTGGCCAATGTAATTTTGCTGCTGCAAACAAGAGTAGTTTAAAAGTCCATGAAAGGAAACACACTGATGAAAAACGTTACAAATGTGGCCAATGTAGTTTTGCTACTGCACGTAAGGGTTATTTAAAAATCCATATAAGGAAACACACTGATGAAAAACCATACAAATGTGGCCAATGTAGTTTTGCTACTGCACAAAAGTCTAATTTAACAGTCCATGAAAGGATACACACTGGTGAAAAACCATATAAATGTGGACAATGTAGTTATGCTACTGCAGACAAGTCTCATTTAACAGTCCATGAAAGGAGGAAACACTCTGGTGAAAAACCATACAAATGTAGCCAATGTAGTTTTGCTACTGCACAAAAGTATCATTTAACAGACCATGAAAGGAGGAAACACACTGTTGAAAAACCATACAAGTGTAGCCAATGTAGTTTTGCTACTGCACGTAAGGGTTATTTGAAAATCCATATAAGGAAGCACACTGATGAAATACCACACAAATGTGGCCAATGTAGTTATGCTACTGCACAAAAGTCTAATTTAATAGTCCATGAAAGGAAACACTCTGGTGAAAAACCATACAAATGTAGCCAATGTAGTTTTGCTACTGCACAAAAGTCTAATTTAACAGTCCATGAAAGGATACACACTGTTGAAAAACCATATAAATGTGGCCAATGTAGTTTTGCTACTGCACAAAAGTCTAATTTAACAGTCCATGAAAGGATACACACTGTTGAAAAACCATATAAATGTGGACAATGTAGTTATGCTACTGCAGACAAGGGTCATTTACAAATCCATGAAAGGAAATACACTGATGAAAAACCATACAAATGTAGCCAATGTAGTTTTGCTACTGCACAAAAGTCTAATTTAACAGTCCATGAAAGGAAACACTGATTAAAGCCCATACAAATGTGGCCAATGTAGTTTTGCTACTGCACAAAAGTCTAATTTAACAGTCCATGAAAGGATACACACTGTTGAAAAACCATATAAATGTGGACAATGTAGTTATGCTACTGCAGACAAGGGTCATTTACAAATCCATGAAAGGAAATACACTGATGAAAAACCATACAAATGTAGCCAATGTAGTTTTGCTACTGCACAAAAGTCTAATTTAACAGTCCATGAAAGGAAACACTGATTAAAGCCCATACAAATGTGGCCAATGTAGTTTTGCTACTGCACAAAAGTCTAATTTAACAGTCCATGAAAGGATACACACTGGTGAAAAACCATATAAATGTAGACAATGTAGTTATGCTACTGCACATAAGGGTGATTTAACAGTCCATGACAGGAGGAAACACTCTCGTGAAAATCCATACAAATGTAGCCAATGTAGTTTTGCTACTGCACTTCGGGGTCAATTAAAAGTCCATGAAAGGATACACACTGGTGAAAAATCACAAATGTGGACAATTTAGTTATGCTACTGCACATAAGGGTGATTTAACAGTTCATGGAAGGAAACACACTGATGAAAAAACCGGTCAAGTACGAGTCTGACTCGCGCACCGAGGGTTCTGAACACAGATCGTGTGCTCATCCCGACCCCATTTAATTCAAGAAAAATCTTTATAGCGCGATGTACAAAATACAAAGTGAACGCCTTGGGTACAGCGCTATCTATCGGCGCATTATGTTACTAATTTGAGCGCCTGAATAACATGGTTAGGACGTTGGTTTTTCAAGGATACTTAATTATTTTTCACATGAACCGAGTTTACAGAACAAAAACACATTCAAAGGTGATTAAATTACTAATGTATATTTAGTAATTCGGCCTATTCCTTGAAGGGGTTATGCTAGAGCTAATTAGCAATGATTTTGAGACTGGAATTTTTGAGAAAAAAAACTTGCAATTTCATGGTAATAAAATCTTTTTCTGATAGCCGATTATTTTGAACTAACAAAACATGTCACGGATTTCCAACATTTTAAGGTCACAAAGTCATTGTTGTGACTTTAAATCAAGCACTCTAACAACTCCATACATTGTAGTTGACCCCATTTCTTAACAACTACGGTAGGCAGATATCAACGCGCAATCGATTTAATCTCCTACTTTAAACATTAAAATTATTACGTCTCGATGGGCCAGCAAGTTTTGGCTTATATTTATGTCGCAAGCTAGCGCTTTAGAGGCTATGGGTCAGTATATTAAGTAACTAATCTATTGTTTTTCGGGCGATTTTGCATGTAATTGAACTTTAGGGGCTGAAATGCGTTGATTTTGATTGACAATAGTCGTTTTAGTTTGGAGATCATTTAGCTCTTGTAATACCAATCATAGATATTCGAAATAAATCTGTCAAAATAAAAGCTCATCATAATCAAGTAGAACCGAAATTACTCAATTTGTAACTACCTACGATCGTAAAAATAAAAACTAAATAATGCGAGAACCTGCTTTTTTTAGCCAAGATAAGACTCACAGTAGTCAATTACCTATGTAAAAAAAATTATTAACGTTACCTTCACCTAATGTTAGTGGTATAAAATGACAGGCCAACGCTAAAGACGTTGTCAAATATCGTGATATTGACAACTGTCTATAGAGTTGGAGTATCGGAAGAGAAAAGTATTTCTTTTTACTATTTATTTATTTCTTTTTACATATTTTCGTTTAAACCTTCCCTGAACTTCCACAAATACATCAAAACCAAAATTATCCAAATCTTCGAAAGTTATTGCGAGCTAGTCATGGCACCTTGGCACCCCACTGGCATGGGCTCACCTAATGGCACTTATTGCTCTTTCGTTCATAGCGCTACAGAGTGTCTGAACACCACGGAGGTGTGCCGGAGCCGAGTTTAGCCAAATTGGCAATAGGGACAGGTCTGCCATAGCCTCCTGAAGCCTGACCTTCGATAATTAACAAAATAATCTCGACCTTAATAAATTTAGGTATAGTTCAAAATCAAATGTAATTTATGTAGTACCTATATGACACGGGGCCTCACGAGGATAGGCATAGGGTACAATTTATATGTATATGAAGTTATGGGCAGCAGCTCATGAACCATATATTTTTTAATTTGTGTACGTTATTTAATTTGAAATATTGAAATTACAGATCAAACTCGACAGAATGCCAGCAGCCAGAAAAAAACTTTACAAGGTCAAGAGAGGAAACACACTGGTGCAAAATCACACAAATGTGGCCAATGTAATTTTGCTGCTGCAAACAAGAGTAGTTTAAAAGTCCATGAAAGGAAACACACTGATGAAAAACGTTACAAATGTGGCCAATGTAGTTTTGCTACTGCACGTAAGGGTTATTTAAAAATCCATATAAGGAAACACAGTAATGAAAAACCACACAAATGTGGCCAATGTAGTTTTGCTACTGCACAAATATCTAATTTAACAGTCCATGAAAGGATACACACTGGTGAAAAACCACACAAATGTAGCCAATGTAGTTTTGCTACTGCACACAAGTATCATTTAACAGTCCATGAAAGGAGGAAACACTCTGGTGAAAAACCATACAAATGTAGCCAATGTAGTTTTGCTACTGCACAAAAGTATCATTTAACAGACCATGAAAGGAGGAAACACACTGTTGAAAAACCATACAAATGTAGCCAATGTAGTTTTGCTACTGCACGTAAGGGTTATTTGAAAATCCATATAAGGAAGCACACTGATGAAAAACCACACAAATGTGGCCAATGTAGTTATGCTACTGCACAAATGTCTAATTTAACAGTCCATGAAAGGACACACACTGGTGAAAAACCATACAAATGTAGCCAATGTAGTTTTGCTACTGTACAAAAGTCTCATTTAACAGTCCATCAAAGGAGGAAACATTCTGGTGAAAGACCATACAAATGTAGCCAATGTAGTTTTGCTACTGCACGAAAGTCTCATTTAACAGTCCATGAAAGGATACACACTGGTGAAAAACCACACAAATGTGGACAATGTAGTTATGCTACTGCACAAAAGTCTCATTTAACAGACCATGAAAGGAGACAACACACTGGTGAAAAACCATACAAATGTAGCCAATGTAGTTTTGCTACTGCACATAAGAGTTATTTAAAAATCCATACAAGGAAACACAATGATGAAAAACCACACAAATGTGGCCAATGTAGTTTTGCTACTGCACAAATGTCTAATTTAACAGTCCATGAAAGGACACACACTGGTGAAAAACCATACAAATGTAGCCAATGTAGTTTTGCTACTGCACAAAAGTCTCATTTAACAGTCCATGAAAGGACACACACTGGTGAAAAACCACACAAATGTGGACAATGTAGTTTTGCTACTGCACAAAAGTCTCATTTAACAGATCATGAAAGGAGAAAACACACGTGAAAAACCATACAAATGTAGCCAATGTAGTTTTGAGGTCAATTAAAAGCCCATAAAATGATATATACTGGTGAAAAATCATGTTTATTAATTTTTTTAAACAATTGACAACATTCCAAAGACTAAGATAATCAGTCCCGACAGCCACACGCACAATAAGACTTCGCAGACTAAAGTCGTTATTTTATTTCACTTGCTTTAATGTATATCACTTTCTATCGTTAATTTAATAAAATCAGATAAAAAAAAGTGCACTTATTATTTTATAATGCGAATGAACGTTTTAATGGCTTGACAGCATGAATTAGGTAACCAAATCGAATGGCACATGATGAAAATTAAAATAAAGCTTACAAGTTTCGCGTCGGGAATTTCTGTTCTATTCTCTTCCTCAATTTTACAATATTTTGTAACTAGGGCTTTCAATACTGGGTATTAAAGATAGATGTTTTAACCATTTTATTCGCCTGACAAATTTAATGGATTTCGACGCCATTACAAAGTTAAATTAAAAAATCTTTGTCTATGGATAAGGGGCTCCACGCGATATTATTATTATTATATTATTATATATCTTAGACAGGCAGCTGACGCTGGTATGTCTAAATCATAGTTCACTTGGCATTGGTTAACACTGCTTAGATCTTAGTTAGTCAAGTTTGTTTTTAAACTGATTAACACTGTTGGCGTTCACTACTTCTGAAGGTAATTTGTTCCATGCCGTTACTATTCTATTACAGATTAAGTTCTTGCCGATATTTGTTTTAGATTTGTTAGCTGACAATTTAAAGTTGTTTCCTCTCGTGCGTGTGTTTGTGTTTCGAGTGAACAAGTCGCTCAGCTCTGGACAGGCATAATAGTTATTTAAGATTTTATAAGTCTCAATCAATTGTCCACGTTCACGCCTTTTTTCTAGTGTTGTCAGGCCTAGGTTCTGTAGTCTTTCCTCGTATGGCAATGATTTTAACTGCATGGGAATTTTGGTGAATCTTCTCTGAACCCTTTCTATCATCTCAATATCTTTCTTGAAGTAAGGGCTGCATATCTGAAAGCCATATTCCAGAATAGGTCTCACATAAGTTTCATAAATTTTTAACATGGTTTCAGGTGTGAGAATACGAAATGCTTTTCTAATGTAGATAATGAAATTTGCTTTTTTAACCATTTGTGATATCTGAGATTCCCATTTGAGGTCATTGGACATAATCACTCCCAGATCTTGTTGAGTTGAGACTTCTATATGATTCATTTTTATCGAACGTTGCGGATGTGGAGTGAAAGATAGAATACTGCGACGAGTGTGGTTGATGAGTGAAGGAAGCTTAATACGGCAGCTGCTAACGAACAAGATTTAAACAAACTAGGCCTGCGGAAATGAAGGTTAGGCACATGTGTCGGGCGCTCGTTGATGTCTTTTGTTCTATGTCCGCGGCGTCACGTGATTGGTCAATTTCTTAAGAGTATAGTAATGGCGACATGTGATTGGTCTATTTCATAAGAGTTCACTTGAAGAGATCTCCATAGAGAAAAGTATCGGATTTTAGTTCCGTCTATCTTAATTCAAACATTAGAAAATAGTACATTTTGATGCAAGTGCGGAAGGTTTGTCAATTCGCACGAGTCCCGAGTTGTCTTGGCCCGAGCCGTGAGGCGAGAGACAAGACTTGGGACGAGTGAAAATGCCACTTCCGCACGTATATCAAACGACGTTTTTTAATACAGTTGCGAAAAAATATCAAAGAAACAAAACTAAATAAAACAGTAATTAAGAGAGAGTCAAAACAAAATTTATTTACTTGCCATTGTGGACTTTGCATGTACCTGGTCTACATCTGGCGTAGTTTTCACACATTTCATTTAACAATCGTATAAATTGCACATATCACAAAAATATTATTAAAACTATACGTCGTTACAAAATTAATTCGTGAAATTATGAATGAAAGAGGCGGGAATCTAAAAGTTGATTAGTCTTTTTTCAACAAGCCATAGTTGTCAGCATTCAGCCAAAACCAAAACTATTTTGTTAGACATTTTATGTCATGTGGTAGTTTAATTACATTTATTCATGAAAAAACAGTTATTGTTAATTTTATAATTAATTTATATTTGATTTTCTGGTAAATAAATGTATGTTTTCGAAAAAAAAACAGCTTTCATTCATCCGGCGCGGCGGTCCTGCATAATCTTAGGTCTCGCGTAACACTCGTTTCCGGTCATAGTCTACTCAATCAGATAACTTTTTGAAAACAGTTTTAGATTTTTTAATATATGAAAACCTTTTAACCTGTTTAATATGCAATTTTAATGTTTTAAATATAATAGAAGTATAGTTTTAATGCCAAATGCTTTATTAAATAAATGAGTAAACTGATTAAACCTAATACTCTTTTGTTGGATGTTTGGATTGGACCAACAGTAAATTTAAAAAAATTGGAAAAATATAAAGTGCTATTGCGCGAAATCCAACTTTGCGAACGATATATAGCTACATAAGTACCACTTTTTGAGCAACTGTATTAAAATAGTAGATTGTGTCTCAAGGGAGCAAAATGATATATTTACGGCGAGGGCGGTATATTGAATTCTGAGTGAAGCGAAAGATTCTACAATAGAATCCTGAGCGTAGCGAGGGATTCTAAAGTAGAATCTTGAGCGTAGCGAGGGATTCAAGTGTTTACGCCCAAGACGAAAATAATTTTGCTACCGTGTGACACATACTGCTTTTCACACCGTCTATGAGGCCCGCTGCTAAAAACATGAAATATCTTACAAATGATTTTGCTACAGTGTCACATACTGCGTTTCACACCTTCTATGATGAAAAGAGTCATTGTTGCCCTCAAATGAGGGAAGAAAAGTACAACTTTGATCCCTCATTCAAAGGCAACAATAACTCTTTTCTGAATAGCAGGTGTGAAAACATCTTTAAACGTCGACTAAAAGACTTCCTAAAAATGTTATCATCAAGTGAAAGATTTTGTTAACAGTCAAAATAAATTGAGTGTAAGTAGTTAATCGATTGGTCACTGAAATTAAAACTAAATAAAATAATAATAAGAAATGTTGTTTTAGAGATTGACTTTAAAATTCGTAAGTATCCTAGTATTAGCGGAACGATATTTTATTGTTTCTTTTTTATTTTATATTAGTAAAGTTTAAAATTGTGACATTTGAATATTATCTTACTCAAGTACATACGTAGGGTACTTTTTTCTTGTGTTAGTTTTAAGTAAACCATTCATAGTTGATCCATAGAATGTGTTGGATATAGAAGTGATTGACTTGTGGTTTGTTTCACAAGAAACAGAGACAAACACGATTGACATCAGAAAACAGCTGGGGCGCTACCGCGACAGCAAACGAAGTTTTCGCTCTCTGTCGCACTTACGTCCGAACGTGCAAGTGCGACAGAGAGCGAAAACTTCGTTTGCTGTCGCGGTAGCGCCCCTGAGGGGCTACTGCGACTGAAAACGAACGAAGTTCGAATATCTCCCTCTCTGCCGCACGAATTAGCAAGTGCGACAGAGATGGAGATATTCGAACTTCGTTCGTTTGCTGTCGCCGTCGCGGTAGCGCCCCTGAGGGGCTACCGCGACCACAAACGACGTTTTTCCTCCCTGTCTCACTTATATGCAAACTTGCAAGTGAGACAGAGAGGGAAAACTTCGTTTACTGTCGCGGTAGCGCCACTGATAAGAACTATCTATTCAGCGCGATATCGCAACTAGATGTGTAAGCTTTTTTATTGAAATGAAATGAAATCATTTATTTCGGACGACGGGCATCCATATACCTTATATATACACATTACAAGAAATTGTTAGTAATAATTATAGATTAATTAATTAATAATAAGTTAGTAAAACACGAAATGTTTATTGTATGTAGTTAGGCATATTTGTAAATAAATTATTCCAATATTCTACGGTTAACAAAGGAGTTTCTCTTCATCTACAAGTCTCCAGCCTGCAAGGAACCTCTGCTCCAGACAGCCTAATCTTGCCAACACCAGCTGCCTAAGACCTGCTAAAAATGTAAAAAGTGAGATAATTATGCAACGGTTTCTATTTTTTTAATAAAATCCGATGTAGTTTCACCCTTAGCCGTTCGTTATTCACTTTAATGGGGGCTATCGCGTATGAATTCGCCGCTAGAGGCGCTAGTGTAGCGCGAGGTCTCCGAAATGTCAAATGTCACTCTTTGTGGTTGCGCTACGCGGGTTAATATCTAATTGGAACAATTATGGTGAATATTTTGCAATACCTGACCTTGATTATGGCAAATATGAGTTACGGGTCAATGACTGTCAGTTTTTTGTGACAGTTTTGTCTTTCGGAAACTTATTTCCTCCTTTATGTCCTAACAAAACCAGAGGGGCTACCAAGCACGAATAAGCAAGTGCGACAGAGAGGGAGATATTCGAACTTCGTTCGTTTTCGGTTCGCGGTAGCCCCTCAGCGGGAGTCGGGGTCAGCCGGTAACGATGCCCAGACTGTGAGCCGCCAGTACGCATTATTTATATAAAAAACGTTAACATGGCATTACAGTATGACCAATGCGTCACGAAACTTAGGATAACAATAAAAGGTAACAAATAATTCATATTGGAACAGTTGAGCACCTGGCATCCATCGCCTCACAAAATGTCAAACATTCCCTACACACTGCCGCCCATCGCCACGCAAACAAGTCGCACTCCGGTGTCCATGCCAGGGGCGCTACCGCGACAGCAAACGAAGTTTTCCCTCTCTGTCGCACTTGCAACTTTGCACATAAGTAAGACAGAGAGGGAAAACTTCGTTTGTGGTTCGCGGGAGCGCATTGAGCTGTAAAAGTGCGCGGGGCAGCGGCGAGTTCCTGTACGACAAGGTGCGCGCCGGCGCCGGCGGCACGGCCAACAGGTCGCGTCGGCGTGGCCTGAGGGGGATCCGAGGGACATCTGGGACAAAAAGTCGTACGAGACGCTCCACAAGTTCGGGACAGTCCGACTCACCACGCAAGGCTCGATATGCCGTGATCACCAGCTGATAGTTCCGCCTGACCTCCAAAGAATTGTACCCGAGGGAGCCGAGAAGATATTTTGTTGGGTACAGATACGGGTAGAAACCGAATATTTTTTTGTACAGAAATCTTAGAAATACCTTAATGTTGCCCGAGGCAGCGTTCCCAGTGTGCTCGCCGCATTTCCTTGTTGAATAGCTAGCGAACTAAACGAACGAAGTTCGAATATCTCCCTCTCTGCCGCACGAATTAGCAAGTGCTCCCTTAGGAGTGCTACCGCTAACCACAAACGAAATTTTCGAACGTATATCGCGCCGTCCCTTTCACTCTTGAGTTATTCAGTATATGAGTGAGAGGGACGGTACGACACGAAGTTCGGAGTAGCCCCTCTGGGCTGCTACTGCGAATGGCGTTCGAAATTACATGTTTGCACATAAGTGTGGTAATGGATCTACAAAAACAATAATAAAGAATGTAAATAGATGATAGCAAAATTAAAAAAAAAACGATAAAGGTTTACATTTACCTACAAACACAATCGTAGATTTTTGATTTGTGAGTCTGGTAACATTATTATAGTGGCAGCATTGGGATAGCGTCACTACCCTTTCCAAATTGACAATCGTAATTTACTATTGGTGAATAAGTACAATAAAACTTACTGCTCTATATTAAATACTAATTTTGCTTGAACTTTTGTAATAGTGAAGGTACCGAACCGCAAATAAAGCAGGCAGGCGGCCATTTTGGATAGCTACGCGACAGATCCACGAAAAGTGGGTTCGGACAGATTATATAAAATAAAATCACGAATTGTTTATCTGTATCGTAATGGATAAGGATATTTGTAACATAGGGACTCAGTACATTATCTGTGAATGTGGTGATAATTTTCCAAATGAAAAGTTTTTGAATATACATTTAGCAAATGGACATGGCGAAGTCGAAACGTTCCAGTGCGATGTTGTAAGTATTCATCGTTATTACACTTATTTAACTATCGTTAAAAAATGAATTCCATGACCGATATCCCAGTATGCTCATGTTGTTATTGTGTTCAAATTCTCACTGTTAGTGGGTTCAAGTCCAAATTGAAAAAACACTTAATGGCTCAACAAGGTATTGCTGCCTAAGGGTATGAGGTTCAAAACACCAATTCATAAAAATCATTAGCTTCAATGGAATTAACATAAAATGAAATAAAATTATATGTATACTATAGGTACTTTTATTGTTGCAATATATATATATATATATATTTATAATTATACTTCATATTAATAACGTATTTCTATCATATGACACAAGTCGCACAGTACGCCGTCCCGCACACCCCGCTGGCTCCACAGAAAACCAGCGCCGTTGGTCACGCTAGCCGTGCCAACTGCATTGCTGAGTGGAGGCCATTTCAGGTTCACATCCTGGTGGCACTTGTTTTGTATTATTATTATTCTTTGTCACTTTCAATGTCTACCTACTTTCTCGATGTAATTTTTATTTGTTTTTATTTTCTTTTTCACTTGTGATGTGCTGATGTGTTACCTGAATAAATGTTATTCTATTCTATTCTATTCTATTCTATTGAATTTAGCGGTCCCCTAACTCGACATTAAATTACAATCTTGGCTAGTTTTTCTTTGCCATTTAAGCGGTACCTACACGGTACGGTACGGTAGCGGTTCAGTTGCTTGCGAAATTAGAAACGAACCGATTTACTATTACTGTGGTATGTATGTATGTAAAATTCTTATTGTACATGAGTAAAACATAACATAAATTATAAGAACAGTTGACATATACAAAGGCGAGCTTATCCCTGTAAGGGATTTCTTCCAGCTAACCTTTGAGCAATTGAGTTGAGATTAAGATTAATAGGCAAATCGAGAAACATGTACAATTCGAACACAAAATTATCTTAATAACATCACAATAATAATATATATATAAACGAAAAAAAAAACAAATGTATATAAATATATAAATACCGAATATAAGTATATATAAATAGATACGCACATATATGTAATAAGCAAATGTCAAAATAAAATATCCACATATATATATATATATATGTGTGGTATTACTTAGTTATCTCAGAATTTGAAAGTGTCATTAGAATTTATTTCTATTACATATTGCAAACTACCGCTTTAGCCTAGTTGGTAGTGACCCTGCCTTCGAAGCTGGAGGTCCCGGGTTCGCATCCCGGTCAGGGCATTTATTTGTGTGATGAACACGAATATTTGTTCCTGAGTCTTGGATGTTTTCTATGTATTTAAGTATCTATTTATCTATATAAGTATGTATATCGTCGCCTAGCACCCATAGTACAAGCTCTGCTTAGTTTGGGACCAGGTTGATTTGTGTAAGATTGTCTACAAGTATTTATTTATTTATTTTATTTAAACTGGCCATTGCAACTTTCAGTGTCCAGAGGTGTTCACCAGCGCAAATTCCCTCTCTCGCCACAAATTCACCCACCAGAATGACCAAACGGAGACCACAAAGAAGCTCCAGGTGAAGACTTACAGCCGCAAGGCTCCACTGAAGGAGATTAAGTTTGAAGAGCCACCAAAGGTTAAGAAAGAAGAGAGGAAACCTCCGGTCATCAAGCTAAAGAACCTAAAGAGGATAGACTCTATCAGTCTTATAGAGAATTTGAAGGCATTTGGCGGGTAGGTTCTTTCGTATGTATTATTATTATTATTCTCTTTATTTATCTTTTCTCTTAAGTTAGGTTTTTACAATATCTTTATAAAAAGTAAAATATAAAACAATATTTACAAAACATAAAATCATTATAATAACCTAACCTAGGGTGCCGCCGGCAGCGAGGCGGGGCCTAAGCTACCGGTGGTTAGGGCGACAGAGAGAGGAACCTCCTGACTATTATTATTATTATTATAGCTTCTATTCCATTTCTTTACATATTTTGTTGTGTTTTCTTATGTATTTATCTATTGGTTAGAAGTGGATCCCTTTTGGGGGGAGCCTCCCCCATCTTTTTCCATTTTTCTCTTTGTTTGCCGTAGTTCCACCAATTCTTTCCTGCAACTTCTACAATGTCATCTGCCCATCGTTTTTTTGGTCTTCCAACCCTTCTTTTACCCAGTGGCCCAGGCCACTTTGTACATTGTGAGGTCCATCTTTCGTATGTATAAAAAACCTAAATCTAAAAATTTATAGTACAGTGTTCCAATCCAACGTCGGGCCAGGTCAGTTCTTGGATGGGCCGCTTTGAGTGGTTATTATCTGAGCGCTCCCGTGCTTTGGAAGGCACGTTAAGCCGTTGATCCCGGCTGCTGTCTATGATAGTTCGTTCGTTAAGCCGAGTTAGAGGCCTCCGGGCGGCTTGAGAACTTCTAACAGTCAAGTTGCCCACTCACTTGACAAGGGGGGTCGAAGTTGCACCACGTCCGTAGGGAGTACCCACCGCTACCCTACACGTGACCCCTGGGTGGTGCTAAAAGTGCAACAAAAACTGGCAACCGTACTGTCTTCTCGAAGATCTCATTGTTCGAAATAATTGCCAAACGATAAATAAATAAATAACAGTGTTCCAATTTAATTCTGAGAGGGTACTGCATATACTTAATCTTAAGACTATAACAATTAACCTATTCACCATTGACTTGATATGAAGTCAGTGCATTTGGTGCTCCACACGCCAGGGTTCGAAAGGATAATTATCAAGATAATTATCGTGATTTTTATGCTTTGATAATTATCGATTTGATAATAACCTAAAATTATAAATTCGGCATGAGTTAAAAAAATACGTGCGTGAATTTGAACGTTAATAGTTGCGTGATGTGATTAATTGATTATATTTTAATGGTTAATAAAAAACTAGTAAAATATTGTATAGAAACTATTTATTTTGCAGCCTAAAACACCATAATCTTTTATATATTAGTACAGAGTACAGTCTTTATTGGTAAAAATACACTTTACAGGTCATATCATACATCAGAAAATAAATTTAACTAATAAAATAACATATTATACTACCCTACCCATAAGAGGGATAATTATCGCGGTAATTATCAAAGACCATAATTATCTTGATAATTTCAAACCCTGCTACACGCCATGACTTTATATCAAGTCAATGTAAAGCAAACTACATGCTGTCAAGTAAGGTTCATTTTCGGTAGTCTGTGCTGTGACTGCCGTGTGAGACAACTTACGATATCTACTTGGCGTTGAAGAGGTTAAAAATAAATATGTCTAACTAAAAAGCAAAACAGCTTTGGAAATATGCCAGAACAGCATTGAGAGAAGCATGTTAAATATAAGAACCGGCCAAGTGCGTGTCGGACCACGCACAATGAAGGGTTCCGTACCAACACCTACTAGTCCACATTTAAAATCACTATTAGAGATGTACCGACTATGGATTTTGCCGACTAGCCGACTAACCGACTAGTCGGCGCCGAGGTGGCCGACTAGTCGGCAAGGCCAATCATTGGTTTCGGCTGAGTTCGGGTTCAATCGGGAATGTTCGTTTCGGTCCGCTCATCGCGCCGATCGCCATGCGTTCGTGTTTTGACAAGTTTGTTTTGTTTACGTTTTAGTGATTTACTTAATCGATGATTGACGACCGCTTTAGCCTAGTTGGTAGTGACCCTGCCTTCGAAGCTGGAGGTCCCGGGTTCGAATCCCGGTCAGGGCATGTATTTGTGTGATGAACACGAATATTTGTTCCTGAGTCTTGGATGTTTTCTATGTATTTAAGTATCTATTTATCTATATAAGTATGTATATCGTCACTTGGAACCCATAATACAAGCTTTGCTTAGTTTGGGACTAGGTTGATTTGTGTAAGATTGTCCAAAAAAATATTTATTATTTTTATTATTTATTATTTACTTGCTACACCGGCCGGCATGTTTGATATAGCAAAAAAACGTGATTATATTGATTATTAATTATTCTAATGATGAAAAGTTTATGTTTGTGAGAATGGTTATCTTATCTGTTTAAAATATACGACTTGAAGTAAATATTGGTAGTTTATTTTTATATTTTCCAGCAAGTCATAATGTGCCGAATAGTCGGCCTCTTTTGCCGACTAGTCGCCGACTATAAATGTGGCCGGATAGTCGGCTTTCCCGACTAGTCGGCGACTAGTCGGTACATCTCTAATCACTATCCAATACATTGAATCTAAAAAACTCGTATCTTCATAGTGAACTCACGGCACTTACGACCTTTTGTTTGGGCAAGACAGTTTTTAAGCGAAAACTCGAAAACCGTGAAACCTATATTGTTCAAACCAAAAATCGTTGAAAGTATTTACTAATGCACACCACCTCAATTTTTTTCAGAATTTTAAACTATAGTTTGGAAATTAGAGAGGGGGGACACACTTTTTATGACTTTGATAGTGAATAGCTCACCAATGGTTGACTTAAATGGACAAGTTTTTTTGAAACCTCCATATCATTTTTAAAGGCCTATCCATCGATACCCCACACGACTATGTGCGTTGAAATGGTGTGTAGGGGGGGGGGGGGCTAATATAATACTTTTTTTGTAATTTCACATCACTTTTATGTAGCGGTTCATAGAATACACCTTCCTAACAAATTTCATAATTGTAGTGCTTATAGTCTCCGAGTAAATCGGCTGTCACATACGGACGGACGGACAGACATGACGAATCTATAAGGGTTCCGTTTTTGCCATTTTGGCTACGGAACCCTAAAAATTAGGGACAAAAACAGACTCACAGAAATAAGGAAGAGGACACGAATAAAATACACAGTAAGGAAGTTGAAATGGAAATGGATAGGACGTATGCTAAGTAAAAAAAAAACCAATGGGTCGTACTTAGTTGAAAAAATAAAAGTCGTCCCTCCTGTGGTCAATAGTTAACGGCTTATGTGCTTGTTAGCTATGTTTTTATTACAGGGATTTATAGCAACGGGTAAATTAAGCTTTGTAGCCCATAACTTTTGGTATGTCCATAGAAAAGACGCGAACCTAAATCCGGGTATGACCCAAATGGTCTCAAGGCGTCACCAATGGGTAGGAGGAATATAATAACCAGAGATCGGACAAATTTGCGTCATTCCTCGCAATAATGTGCACATGACTCCGTAATAAATCAAAATGTTAATCAATTAATTAATTTCTTACTTGACATATAATCTGATTCCTGGTCAATAAATACAAAAGTTTGTTAAAGTATATATATATTAAAGAAAATAATCAGTGTATGTTTAAAATTTTCTGGATCCTATTGTGGATTCGTTTGTATATGGTCTCTAACCATATACATCTTTAAAAATATTAAATTAATTTAATAATTTTGACGCTCCGAGAGCATGTACATCTCTGGGATATTATATTAATTTCATTATACTCCTTGTTTAGTCTTGTGACCTTATACATCTCTAACTTTACTCTCTAATATTCTCTAGATTAGACAAACAACTTAGCTCTTAAGTAACATTGCTATACCCTACCAGGGTCCATGTGATTCCATTTATTATATTTTAACAGCGCTGTAAATACCATGATTTGCAATAAACATTATTATTATTATTATGTTGTAATGTTTGTAATAGATAACTTTGCAAGTTTATCTTCACTGTATGACATTAATTTTGTTATAATTGTAAACTCGAAATTATTATTCTTTTGACATGAAAAATGTATTATTATAGTCAGACTTTCTTAAATTGTAAATTAATATTTTGACATGTAAAAGTGCCCTTATGCAAAATAAATATTTGATTTTGATCCTTTTTCGAGAAAATTCACACTTATTGATTTACTTATTTGCTGTCAACATCCCTATTAGGCATAATGAGGTCTTGCAGAATATATAGAAGATTCTAATTTTGCAGATTTATCAAGATAGAGCCTCAAGTGAGCAATCAAGAACCTGAACCGCAACCGGAGCCGGAGCCGGAGTTACCGGAACCGGAACCGGAGGCGGAGCCGGAGCCGATTTTCATGCAAGAAACGGGGGAAGAGGGACAGGTGATAGTGAAGAGTGAGAAGCAGGAGGCAGCGGAGAATGAGGAGGAAACAGAGGAGATTTATTATCAGTGTGATGTGGTAAGACTATAAAATAATAATAATAATAAATAAATACTTTTGGACAATCTTACACAAATCAACCTAGTCCCAAACTAAGCAAAGCTTGTACTGTGGGTATCAAGTGACGATATACATACTTATATAGATAAATAGATACTTAAATACATAGAAAACATCCAAGACTCAGGAACAAATATTCGTGTTCATCACACAAATACATGCCCTGACCGGGATTCGAACCCGGGACCTCCAGCTTCGAAGGCAGGGTCACTACCAACTAGGCTAAAGCGGTCGTCAAATGGTATTTATGGTATTTCACCACAATAAAAATAAATAAAAGCAAATCCAATCTTAGGGCACACGGCGTTTTTTAAACGCGCCGTTGACGCGTTAGTGGACGGCGCGTTTAAAAAAACTCCGTGCGAATACGCCCTTAATGAACGCCTTTCCATGAAATGAAATGAAATCATTTATTCTTCAATTTAGGCATGTTACATGCACTTATGAATGTCAAAAAACTACCACCGGTTCATAAAATAAACCTCTGCCTCGAGAAGAACCGCCGTAAGAAACTCGGCGAGGTGTCATTTTTTTCAAAACAATATACTATGTATATAAAATAACAGTATCACATACATAGTCTGACGTAAGCATATCTAAATATATAAAAGAAGAAACTGACTGACTGACTGACTGACTGACTGACTGACTGACTGATATATCAACGCACAGCCCTAACCGCTGGTTCTAGAGATTCCAAATTTGGCACGTAAGTTCCTTATAAGGTCTAGGGGTGCACTAAGAAAGAATTTTTCAAAATTTACCCCCTAAAGGGGTGAAACGGGAGTCCAAAATTTGTATTAAAAACCGTATTTATTAAAGTGAGAGACATGAAACTTTGTATATAGAGTCTGTGTTTAAATATATTAATGGCGTATTTCAGCGTTTTTCTAAATTGCTCCACTAAAGGGGTGAAAAGGGGGTTCAAAGTTTTTACGGGGAGAAAATCTTTTTTAAAGTCAGATATTTGAAACTTCGTATATAGACTCTCTGTTTAAATACAACAAAACATGTATAAGCGTTATCTGCATACAGGTCGAACTGAGAACCTCCTTTTTTGTAGACGGTTAAAAATTACTCTTAGTACGCGGGCGAAGCCGTGGGCAAAAGCTAGTAACATGTATAAGCGCAATACACAGAATCTGACACACAATCTGACCTTCCGACCCAGGGGGAGAACTGTACATTCCTCCCGATGTTCTAGCTCGCCGAAAAGCTTTTTAAAGAGAGGTAGGGCACAGCAAGATGTCATCTCGCTCGAATTTGGAGTAGCCCAACTGGGGAAGTACCTCCGCCTTGCAGAAGACCACAGCCATAATAACATTATTTACTACACAAGTATTTAGTGTTGTGTTCCTGGATGTGAGCAAGGTTGCCAGAGCTCCCGAGGATGCACTTTCTAGGGACCTAAATGTGTTCCTTCTGCTGTCAACACAGTGCATCCTCAAATCTTATAAAGGATCGGCAACGCGCACGTGATTCCTTTGGAGTTGCGGGCGTCTATAGGCTGCGGTGGCCGCTTACCATCAGGTGGACCGTACGCTTGTTTGCCACCGGCGTTTTATATAAATTAAAAAAAAGCTACTGTTAAATTTCCTCGTATTCAAAATGAAAAGCAGTGTTTAACCGTTTGAACGCTTTCATATTTGAATGAAGTAATCAACTAATCACTCACACGCCAAGCCCTGTTACGTTAAAAAAAACGTTTAAACCAATAAAAACCATCCATAACAGATTTTATGAGGACCAATCTATATTTGCTTCCTAAAATAATAAATAGCCTCCCAACACACATACAAGATTCATACCTATCCAACCCTAGATTACTTAAAGATGTTAACAAATATTTTATGTCATGTAATAATTATGACTACGCCTTGTGATAAGTACTTGCTTGTTGTTTACCAATGAACTGAATGTAATGTAAGTCTTAGTCCGAACTCTAGCTGTAAATAAGCCATTCATGGCTTTAGCAGTTAAGCAATTTCAAACTCTGCGTTAAATTATTTGGAACCTTAATAAGAAAAAAAAAAAACATGATTCAAGTACACCTTCACTCCGACCTTTTTAGTGGTTTGTGGCGTGGTGGGCACGGCGACACACGCTTATTCATAAAACTTAACAAACCTCTGCTAACTAAAATATTCTTTGTCCCGTTCTAACAAACGTCAATGTCAAAGTGACAAATAAGGACAAACGAACTTTAGTGGCTTGTTAACTAATATAGGTTTGATAGACGTTTATGAATAAGGGGGTATGTATTTAAGTATTTATATCTATTAAATATATCGTCGTCTAGTACCCATAACACAAGCCTTCTTGAGCTTACTGTGGGGCTATTTCGATTTGTGTAAGATTGTCCTCTAATATTTATTATTTATTTATTTAATAAAAAAAAAATATAATAATAATAATAGAATTCACAAAAAGTAATACTTTACTTTTGTAGTATTACTTATGTTATAGTTGTTATATATTTATTTGGTTTTGGTTTTAGCTATAAGTTTCCTTATTGAAAAGTTTTAGTGCACTGTGTAAGTTTGTCTATCTCATTCTCCCACTATACACTCAATCCCTCAAAGGTTAGCTGGAAGAGATCCCTCATAGGGATAAGTTCGCCTTTGTACTCTAATCTTATGTGACATGTATATTGTTTTAACCTGTTATTGTGTACAATAAAGGACTGTAGCGGTTAATCCCCCGAAATTAATATTCTCTAGTATTTTAATTTCCATTCCTTTTTTTCCCCATTTTTTATTTTTACTGTGCGGATATTTTCCCATAACATTTTGGCCCCATGCTCATAAATTCCTAGTCGATTTTCACACCGAATGATATTTTAACCAGTCCATTATATTGCCAGTCACTTTTCTCGTCATTGGTTCTTACTTAAAAAAAACATTGTAATAAAGAAAGGATATTTATTATTTCCTATATGTATTTAAGCATTTTTTTCTGCCGGGCATATAACATAACTTAAAAATAACCTCCAAAGATTTATTTCCACTTACACTAAGTATTAAGTAATCGTAACATGTTGTTTATTCAGTATGTTCAGGAGTGCTTACATACATACATACTTATATAATTTTTAATTCAACATGTTTCGCTTGTCACCAACAGTGCAACGCGATATTCTACACGGAATGGGACTTCAACGTGCACTACCAGAGTGCGCACGCGCTGAAACTGGAGGCCGGCACCGCCGAGCAGATCCTGGAGCAGCACCTGGTGACCGACCACGCGGACGACGAGGGCGTCCAGGCGGAGGCCGACACCGCCTACTACTACGAGTGTGAGCTGGTGAGTACCGTACCACTAAAATATATAAAGTCATCATCATCATTTCAGCCGAAAGACGTCCACTGCTGAACATAGGCCTCCCCCAAGGCTCGCCATTTAGACCGGTCCTGTGCCGTTCGTTTCCACCGGATTCCCGTGACCTTCACCAGGTCATCACTCCACCTTGTAAATATATAAAGTATTACCCCCTTATTCATAAAAATTAACAAACCTCTGCTAACTAAAATGTCTGTTGTCACTGTCTCACAAGCACATGTGTCAAAGTGACAGATAAGGACAAACGAACTTTAGCGGCCTTTAATGAATAATGGGGTTAGCCATAATTAACCGATAAATATCTGATAATTACCATATAAATATCTGATGATTACCTGGCAATAAACCGATAAACATCTGCTATTTACCTGGTAATTAACAGATAATTATCTATAGCCTCTGATAATTATCATCATCTTGATAATTTCGAACACGGGCATCTGATGGCGAACTACGGAGACAAGGGGGGTCCAAGCACAGGCCGATACCACCTACTACTATGAGTGTGAGCTGGTGAGTACCATACCACTAAAATAAGTATTAGCCATAATTAACCGATAAATATCTGGTAATTACCATATATATATCCGATGATTACCTGGCAATTAACCGATAAACATCTGCTATTTACTTGGTAATTAACAGATTAACATCTATAGCCTCCGATAATTATCATCATCTTGATAATTTCGAACAATGGCATCTGATGGCGAACTACGGAGACAAGGGGGGTCCAAGCACAGGCCGATACCACCTACTACTATGAGTGTGAGCTGGTGAGTACCATACCACTAAAATAAGTATTAGCCATAATTAATCGATAAATATCTGATAATTACCATTACCATATAAATATCGGACGATTACCTGGCAATAAACCGATAAACATCTGATATATACCTGGTAATTAACAGATGATTATCTATAGCCTCTGATAATTATCATCATCTTGATAATTTCGAACACTGGCATCTGATGGCGAACTACGGAGACAAGGGGGGTCCAAGCACAGGCCGATACCACCTACTACTATGAGTGTGAGCTGGTGAGTACCATACCACTAAAATAAGTATTAGCCATAATTAATCGATAAATATCTGATAATTACCATTACCATATAAATATCTGTCGATTACCTGGCAATAAACCGATAAAAATCTGCTATTTACCTGGTAATTAACAGATAAACATCTATAGCCTCCGATAATTATCATCATTTTGATAATTTCGAACACTGGCATCTGATGGCGAACTACGGAGACAAGGGGGGTCCAAGCACAGGCCGATACCACCTACTACTATGAGTGTGAGCTGGTGAGTACCATACCACTAAAAAATATAAAGTATTACCCCCTTATTCATAAAAATTAACAAACCTCTGCTAACTAAAATGTCTGTTGTCACTGTCTCACAAGCACATGTGTCAAAGTGACAGATAAGGACAAACGAACTTTAGCGGCCAGTCAACTAATATAGGTTTGATAGACGTTTATGAATAATGGGGTTAGCCATAATTAACCGATAAATATCTGATAATTACCATTACCATATAAATATCGGACGATTACCTGGCAATAAACCGATAAACATCTGATATATACCTGGTAATTAACAGATAATTATCAGAGGCTATAATCATCTTGATAATTTCGGACACCGGTATCTGATGGCGAACTACGGAGACAAGGGGGGTCCAAGCAGATGCCGATACCACCTTCTACTACGAGCTGGTGAGTACCACTGAAGTATATAAAGTATTACCCATAATTAACCGATAATTACCTGATAAATATCTAGTAATTACCAGATAAATATCGGATAGTTAACTGATAAATATCTAGTAATTATCTGATAATGACCAGATAATTACCTGATAAATATCTTGTAGTTACCAGATAGTATCTGGTAATTACCTGATATAAAATCTGGTAACTGTGGTAATTACCAGATAAAAAATCTGGTGAGTAACTACTTGATATATATCTGACAATTACCTGATAAAAAACCTGTTAATTAACCGGTAATTGTCTTGAAATTATCAGAGGCTATAATTGTCTTGATAATTTCGAACCCTGGCTGACGACGAGGGAGTCCAGGCGGAGGCCGACACCCCTACTACGACCGTGAGCTGGTAAGTATGTACTCACCCTATTGTCTCTTCGGCTGCACCAGGTTGTCGCATACCCCCGGGGTGTCGGTATAGACGATCCCGCTAGGAACCAAGCACGTGCACCTGGAACGGCTTCTAGTGACGGACCACGAGAGTCCAGGCGGAGGCCGACACCACTACTACGTGTGAGCTGGTAAGTATGTACTCACCCTCTTGTCTCTTCGGCTGCACCAGGTTGTCGCACACCCCCGGGGTGTAGGCTAGGAACCAAGCACCTGCACTTGGAACGGCTTCTAGTGACGGACCACGCGAACAACGAGAGTCCAGGCGGAGGCCGACATTACATATGACAGTCCAAATTTCTGGCACTGGACACACTCTCATATCACATAAGATGCCAAAAGCCAAAAGTGCCAATTTTTGCGATTTAAGTATACCTACTAACATTATATTAGATAATATTAATTAATTGCTTTGTGTTGTAAATAAATAAATAAATATAAATAAATATTAGAGGACAATCTTACACAAATCGAACTAGCCCCACAGTAAGCTCAAGAAGGCTTGTGTTATGGGTACTAGACGACGATATATTTAACTTGTGTGTTTTTGTTATGAACAAAATCGAATTGAAGCGAGTTACTAACATGTATGTACTCAGAAATACATATGCACTAGCGACCCGCCCGGCTTCGCACGGGTGCACTATTTAATGGATGTTATTATACATATAAACCTTCCTCTTCAATCACTCTTATCTATTAAAAAAAAACCGCATCAAAATCCGTTGCGTAGTTTTAAAGATTTAAGCATACATAGGGACATAGGGATATAGGGACAGAGAAAGCGACTTTGTTTTATACTATGTAGTGATATAATTGACGATTCAAAAGTGCTTGTTGCTAGGCCTATTTGAATAATAGTACATTACTTACCAAGGGCGGTAAAACAAAGAATGTCTCAGATCGCAGGTATTTGACGCCCGAGCCGAAGGCAAGGGCGATAATTATGCGATCTGAGGCTTTCTTAATTACCGCCCGAGGTAAGTACAACATTTTATGTCACGGCCAGGAAGTGGGATTTTCCGCGCGCGAAGCGTGCGGTAATTGCCACTTTATGGCTAGGTGTGACATAAAGAATAGTTTGAGTTTGACCACGGCGGAACTTGCTTTACCTCGTTTACCGCACGCGGTGCGAGGGCGCCGCTGCGCTATGAGTGCTCCCGAGTGTAAGCTGGTGAATACCACTAAGTAATACCGGAACATATTCTGCATCGCCATTTTTTGACGTGATAACGTCTTATAAGTATAGAACAAAAAATATAAGAATAAAGAAATATGTACAGAAAACTGCTAAAAACTATTATGGCAAAAGAACTAATAAGAACTAATTTATGATACCAAAAATATGTAACGAAACTGATTTTTTAAGAGAGGACAAGAAGTGCAGCATAACTGAATTAAAAAGTAGATTAAAAAAGACATTTCTGGCCAAACTACACTAATGCTTACCAAAAAACAAAAAAAAAAGTTTAATTGTTATAGGTAACAATGTAATGTTTATTGTTATTAACTCTTAAAAAATATTACAGTTAAATGTTTAGGCATTGTCATATTCAGTGTTTAAGTTTAGTTCGTAATAGCATAGTAAGTACCTAACATTAGTTAAATGAGCGCGATCTCGCCAACAAACTGTTATGGCAGTTTGGCGAGAAATTAAAAGATTGTAACTGTTATGTACTTTTTTTGATAAATAAATTAAAAAAAAAATCGATAAACGGATGCTAACACGAAAAAGTGTAACGAACCTGAGCCTCGTTAAGCGATTTTCTATAAAAATGTTATTGTATTTTGAACCTTATTGTTCGAACGGCAAAATAGCTTTTTGTACTAATTACTTGGTGCAACCCTGCCAACTGAATGATTTCAAATTATACCTAAACAGTTGACGGTCAAACCGGTTTCTCTCTTCAATTTTGAGTTTTGTAAATTTATGTAAGATTTCAAGCTCACATAGTCATTTACATTAGAATTACGATTAGAAACGGGATATTTACCATGTATTAAGGGTTAATCCATGATAATGGCGCTTGCAACAGTGCCGAAATATCGGGAACTCACTAATGGGCCATTCTACTTTTTCATGTACATAATTTTAAGACATTTTTTTTAATGCAGATTTTGGAATACTTGGCCCTCGCTTCATATTTTTGTATAGTTATTTAGAAAGAGATTTAGTTGCAGTATCACTTCCGATAGTTTTGGTAATTAACGAACCAGAGCTAATATCCACTGACTGACGAAGTTATAGTTCAAAATTGAAATTCCGATTTTCTTCTCGCTTACTGTGAATGCGCCCGCGGCTTTGAAATTGACATTTTAATTGATTCAACTCGATAGCGATGTTTGATTTTACTGATTATAATTACTACGAAACAAGTGTTTAAAACGCATATATCGGTACCAAATACTTTAACACCTCCAAGTCTTGCAATAAATCGTCCAAATAAAATGTCAATTTCGGCTTGACAGGGCGCAGAAGAGACCGACAAGTCGGGACCACGATCTGTCATCGCAGACTTCGTAACTGACGACGCATTGACAGCTGTCAGAGTTGAAGATGTCAAGACACTGTGCCCTGCCAGTTGTAAACAAGAAATTCAAGAATTAGATGAAAAAGTTCAAGTCATAGAAGTAAAGAAAGAACGAAGATCTAAGAAGATAAAACGTGGTAGACCACCTAAAGAAGATGTATATTTAGACATGCCTCCAGGATTAAGCCCATCGCAGAAAGTAGCTTTAGCTAAGAAAAGAAGAATAGAGATCAGAAAGGAACAGTATAGAAAAGCTAGCGAAAAATATAGAAAGAAAAATCCGGACGCACATAGGAGAGCCTGTAAGAAATATGCTCAGAACAATCCAGATGTAGGTAGGAGATCAAGTAAAAAATATGCTCAGAAAAATCCAGAAGTAGGTAGGAGATCGAGTAAAAAATATGCTCAGAAAAATCCAGAAGTAAGTAGGAGATCAAGTAAAAAATATCAAGAGAAGAAAAAATTGGAGAAGCAGACAATGAAAGATGAAAAAATTGCGGCGAGCGGGAAGAAAAATGTATTAAAAGAGTTAGAAATGAAGGAAGAAGCTTTAAATGAAATTAAAAAAGAAGCGGTTGAATTAGAAGTTGAATTTGAAGAAATACTAGGTTATTGAAACATTATTACGTTAAGGAAAATAATCTTAGTAATCACATCGCTACTGCTAGTGTTGAATTTATGTAATGAAGGTAAAGTTCGACCAGAAATATATGACCGTGCGCAGAGCTGGGCATAAACTCGTTAATCCGTTAATCGTTAATTAACGATGTTAACCATACGTGTATCGAATTAACTTTTAAGGTAGAAAGAAAGAAAGAAAAACATTTATTTGTGACGATACAAACATAAAATATAGATAAATAAACGTAATTAAAAAAAAAACAAGGAATCGCCACAAAAAGGTTTCGCCTCAGCGTAATGCCGACTCAGGGAGCTGGCGCTGATCTTCCGGCGAAACCTAGGTTGTTAATGACGGTGTGTGTAGCACGCTTCGCCTAAAATTTGAACGCGACCTATTACAACTTGACACCGCCGTGTTGTCACGTCAGTTAACTTGCAAAATTGTTAACGGACTCATTAACTTCCGCTAACTGTCCAAAGTTCCGTTAATCCGTCAACTAAGTACCTGTTTATCAAAGGAATATCGCGTGCCACGAATCAATGGAACACCGCGCCGCAAAAAACAGGTTCTGACAAGTCCGTTCGATCGGGGCGACGTAGGCGAGCTATAGGCGCTGAGTGAGACAGACGATGCAAGTGAGGCGCGTCAGGAATTAACGATTAACGTTAACTTCCTTTAAATGGCCCGAAAAGTAACGCTTTAACGTTTAACGAAGTTAAGTTTTTTTTAACGGATTGTCGATTAACGAGGTTAACTATTTGGTTAACGGTGCCCAGCTATGACCGTGCGCCATGTTCCTGAATTTGATTGGAACTCATTTCTTACACTGGCAATATTTTTTTTATAGGCTACCACTGTTGTCAGTGTCACTGTGGCGGTTTATTTGAACAATAGTAATACAAAAGTGTTGAATATTAAACTAGTGGCTCTGTGAGCTGTAGACCTCGTGAATGAGTTTTCTTATCATTTCCAAAATCTGACATTATAAAAATGAATATCGAACCTGCTAACAAAATTTCAAAAGAAGCGGTTGAGAAATTCGACCTGTAGAAGACAATAAACCGAAATTCAGACGCAGTGTTACAAAATCTTTGAAATATATATTTATTTATTTATATTAGGAGAACCAACAGCAGTACAAACAATGTAACAACATGCGTATTAACAGCAGAGCCAATTACAGGATCTCACAGATAGCGCTAGAGTGTATATACTGAACTAAAGTGCGCACTCGTACACAATTACAAACGTTATTGGAACAAGAATGTTAAAATATAAGAATGTTAATATATATTTTTTTAATTTCCAAAAACAGACTCGACAAAAAAATTCTATATAATGACCGGACCTGCTCACAAAATTTCAAGAGAATCGGTTGAGAAATGCGACCTGTAGAGGAAAACAAACCATTGAACAAAAATATATTGTTTTTAATTTCCGAAAACTTATTCGACAAAAAAAATCTGTATATTAATCCAACCTGCTCACAAAATACAAGAGATCGGTTGAGAAATGCGACCTGTAGAGGAGAACGAACCGAAATTCGCCCGCAGAAACTTATAAAATCATTGATAAAAAAATTGTTTTTGTAAATTTCCAAAAACCGTGACGACAAAAAAATTCTATATAGCTATCGAAACTGCTCACGAAATTTCACGAGTATCGGTTGAGAATTACGACCTGTAGACGAGAACAAACGGAAATCCGGACATACGAAAGCATTTCTGTCGAAGCTGAAGCAGAGATCTTCGTTTCACTCGGTCAATAATAAATGACAAAAAATTATAATAAATTACATTATATTACGTAATAAGGTAGTTACACTAATCATAATAAAATATTTTGAGATATATCTATGAGCGTCAACATGAAAACACACTACACTACACTACACTATTTAAAAACAAACTAGAAAAACTGTTAATCGACAGATGCTATTACTCTGTAAAGGAATTTTTAAATGGTGATAGTTTATAAAATTTCATGATATTATTTATTTTTAGAAAATGTGTATTGTTTTAGTAACTAGTTTTTAAGTTATAGTTGTGTGCCCTTTCAGGGCGTCATGGTCTGACTTTAATTGTATAATTACACCTTAATTGAAATGTACATGACTTAACAATGAAATAAATAAATAAATAAAATAATAAAATCTAATAAATAAATATCCTCAGTCCTCTATAATGCAATTGTATGTAGCTGTCTTGAATTTGCTAGTGTCGTCTGAATCCTGGCTACCGGGTGCGCAAGGATCGCATTGAACTGATACAAAGTGCCTTCACACGATATTTAGCGTATAATGCACCAAATATGACCTATAGATTATGATTCACGGCGCAAACATTTTTGTATGCTGTCACTGGCAGAAATGACAAAAATTTTAGAGTCCTCACGCGCACCTATAAGCGGCAATTACACTTCGTCGTTCGCCGCATGCGGTCGCCGAATTCATTTTAAATTACTTAGGCCAACAAACGTCTTCACATTAGTCTGTCAGCCTACCTATAAGCGTTGGCAGTTGTCGATCGCCGAATGCGGCCGACTAACCTGTTCTTTACACTTTTGCGGTCGAACGACGAAGTGTAATTAATTGCCGCTTTAGCTTACATACCCCTACTTCACTTCAAAACTTAAAAGCTTCGCCCTTGTCAGTGGAGTAACCGCCACCCTGTATTCATTGCCAGTTAATGACTTCCCCATAGGATTCGGCAACTTCCTCCCTCAGTTGGTTAAAGTAAGTCAGTCTAGGTCTTCCTCTCCTGCCTTCAATGGGGGCTATCGTTTTAGTGCTCACCAGTTGGCGCCACTGTCGAGCAAGATCCAGCTGTCAAAAATTGTTATTGATTATTATGGTTATGAGAACGAAGTTTACATTTAAATCATATTCAATACCTTAAAACCGTACCGTAAAATTATCGAACATTCCGCATTGTAGCGCAGTCCCGTTTTGTTCGGAAAAAAAGAAGGAAATAAGTTTCCGAAAGACAAAACTGTCTCAAAGCGCTGACAGTCATTGACCCTTAACTCATATTTGAAATAATCAAGCTCAGGTATTGCAAAATAGTCACCATATTGTTCTAATTAGATATTAACCCGCGTAGCGCAATCACAAAGAGTGACATTTGACATTTCGGAGACCCCACGCTACACTTGCGCCTCTAGCGGCGAATTCATACGCGATAGCCCTCATTATCCCCTCTTAAGATGTTTAAGAAGAAGCTGTCGTGCCGTATCAGGTGTCCCATCATCCTGCCTCTTCTATTTCTAATTGTCTTCAGTAAACTTCTTTTCTCTCCTACCATACCCAAAACCTCTTCATTGGTCTTTCTTTCCGTCCAGCTGATCCTTTCCATCCTTCGCCAACACCACATACCCCTAACTCGCACGAATTTGAAAAGGCAGGCGCAATTTATCAGACTGCTAATTCGACAACAGCATTGCCAGTGATGCCCAACTGGAGATTTACTAATGACATCCACAAAAATAATCATAAATATAAATAATCTCACAAAATAAGTTAGTTTTTATTTTAGTGATACACATGCCAAATAGTATATGTAATAGTTCAGGCAACTTTGTTCGGTCTAGTTAAGAGGTAAACATAAAAAAAAACTAATATTCATGTATGGTAGCTGTTGGTTCACCGAAAAAAAAAAAATATCAAAAGTCCCCACCCATAGCCCTTGAACCGGGGGGGTTGGATGTACCATTTTTCGGTTTTTCGTGCCATGGGCCACAGTTAACAGAGTTTTTTTTACGAAAAACGGTATTTTCAAACCCCTCCCTCCCGGCTCAAAGGCTATGGGCTGGGACTTTTGATATGTTCATCTCCTAACTAGTCCAAACGAAGTTACGAAGCTAAAAATTGTGATCGAAGCATTTCCGTCTATACCTTTTCGTATGGCCTATAAACCTTTGTAAAATAATCGAAATTTCAATTGACGATTAAGAGTTCTTATCAGTTAAAAATGCTCGTCTATTTAGATGATTTTCAAATTGAATTGACACGTAACTTGACATTTTCTCATTGTTACTATCTAGAACAGGACTATTGCGACCTGATGTCATACATTTTAAATGTAGTTTTTGGATTTTTCATTAAGAAATATCGTTTCAAAGATCACTCCAAATCGACCATTTTCAAAATAAAAACTGTGTTATTCGGCTTAAATTCTAATATACACAATAAAGTCAAAAAATGCCTATGTTACTATCTAAAACTTTAATAAAATCATCGTATCCTTTAATCACTTTATTGATATTGTCAATACTTTTGTCATAATTTGAAATCTAAACATTTTTAAACTTATAAGGCCTCTTAATGTATTCTAGGAATAATGTAATTATTAAATGTTATTTTGAAATACACGTTAATATGTTCGTAATTTACTAAGTTTATTGTTTTTGTTTCTCTTGTTATTTTTAGCACATGCATGATTTTCATTTTTTTTATGTGAACTCTTAAGATTGACCTCCTTTGGGGCCAGTTTATTTTTGTGTATACATCTCCCTTTGGGGCCGAGTCGAGGATGTAGGAGCTTTGAAATTGACATTTTAATTTGAATTTTTTTATTTAATTTTGCACGGATATTCAACTCGATGTCAATATTTGATGCTATTGATTGTTTACTTTGATACAAGTGTTAAAGACGCATATATCGGTCTAAAATACTTTGTCTTGACATGAATTGTCAAATAAAATGTCAATTTCGGCTTGACAGGGCGCTGAAGAGACTGACAAGTCAGGACCACGATCTATCGCAGACGGCGTAACTGACGACGCATTGACGGATGTCAAGACAATGTGCCCTGCCAGTTTTAAAGAAGACGTTCTAGAATTAGACGAAATAGTCCAAATTAAAGAAGTAAAGAAAGAAGGACGACCTAAGAAAGTAAAAAGCGGGAGACCACCTAAAGATTTATATTTAGACATGCCTCCAGGATTAAAACCCTCGCAGAAAGAACAGAAGCAAATAAATACTCAGAATTATTTAAAGAAACATCCGGAACGTCGAGCCGCAATTCTTCAGAATTGTAAGAAGTATCCAGGACGCGTAACCCTAACCAATAAAAAAGCTGTCGCTAAATATGCAATGAAAAATAATGTGGAGAAAATGAAAAAAGAAGAAAATAAATTAGAGTTACAATGCACAATAATGGAAGATGCTCTAGGTGATAAAGAAATAAATAATGAAGATATAAACGATGATATCAACACACATATATATCTTGCCAATCGTGAAGAGAACAATATACAGGAAATAGACGCTCATGATTTACTAAAAGTGGTAAAAATAAAAGACGTAAAGAAGAGGGGCAGACCTAAGAAGGCAAAAGTAGGAAGACCACCTAAAGTAGACGTGTATCTAGACATGCCTTCGGGATTGAGCCAATCGCAGATAGAAGCTTTGGCGAAGAAAAGAAGGATAGAGATTAGAAGAGAACAGACGAGAGCAGCTCGTCAAAGATATAAATTGAAAAAATATCTAGTAAAAGAAAAAAATAAAGAAGAAACAAATATAATAAAAGAAATAAAATTAAGTGAAGATGCTTTAAATGAAATGAAGATAAATATTGAAAATTTAAATAATGATAACTATTCACGGATATTTCCTGCCAATCCAGAAGAAGATAATGTAAATATGCAAGAATTAGATGATCATGGTCTAGTAAAAGTAGTTGAAGTGCAAGAAGTAAAGAACAGAGGAATACCTAAAAAGGATGTGTATTCTGACATCCCGCCAGGTATAGAGAAGTCAAAATTAACGAAGAAAATGAGAACAGAGAGAAGAATAGAGCAGATTAGAAAAGCAAACGAAAAATATAGGAAGAAGAATCCAGAGGTAAATAGGAGAGCATGTAAGAAATATGCTCAGAAAAATCCAGAAGTAGGTAGGAGATCAAGTAAAAAATACCAAGAGAAAGAGAAATTGGAAGAACATAGAATTAATGATGAACAAATGGCAAAGGGTGGCAAGAAAAATGAATTAAAAGGGTTAAAAATAAAAGAAGAAGCTGTAAATGAAATAAAAATAGAAGTGGATGAAGTAGGAATTGAATTTGAAGAAATACTAGGTTATTGAGACATAGTAACACTAAGTAAAATAATCGAAATAATCATATTTCTAGTACTATTATTGAACTTACGCACATAATGTGCTTACTTATACATTTACAAATTTTAAATATATGGAAAATATTTAAAAATATAGTATCTCCGGTCTTTTGAATTCCTGATTTGCGTTTCGCTAGTGTTTAGTGCTTAATTCAAAATTAACTTGTGAATTGTATGCATAGCTATGTACGTAATATATAAATATAATAAACAATTAGAAATGAACATAGTTTAATTTTATTCATTAGTTTATTTTTTTTTATTTTAACCCTTCGCATGATTTTTTATTTATTTTTGAAATAAATCACGATAATGTCAGTTGACCTCCATATTACGGTAAAAATAAAAAAATATATATCAGGTAAGTTTCACATAATATCTCTATTTTTTGATATGATGGAAATTTCCATCATTATGCAAACTCTGGCCTTAAGCATAGTACAATAGGTGTGTACTAAATAAATTAAACAGCTCACAACATTTCATAAGAATCGATCGAGGAATGCCGTAAAAACAGTCGGAAATCCGAAAATCCGGGCATTTCTAAGCTTTTTTGGCCATACTCAAACGAAAAAGCTTTGATCACTTGGTCATTACCAATAAATGATTCGCCATACTTTACGAGTGACATTGTTGCATAATGATGGAAATCTCCATCACATACTTTCGATTTACTTTATCTTCCAATTTCGTAAATGTATGCACAAAAAGTAACATAATATTAAATTACACACCTGATACATATGAATTATTCCGCAAAT
The DNA here is from genome assembly GCA_963556455.1 of Epiblema foenella. NCBI lineage: Eukaryota > Metazoa > Arthropoda > Insecta > Lepidoptera > Tortricidae > Epiblema > Epiblema foenella. Next base: position 10,617,342 of record OY747121.1, on the reverse strand, counting down.
ATCAATAATTTCGTAGTACTATCGTTCAAAATCCAGAATACAAGGTCAACAATTTTCGTAAATGGCGCAAACGGCGAGCCCGCGAATAAAAAGTTTAAATGTCAAAATTCTGTTTATTTTTTAAAATCACAAGTACGTTCCATTTCAAGCTATACTTTTGTTGAAATGTACAAGTCTTAAAAAAATGAATCACCCGCCTAACTACCTTTAATTAACAGCACAATGTTATGATGAAAATTTCCATCACCATTGCAAAGAAGGGTTAAAGCAATGGATGCCTGAGATCCGCGTCATACTCGTGATCGGGTGCTGTTTGTCGAGTCCGGTCTATTCATGCTTGCTTCAGCTTCAGTACTTTATTTGCTTAAAACATGGTACAAATCGGTGGGTTTATAACTAGGTACATAGATCTACATGTTTCGTCATACAGACATGCAAATATAGTTGAGTCATGTGTATCGCATGCACACATTTTTACTTATATAATACTTTTAATAAATCAATAAATACAACAATTAATAATCTAATTTTGTTCATGTACAATATCAGTTAAATATTCATGTATTGTGTAATAAGCCTTAGATGCTAAGAACGTGTACAATTTTTTCTTAAACTCTATTAATTCATCTAACTTTATAATTGCCATTGGTAATTTATTAAATATTCGGGGTGCCATTCCAAAAACACTTTTTGACATAAAAGCTGTTCTGGATGGCCTAAAATTAATTTTCCCTTGTTGATTAACGGAACTTTGGACAGTTAATTTGTCCGTTAACAAATTTTGCAAGTTAAAAGTTAATCCGATACACGGACGGTTAACTTCGTTAATTAACGTTTTTTTTTTTAAACCTGACTGTGGCTTTATAGGCCGGGCCCAATAAAGCGATAGGAGTGCGCGGTTGGAGAGTAGCCTGGGAAAAATTCAGGGGAAAACCTCCGACACGACAACACGAACACTGGATTACTATACTGTTTTCGGCCGAATATTCGGTTCGGCAACAGCTGGACCTAATATTCGGCCGAATGTTCGTATTCGATCAAACCCATATTCGGCGCATCTCTACTTAGAATATTTACTTTATATTAGATCAATATAAATTGCTACACGGTAACAGGGTCCATGATAACTCAATATTTAAAAATAAGACATTGAAATACCATTGTTGCAATCACTACATAGTATAAAACAAAGTTGCTTTCTCTGTCCCTATGTCCCTATATCCCTATGTATGCTTAAATCTTTAAAACTACGCAACGGATTTTGATTCATGTGACGGCCCGACGTGACAAGACGGCGGTGTCAAGTTGTACTAGGTCGCGTTAAATTTTTAGGCGAAGCGTGCTACACACACCGTCATTAACAACCTAGGTTTCGCCGGAAGATCAGCGTCAGCTCCCTGAGTCGGCATTACGCTGAGGCGAAACCTTTTTGTGGCGATTACTTGTTGTTTTTTTCTAATTACATTTATTTATCTATATTTTATGTTTGTATCGTCACGAATAAATGTTTTTCTTTCTTTCTTTCTTTCTTTTTTTCTTTCTTTGATGCGGTTTTTTTAATAGATAGAGTGACCTCAAGGGGAAGGTTTATATGTATAATACATGCATCAGCATTACACCCGTGCGGAGCCGGGGCGGGTCGCTAGTTATTGAATAAATGAAATTAATCTTGTCATTTGCGCAGTGCCACAAGATATTCGCGAGCGAGAAGTACTTCAACATCCACTACAATAAGACGCACGCGCTGCCCGCCGTCGCCGAGGCCTTGGAGGACGAGGTAACACTCTTTTAACCTTATTAACGCCAACGACGGATATATCCGTCACTTAGCGCAGTGCGATACGGTACTTTATCTCACGAGCGCGGGTTAGCATGTAGTTGACACATACGAACACACAGACACGGTGAACTCATAGCTCCTACGCTGACGCACACGTAGATAATTTACATGTATATCTCAATACAAAGGGTCGGTTGCAGCAACATACGATCACATGCTGGTCATCGTCAAATATGGCGCCGGCAGCTGTCATCCCATAGGCACTTTTCAAACTTACCATACAATCAGATTTTAACGAACACCGCTTACGATTACAGACAGTTTGGTTCAACCTTAAAGTATTTGACCAATCATAAATAAAACAATCATCATAAAACTTCACCATCACCATATTAAGGATCGGTTGCACCAACATACGATCACAGGCCGGTCATCGTCAAATATGGCGCTGGCAGCTGTCATCCCATAGAAACTTGTCAAACTATATAATCAGATTTTAACGAACACCGCTTACGATTACAGACGGTTTGGTGCATCCCAACCTTAATCTTATGCCTATAAAATGTGATAATCCATATTGAAAGGGACCTTATGGCGGCCGGCACTTACGCCTTTATTGCCGCTGTTCCAATACAATAATGAATAGGTGCAACGTAAGCGCCTGCCGCCATAAGGTCCCTTTCGATGTGGATTATCACAAATATTTAAAATAGCTAAAATACATTAAAGATTGAAGCTTTCCGAGTATTTTAGTAAGAGTTTTTATTAGTAATATAAAAATCTATTTCTCTACCTTTGTTTAATATGGGTTAATCAACTTTTCTTTGTTGTTATTCGGTCCCGTCAGCGAGGAGACAACAGTAACCGAATTTCTTAGAAAAATGTTCATAATATGAAATTCAAGCATGCTCAAGAGATGGCCCATGTCCTAATGGATATATTAATCCTATAAAATCACAGTTTTAAAGAGTGACTCAGGAGACGCAACCATGGCAACGAGCAACAAAGAATAGTTGATCCACACATTTATCGACTATACACATGTCATGATGTGAATGGAATTTGTAACTTAGTGCTGAGGTTTAAGGTTAAAATAAGATTGACTCTTCTTGGAATGAATCACAAAAACGTAACTATTTTTAATATATACCGGGTGTACAATCCAAATGGGTCAGTATGGAGAAGTCGGAAACTATGAGAGATAGCGAGATTTGTTCTTAGGAACCATGACGTCGATTTTAGATTTAATAATAATTACATTCAAAGTTTTTTATTAACTCTCATACATAACCGGGAATCGAACCTGGTCAATATTTTTGTAACCGCGTTAAGTAAAAAGGACCACATTTGGCTATGAAATCTTGTGTAAACACAACTGACAGTAAATTAGACTAAAATGCCCACAGTTTTATTCATTTGCAAAAAGTCGTGAATAATATGAATCGATCATCAATTATCTGAAGAGACTACTTATGCATATCTTATCTGCATCGGTATTATGCATTACAAATAGCGTTTATTTAAAATTAGAACGCATTTGTTCAGCGGGCGTTTGTGCATGTGCATTCAACAGAATGGCTACCATTTTGAACATTTACTGAAATAAAATAATTATCCTATTGGTGGGTTTTTCTTTCAATTATTTAAACAAGATTCCATTAGTGTTGTGCTTCTTGCGACTTGCAGAATTTATACACATTGATTTTGACCAGGTTCGATTCCCGGTTATATATGAGAGTGAATAAAAAAGTTTGAATGTAATTATTATTAAATCTAAAATCGACGTCATGGTTCCTAAGAACAGATCTCGCTATTTCTCATAGTTTCCGACTTCTCCATACTGACCCATTTGGATTGTACACCCGGTATTTTGTTTTTTGTAAAGCCTTCGAAATTGGCGCGGCCTGGAAAAGGGATAATGTCTGGTTTACCTATGAAGACGTAACCATAGTAACGAGCAACAAAGAATAGGTGATCCACAGTTCCAGACATATCGTATTGTTTCGCAGGGGAGCAGCGAGCCGCCGGCGCCGGCGCAGGACCAGCAGCCCGCGGAAGAGCCCAAGCCGAAGGCGCCGGAGCAAGTCATCTACTACAAATGTGATCTGGTGAGTTGGTTACTTCGCCCGGCGATCACTGATCAGGGGCCGCACGGTCCGGTGTCCTAGGCACACACTCACGGGTCCATACGACGTTGGTCGTGAAATGTGTTTCGGTACATTGTTATCATATTATTATGCTTATAAAAATATAAAATAAAAAAATATAAATAAATATTAGAGGACAATCTTACACAAATCGAACTAAGCCCCCACAGTAAGCTCAAGAAGGCTTGTGTTGTGGGTACTAGACGACGATATATTTAATAGATATAAATACTTAAATACATAGAAAACATCCAAGACTCAGAAACAAATATTCATGCTCATCACACAAATATTTGCCCTGACCGGGATTCGAACCCAGGACCGTCAGCTTCACAGGCAGGTGCACTACTAACTAGGCTAAACCGGTCGTCAAAAATATGGTTTACATAAGAATCCTGATGGTGGTTTTTAATTTACTTTCAGTGGTTTCAGTCAATAAAAAAAATACATCATTTTTCGAAACTTTCAAGTGTCATATTTTTAAGATTTTGAGCATATTTATTAATTTACTGTTTTTTTGTCATAATTTGATGGTTTTCTACTCATATAGTGACATATTATTATTATTCAAGTGTCGCCCAAGACTGGTGTAATTTTGCTACCGAGTGGCACTTATTGCTTTTCACACCTTCTATGAGGAAACGAGTCATTGTTGCCCTCAAATTAGGGAAAAAAATTACGACTTTGAACCCTCATTCGAGAGCAACAATAGTCTTTGACTTTTCTGAATAGCAAGTGTGAAATAGTAGATTGTGTCTCAAGGGAGCAAAATGATATATTTACGGCGAGGGCGGTATATTGAATTCTGAATGAAGCGAAAGATTCTACAATAGAATCCTGAGCGTAGCGAGGGATTCTAAAGTAGAATCTTGAGCGTAGCGAGCGATTCAAGTGTTTGCGCCCAAGACGGAAATAATTTTGCTACCGTGTGACATTTACTGCTTTTCACACCGTCTATGAGACCCGCTGCTAAAAACATGAAATAACTTACAAATGATTTTACTACAGTGTCACATACTGCTTTTCACACCTTCTATGAGGGAACGAGTCATTGTTGCCCTCAAATTAGGGAAGAAAATTACGACTTTGATCCCCCATTTGAGGGCAACAATAGTCTTTGACTTTTCTGAATAGCAATTGTTAAAATAAATTTTACTTTAAATATTTAATTGTCACGTAACTATTAGATTATTGTCATATATACGCATCATACTCGTGAACGGGTGCTGTTTGCGGGGTCCGGTCTGTTCATGTTTGCAAGGACTAGGAACTTCGTACTAGTGTTCAGTGGAATTGACATGATGAGAGACTTCGCTCTGTTCTCATTTGATTTTATTTTTAGACTGAGGATATTTATTTATTCGATTTTATTATTTTCATGTTGACGCTTAGAGATATATCTCACAATATGTTATTATGATTAGTGTACCTACCTTATTACCTTTAATCTTGACGCTTTGAGACTTTATACATCTCTAACAAATCTCGACTGTTATTAGTTTCTTAAGGTGGGTTGCACCAAACCGCCTGTAATCGTAACAGGGACCGATACCGGTATTTTTAAAAAACCCTGAATTAGCCCAATATTTTGGATTATTTTTTGCTCTTTACGTAGGAATCATGTATTTAGGTAACAACGTCGTATTATTAGATTGTCCCATTAAAAACGAAATAATGAACCGGTGACCGTAATAATACCGGTATTTTTCTATGGAGAAAATACCGGTATCCGATCCCTGAATCGTAAGCGGTGTTCGTTAAAATCTGATTGTATGGAAAGTTTGACAAGTTTCTATGGGATGACAGCTGCCGGCGCCATATTTGACGATGACCGGCCTGTGATCGTATGTTGATGCAACCGACCCTTAGTCTTATTTCTGACATGTAATACATACATTAAATGTATTAATGAATGAATGATACTTTGATTATTGTATTATTTTTATTTGATATAGATAGATTTTAAATAAAAAAATAAAATAAATAAATATATAAATATTAGAGGACAATTTTACACAAATCGAACTAGCCCCACAGTAAGCTCAAGAAGGCTTGTGTTATGGGTACAAGACGACGATATATTTAATAGATATAAATACTTAAATAGATAGAAAACATCCAAGACTCAGAAACAAATATTCATGCTCATCACACAAATATTGGCCTGACCGGGATTCGAACCCAGGACCGTCAGCTTCACAGGCAGCTGCACTACCCGCTAGGCTAAACCGGTCGTTATTAGTTTCTTAAGTCTTATTTTTGACATGTAACACTACATTTAATTAATGATACTTTGATTATTGTATTATTTTTATTTGATATAGATAGATTTTGACTTGTAAAAGTGCCCTTGAGGCCTACTTGCAGAATAAATAATGAACATAATGTCCAGTGGAAACTGTTTTTGGCTATTGTCATCATTCAGATTTTTATCATGTTCTGTATTATTATTTGCTGTATGTTTCCCTTTAAATAAATAAATAATAAATGTTTTGATTTGGAATCCTCTGTACGACAGTGCAAGATCCTGTACCCGACGGAGAAGGCGTACAACCTCCATTTCGAGAAGAAACACGGGCAGAGCTACCAAGAGCAGAGCGGCTTCCAGCTCATAGAGCAGGAGTTGACGGAGGACCTGTCCTCGCCGCCGCCGCTTGAGGTCTTCACGTGCGAATTCGTGAGTATTAAAAAAAAAGCCCATGGTGAGCGACCGGGTGAATCAACTTTTTAGTGCTACTTGTTGCCGTGGTTACGTCTAGTTGTCCGGGGGAATTCGAATACAATCGTGATTTTATGCTATTTACGTTTATCCAACATACGTATTTGTGGTACTTATAAGCTATTTCCATAATGGTCCATCTACTGAACATGTTAGTAGAACTTAATACAACATTTTTTTGAACAAACTGCGCCACTAGTGTCCCTTGGACAACGGGTCAAAATAACAACACAAAAAAAGTTGATCCACCCGACCACATTCTCGTACCATGGTGTCAATTCAATTCAATTCTTTATTCATGAACAATATACATTGTGTTTGAAATATTTATAAATAATAGTCATACATCCGCCCACCTCCTACGATCCGGAAATCCCCAAACAAGTTCTCTTTTAAAAAGTCTGCACGTGATTTCTATGCTGGCAGATTCGTGGAGTAGTAAAGTATCGGTTTTGTAAATTTCGTCTATATATACGTGTCGTGTTTTGTTGCATTTACTCGTTTTGTTGCATTACACAAATAATTATATATAAAATATTAATTTTGAGTTTCGTTAGTTGTTAGTTGCACCGCCAACAAATCTTTCTGCTTCGCCTTAAGGTTGACTGGTAGAGAATGCCATACGGCATTAAGTCCGCCCTTTGTACTTATATTCTTTTTGTGTGTTGTAAGTTTAAATAAATAAATACATAAAACAAATTATCCTCTAGTATTTAAATAAACCATCGCTTACCATGGGCCTCATAAGAAGGCTCAGAGCCACTCAGAGGGCAATGGAGAGGGCTGTGCTGGGAGTTTCTCTGCGTGATCGCATCAGAAATGAGGCCATCCGTAGCAGAATCAAAGTAACCGATATAGTCATTCGAATCGCTAAAGTTAAGTGGCAGTGGGCGGGGCAAATTGCACTAGGAACCGATAGCCGTTGGGGCCGGAAGGTTCTCTAGCGACCACGGACCGGAAGGCGCAGCGTGGGTAGGCCCCCCACAAGGCGGACTGATGACCTGGTAAAGGTCGCGGGAGTCCGCTGGATGCGGGTGGCGCACGACCGGTCATTGTGGTACTCTTTGGGGGAGGCCCATGTCCAGAAGTGGACGTCTTTCGGCTGATATGATGATGATGGTGATGAAGAAAAGGAAAGAATTTTGATAAAAAGGTCAAAGAGTATTAATAGGCCATTTTATACAATGAATGAATTTTTAACCAATGCACTTGATTAATCAATCCTTTAAAATGAATAATGTCAACTATAATGTAACAATCGATAGGGTATATGCATTTTTTTTCCTTTTTGTTTAATTAAGTACCTATAATAGGCACTGAATGTATACTGTATCTTATAATATGAATGTATTTGCATGTACTTGTACTTAAGGCAAATTAATCATCTGAATCCGAATCTGAAAGAAAAAGACGTTTATTTGGTGTAAACATAATCTGATGATTCATTCATCATCATCATCATCCTCAGCCTGCAGTCGTCCACAGCTGGACACAGGCCTCCCCTGACCCGCGCCGCCACACGCGGTCCCCAGGTCTCCGCATCCAACCGCTCCCCGCCACTCTCTCCATGTCCTCGGTCCGCGACTATCGCAAATTATGCGAGTTTAAGTAATTTTGCTTATATTGGAAAATGTGGTTAAAGACATTTATTATCTCAAAAGAAATATTACATTTCACTTCATGAGATTAATTCAAGCATGCACTAAGTAAGCCCGTGAGCGCATATACATTCATTAAAATAAAATAAAACAATTTAAGTGTAGTAGGTAATAAAAACAGCATGGGGGTAGAATTGATAGATCAAAACAAAGCATTTTGCTAGCGCACTGCTGCACAAAACACTACTCGCGGCTAGCGATAACACACCAGGGCCGGACTCAACTTCTAATTATAGGGATACTATTTATGATATAAGTTTTGAGCTTCTTCTTAAAACTTTTATCTGATTTGACTTCCTTAATTTCTTTCGGTATACTGTTATATATCCGTGCTCCTTCAAATCGAATATTTTTGGTGCGTGGGAATGGTACGGATACATGGTCAGCATTGCGAAGTTTTCGTCAAATCATTAGAAAAATCGTGAGGTAAAATATTCATTGTATGTTTCCTGTAGTGCCCGAAGACCTTCACGATGAAGCGCTCGTTCCAAATCCATCGCAAACGCGTGCACGCCGACCAGTTGCAGCAGACCGAGCAAGTTCGCGAGCATGCGCGCTCGGCCAGCCGGAGCAAGGTGTGCGACGTGTGCGGGCGAGCTTACAATGTGAGTATATCCATGGTACAGTAGACCGAGCAAGTTCGCGAGCATACTTGGTCAGCCGGTGCAAGTTGTGCTAAATTTGCGAGCAAGCTTACAATGTGAGTATATACATGTTACAGCAGACCGAGCAAGTTTGCGAGCATGCTCGGCCAATTGGTGCAAGGTGTGCTACATTTGTGGGCGAGCTTACAATGTGAGTATATACATGTTACAGCAGACCCAGCAAGTTCGCGAGCATGCTAGTCCAGCAGGAGCAAGGTGTGAGACGTATGCGAGCGAGCTTACAATGTGAGTATATAGATATTACAGCAGACCGAGCAAGTTTGCGAGCATGCTCGGCCAATTAGTGCAGTGTGCTACATTTGCGGGCGAGCTTACAAGGTGAGTATATACATATTATAGCAGACCGAGCAAGTTCGCGAGCATGCTAGGCCAGCAGGAGCAAGGTGTGCGACGTGTGCGAGCGAGCTTACGATGTGAGTATATACATGTTACAGCAGAACGAGCAAGTTCGCGAGCATGCTCGGCCAGCCATTGCAAGGTATGCGGTTTGTGCGTGAAGATGTAACTGACTCCATAATTTGAATGTAGCTCGGAAAAGCGCGAGATTTCCCTAGAGTATATTGAAAGACCTGAAAAACCAAGCGTAGTTTTTTGAGGACCCCCTCCCTCCTCTAATGACCCTCTTAGAGTATGGGTACGTTCCCTTATTTGGACAGCAAAAAAGATAATTTAATTAGTATTTTAGCTGCGCTAATCAGTATTTATTGAAGCGCAGTAAAAAAATCATTTTCATCATGTACATTTAGATATTTATTCACTGCTTATTTATCTATTTATTTATTTTTTTATTTTATTTTGTCACAAACCTAGAGCACGCATAACACAGCATACATTTGTTTTTTTTTCTGTTTTTTTCTCTAGTCTCTGGGTGAATATTCAGCGTTTTTGCGGCGGTTATTTTTCGTCATTGTCGTTTCATTAAATATTGTTAAAGGAGACGATGATTTGAGTAAACTTTTGTTAAAAGCGTAAACCAATATCGGGTCAGTCTTATTTGATCACTGTTTTCGACGGTTTATCCCAACTTTGGGTAGATAATCTTGAGTCGACAATGACTTTAGAAACGAGCGTTTCAAACGCTCGGAGAATCGTCCCTCTGCGACCGACAAACGCTAGGGCTCGGTCTGAAAACCAGCGCTGGACATTTCTTTTTGCCCAGCACATGCTGAGACCGAGACCCATTGCCTCAATTTTTTTTTTATTTTATTTTATATCTTAATTTGTAGTTACTTTTTGCTGTATTTTTGTTGGCTTTATTTTGTAACTTTAATTCGTGGCAATAAATAATTTCTGATTCTGATTCTGAAAAAAAAAATGGTTTAATAAATTATCTTATCTTATCTTCATTTAAATATATCACATTAATGAATGTTTGTATTGTGTCAGTCGAACGCGGCGCTGCGCTACCACCAGCGGCGGCACACCGGCGAGCGGCCCTACGCCTGCTCGCTGTGCCCCAAGCGGTTCACCATGCCCATGTTCCTGCAGGTACACCAACAATACTACCCAGTGTTGCCAGGGCCATTAGGGCGAAAATTACGTTTTCACACCTGCTATTCAGAAAAGAGTTATTGTTGCCCTCGAATGAGGGATCAAAATTGTACTTTTCTTCCCTCATTTGAGGGCAACAATGACTCTTTTCCTCATAGAAGGTGTGAAAAGCAGTATGTGACATTCTGTATTAAAATAATTTGTAAGATATTTCATATTTTTAGCAGCGGGCCTCATAGACGGTGTGAAAAGCAGTATGTGTCACACGGTAGCAAAATTATTTCCGTCTTGGGCGTAAACACTTGAATCCCTCGCTACGCTCAAGATTCTACTTTAGAATCCCTCGCTACGCTCAGGATTCTATTGTAGAATCTTTCGCTTCACTCAGAATTCAAGATACCGCCCTCGCCGTAAATATATAATTTTGCTCCCTTGAGACACAATCTACTATTCTTTTCTTGAAAAGTTACATTTTTGATGCAAAAGTTAAATTTTTTATAACTTTCATAATTACTTTCGTAACATTCGATTTTAAGAAACGAGTAGCCACATACAACTAAAATTCGGCGGCAGAATTACGCCAGTCTGATGGGCGGTATCTCGAATGTCATACATAGTTACAACAGACGAACAGACAGGCGTACCACGTGGGTTCTTTTGTCACCTTTTCAAGCCTATAAATTGTTTCGCTTGGCACCGGTTAGATACTATTGACCTTTATTTTTAAAGTTTCATTATTCTCAAAAGAGTCAAAAAATTCCTTTACAACAGAAGTTACTTACATGTTACGCGAGCCGGTCAAAAGTTACGGAAAATGTAGGAAATGTAACCATCTGGCAACACTGATACTACCACAACACCGAGGGAAGGGATTGCCTGCCCTCGTATTACTAGACGGCCTCGGTTTCGCTCGGCCGTCTATAACACACACGGCGGGCCGTCCCTGTTTCGGTATAAATCAATGAAATGAAATGAAATCATTTGGCATCCTTCAGTATGCAACTGTACCGGGATAACGGATGATGATGATGATGATGTAAGTACAGTAGTACCCAACTGATATGGCTTACCGATGTACCTGCGCAGAAGATGAATTTTTAAAGCGCGGGAAATGCTATTGACCAATCGGCACGCTCCACGCACCGCGCTTCTTTTTCCTGTACCGCTATTGGTCCGCAGCTGCCGCCATGTTAGCGCGCGCCGCGTGGCATGTTAGTCAGCCGCCATACTTCTGGTCGAGTGCACGCGCATTATGAACAATGTATTATGAACCTTATAGTAGTGATCTAAGGTAAATTGTAAGTTTCAAGCATTCTTTCGTTAATCTTCGGAGCGATACTTTCTTTTCTGCGCGAACGAAGATTCACGACGCGCCTTATCAGTTGGGTACTACTGTAATAAAGATGTTACCTATAGGAAAAGTAGTCCAGAGGGGGGTACTGTGAACTTCAAAATTCTAATTTCGCATCGTGCCGTCCCTTTCACTCGCATAGTGTATAACACGAGAGTGAAGGGGAAGGCACGATACGAAGTTCGGAGTACATGCCCAGTATAACTTGGCGTACAATGTTCTTAAAATTAAAAGTATCAGTAAAATCAAACAACAGGCTGAATAGACTTTAGATGACTTTACATCCATTTTACAGTATATTATAAGATTATTTAGGCTCGGTTGCACCAACATACGATCACAGGCCGGTCATCGTCAAATATGGCGCCGGCAGCTGTCATCCCATAGAAACTTGTCAAACTTTACATACAGATTTCAACGAACACCGCTTACGATTACAGACGGTTTTTTTTTATACAACACCAGTGGCAAACAAGCGTACAGTCCACCTGATGGTAAGCGGCCACCGCAGCATATAGACGCCCGCAACTCTAAAGGAGTCACGTACGACCCTCTATGAAGTATATATATATTTTTTCAATATTTATGACAATATATTTCTGTATTAGATTACTTGTGCGCTATCATTGCCAAACATCCCTATCCATGTTTCCATGGACGGTTGTAGCCCCTAACTGCGACCGTATACTTATAAGGTCCCAGGGACTTCCCTGGGACCCCTTCTACAACTGACAGATCATACCGTAACCGTCTTTCTATGCCCGGGCTACAGGGCACAAGGAAAATAACCAAGTCACCTGAAATATATAATATAAATCAAAAGAAAAACAAACATTTATTCTGCAAGTAGGCCACAAGGGGACTTTTACATGTCAAAATAATAATTTACAATTTAAGAAAGTCTCACTATAATAAGTAATACATTTTTCATGACAAAATATTAATTTACAGTTCAAGAAAGAATAATAATTTCGAGTTTACAATTATAACAAAATTAATGTCATACAGTGAAGATAAACTTGCAAAGTTATCTATTACAAATATTACAACATCAGTAAAGTTAGAGATGTATAAGGGCTCAAGATTAAACAAGGAGTATAATGAAATTAATATAATATCCCAGAGATGTACATGGTCTCTGAGCGTCAAAATTAAAATTAATTTAATATTGTTAGAGATGTATATGGTCTCTAAGTCACTGATAATAAAAACGAGTCCACAGCAGGATGATGTCTCTCGTCAATCCCCTATAAAAAGACACTAGTGTTATCGTAGTCACTATATCCTTGCAAGCATGAACAGACCGGACTCCACAAACAGCACACGATCACGAGTATGACGCGTATCTCAGCCATAGTAATTTATTTCAGATCCACACGCGAACACACACAGGAGAGAAACCATACGAGTGCCCGCACTGTCCGAAGGCGTTCACCAACAAGGCTGCGCTCATCCGACACGATCGGGTAAGTGTCTCATACATGGGAGACAACCATACGGTTGCGAACGCTGTAACTCGCTTAAAAACCATACGCGTGCGAGCGATGTAAGGCGTTCAACAGGCCTGCGCTCATCCGACACGACTGGGTAAGTGTCGCATACATAGGAGACAACCATACGGTTGCGAACGCAGTAACTTGCTCAAAAACCATACGTGTGCGAGCGATGTAAGGCGTTCAACAAGCCTGCGCTCATCCGACACGACCGGGTAAGTGTCTATCACACACAGGAGAGAAACCATACACGTGCGATCGCTGTAACTTGCTCAAAAACCATACGCCTGTGAGCACTGTAACTCGTTCAAAAACCATACGCCTGCGAGCACTGTAATGCGTTCAACAAGCCTGCGGTCATCCGACACGACCAGGTCAACCTATCCTGTCATATATTATTAGGTCACTCAGTAAAACCATATGCGTGCGATCAATGTAAAGTGTTCAACACTGCTGCCCTCGCCAGATATGACCGTAAGTACCTTCAACTATGGATTAACAGATAAGGCAAACCATACGAGTGCGAACAATGCAAGGCGTTCACCAACAAGACTGCGCTCAAACGAAACTATTTGTTCAAATCGCACAGGAAAGAACCACTGTCAGGTCAGTTTATCTTATTCTACCAGCAGTGATCGGAATTGGTTGAGTTTTTTATCTGATTTTCGCGCGAATGACGTATAGTTAGTTGTAATGAATCCCGGGATTTTGAACTTGACAAATTAGTGTTACTTTACCAATCCCGGGACTGCCAGAACTATGACCGGGGGTAATCAACTTTTTCTTCTCAGTCACAGTTTTTATTTTATTCAGTGAATCCACCAACAATACGCATTTTGTTGATTATAATTTGACTACTAGCGGCTCTGTTGGCTGTAGACCCCACGAGTGATATTTTTTAGGTTTTCAACCCATGATTTCCAAAAACTAGATCGACCAAAAAATCCCATATAATTATCGAAAATCCTCACAAAATTTCACGAGATTCGGTTGAGAAATGCGACCGGTAGATGAGAACAATCAGACATACACTGAAATGTATATCTTTATTTAATTATAATAACGATACATATATGATTAATATTCTTAGTCAAAAATATTAATGATAATCCCTAACAGGGCCCATGTGTGACTGATCATATTATATAAGATCTGTAATACTATGGATGCAATAAATAAATACATGTAAAACCACTAGCTTTCGCTCGCAATTCGTTTGCGTGTAACTCGTTCATCGCCTTAGAAATTAAATGGTTTTTTTATATCAGGCGCTTACCTGGTCATCGCTCCTTCCATACAAACTTCCGTCCCCCTTGAGGGATGATTTCCTGGATAAAAAGTATCCTATGTCCTTTCCCGGGACTCAAAATATCTCCATACCAAATTTCATCTAAATCGGCTCAGCGGTTTAAGCGTGAATAGGTAACATACAGACAGACAGAAAGACAGACACACTTTCGCGTTTATTTTGTAATGTCATCATATTTATTTCTTACTATTGTTCTACGGGAGAGAAAAAGTTGATACCTATATCCGTTTTTATTAATCTAGAAACTACGAAACAAAATACGATATATGCACCTTATATTTTACCTGGCAATATGTACTTAATAAAAGATTATTAGATTTTTTGTCGATAAATTGTACACAATGAGCAATGTTGATACACTGACTCACCAACTCCGATCGCGACAGATCCACACGGGCGAGCGGCCATACAAATGTGCGACGTGCGGGAAGGGGTTCATCAGCAAGGCCATGCTCAACAGACACGTCCGGGTGAGCTACCCTTACCTACTTGTGCTATAGTGGCGCCATTCTCATCTTTGTGTACACTTGTCATATCCGTGGAGTCATTACTGTGGATGGAATTATAGCCATGCTCAACAGACACGTTCGGGTGAGCTACCTTTACCTACTTGTGCTATAGTGGAGCCATTCTCATCTTTGTGTACACTTGTCATATCCGTGGAGTCATTACTGTGGATGGAATTATAGCCATGCTCAACAGACACGTTCGGGTGAGCTACCTTTACCTACTTGTGCTATAGTGGTGCCATTCTCATCTTTGTGTACACTTGTCATATCCGTGGGGTCATTACTGTGGATGGAATTATAGCCATGCTCAACAGACACGTTCGGGTGAGCTCCCTTACCTACTTGTGCTATAGTGGTGCCATTCTCATCTTTGTGTACACTCGTCATATCCGTGAAGTCATTACTGTGGATGGAATTATAGCCATGCTCAACAGACACGTTCGGGTGAGCTACCTTTACCTACTTGTGCTATAGTGGAGCCATTCTCATCTTTGTGTACACTTCATATCTGTGGAGTCATTACTGTGGATGGAATTATAGCCATGCTCAACAGACACGTTCGGGTGAGCTACCCTTACCTACTTGTGCGATAGTGGCGCCATTCTCATCTTTGTGTACACTTGTCATATCCGTGGAGTCATTACTGTGGATGGAATTATAGCCATGCTCAACAGACACGTTCGGGTGAGCTACCTTTACCTACTTGTGCTATAGTGGAGCCATTCTCATCTTTGTGTACACTTCATATCTGTGGAGTCATTACTGTGGATGGAATTATAGCCATGCTCAACAGACACGTTCGGGTGAGCTACCCTTACCTACTTGTGCGATAGTGGCGCTATTCTCATCTTTGTGTACACTCGTCATATCCGTGGAGTCATTACTGTGGATGGAATTATAGCCATGCTCAACAGACACGTTCGGGTGAGCTACCTTTACCTACTTGTGCTATAGTGGCGCTATTCTCATCTTTGTGTACACTCGTCATATCCGTGGAGTCATTACTGTGGATGGAATTATAGCCATGCTCAACAGACACGTTCGGGTGAGCTACCTTTACCTACTTGTGCTATAGTGGAGCCATTCTCATCTTTGTGTACACTTCATATCTGTGGAGTCATTACTGTGGATGGAATTATAGCCATGCTCAACAGACACGTTCGGGTGAGCTACCCTTACCTACTTGTGCGATAGTGGCGCTATTCTCATCTTTGTGTACACTCGTCATATCCGTGGAGTCATTACTGTGGATGGAATTATAGCCATGCTCAACAGACACGTTCGGGTGAGCTACCCTTACCTACTTGTGCTATAGTGGCGCTATTCTCATCTTTGTGTACACTCGTCATATCCGTGGAGTCATTACTGTGGATGGAATTATAGCCATGCTCAACAGACACGTTCGGGTGAGCTACCTTTACCTACTTGTGCTATAGTGGAGCCATTCTCATCTTTGTGTACACTTCATATCTGTGGAGTCATTACTGTGGATGGAATTATAGCCATGCTCAACAGACACGTTCGGGTGAGCTACCCTTACCTACTTGTGCGATAGTGGCGCTATTCTCATCTTTGTGTACACTCGTCATATCCGTGGAGTCATTACTGTGGATGGAATTATAGCCATGCTCAACAGACACGTTCGGGTGAGCTACCTTTACCTACTTGTGCTATAGTGGTGCCATTCTCATCTTTGTGTACACTTGTCATATCCGTGGGGTCATTACTGTGGATGGAATTATAGCCATGCTCAACAGACACGTTCGGGTGAGCTCCCTTACCTACTTGTGCTATAGTGGTGCCATTCTCATCTTTGTGTACACTCGTCATATCCGTGAAGTCATTACTGTGGATGGAATTATAGCCATGCTCAACAGACACGTTCGGGTGAGCTACCTTTACCTACTTGTGCTATAGTGGAGCCATTCTCATCTTTGTGTACACTTCATATCTGTGGAGTCATTACTGTGGATGGAATTATAGCCATGCTCAACAGACACGTTCGGGTGAGCTACCCTTACCTACTTGTGCGATAGTGGCGCTATTCTCATCTTTGTGTACACTCGTCATATCCGTGGAGTCATTACTGTGGATGGAATTATAGCCATGCTCAACAGACACGTTCGGGTGAGCTACCTTTACCTACTTGTGCTATAGTGGAGCCATTCTCATCTTTGTGTACACTTCATATCTGTGGAGTCATTACTGTGGATGGAATTATAGCCATGCTCAACAGACACGTTCGGGTGAGCTACCTTTACCTACTTGTGCTATAGTGGAGCCATTCTCATCTTTGTGTACACTTCATATCTGTGGAGTCATTACTGTGGATGGAATTATAGCCATGCTCAACAGACACGTTCGGGTGAGCTACCCTTACCTACTTGTGCGATAGTGGCGCTATTCTCATCTTTGTGTACACTCGTCATATCCGTGGAGTCATTACTGTGGATGGAATTATAGCCATGCTCAACAGACACGTTCGGGTGAGCTACCTTTACCTACTTGTGCTATAGTGGCGCTATTCTCATCTTTGTGTACACTCGTCATATCCGTGGAGTCATTACTGTGGATGGAATTATAGCCATGCTCAACAGACACGTTCGGGTGAGCTACCCTTACCTACTTGTGCTATAGTGGCGCTATTCTCATCTTTGTGTACACTCGTCATATCCGTGGAGTCATTACTGTGGATGGAATTATAGCCATGCTCAACAGACACGTTCGGGTGAGCTACCTTTACCTACTTGTGCTATAGTGGAGCCATTCTCATCTTTGTGTACACTTCATATCTGTGGAGTCATTACTGTGGATGGAATTATAGCCATGCTCAACAGACACGTTCGGGTGAGCTACCCTTACCTACTTGTGCGATAGTGGCGCTATTCTCATCTTTGTGTACACTCGTCATATCCGTGGAGTCATTACTGTGGATGGAATTATAGCCATGCTCAACAGACACGTTCGGGTGAGCTACCTTTACCTACTTGTGCTATAGTGGAGCCATTCTCATCTTTGTGTGCACTCGTCATATCCGTGGCGTCATTACTGTGGATGGAATTATAGCCATGCTCAACAGACACGTTCGGGTGAGCTACCTTTACCTACTTGTGCTATAGTGGAGCCATTCTCATCTTTGTGTACACTTCATATCTGTGGAGTCATTACTGTGGATGGAATTATAGCCATGCTCAACAGACACGTTCGGGTGAGCTACCCTTACCTACTTGTGCGATAGTGGCGCCATTCTCATCTTTGTGTACACTCGTCATATCCGTGGAGTCATTACTGTGGATGGAATTATAGCCATGCTCAACAGACACGTCCGGGTGAGCTACCCTTACCTACTTGTGCTATAGTGGCGCCATTCTCATCTTTGTGTGCACTCGTCATATCCGTGGCGTCATTACTGTGGATGGAATTATAGCCATGCTCAACAGACACGTTCGGTTGCTATCCTTATCTACTTGTGCTATAATGGCGCCATTCTCATCTTTGTGTACACTTGTCATATCCGTGGAGTCATTACTGTGGATGGAATTATAGCCATGCTCAACAGACACGTTCGGGTGAGCTACCCTTACCTACTTGTGCTATAGTGGAGCCATTCTCATCTTTGTGTACACTTGTCATATCCGTGGAGTCATTACTGTGGATGGAATTATAGCCATGCTCAACAGACACGTTCGGTTGAGCTATCCTTATCTACTTGTGCTATAATGGCGCCATTCTCATCTTTGTGTACACTTGTCATATCCGTGGAGTCATTACTGTGGATGGAATTATAGCCATGCTCAACAGACACGTTCGGGTGAGCTACCTTTACCTACTTGTGCTATAGTGGAGCCATTCTCATCTTTGTGTACACTTGTCATATCCGTGGAGTCATTACTGTGGATGGAATTATAGCCATGCTCAACAGATACGTTCGGGTGAGCTACCCTTACCTACTTGTGCTATAATGGCGCCATTCTCATCTTTGTGTACACTTGTCATATCCGTGGAGTCATTACTGTGGATGGAATTATAGCCATGCTCAACAGATACGTTCGGGTGAGCTACCCTTACCTACTTGTGCTATAATGGCGCCATTCTCATCTTTGTGTACACTTGTCATATCCGTGGAGTCATTACTGTGGATGGAATTATAGCCATGCTCAACAGATACGTTCGGGTGAGCTACCCTTACCTACTTGTGCTATAGTGGAGCCATTCTCATCTTTGTGTACACTCGTCATATCCGTGGAGTCATTACTGTGGATGGAATTATAGCCATGCTCAACAGACACGTTCGGTTGAGCTATCCTTATCTACTTGTGCTATAATGGCGCCATTCTCATCTTTGTGTACACTCGTCATATCCGTGGAGTCATTACTGTGGATGGAATTATAGCCATGCTCAACAGACACGTTCGGGTGAGCTACCCTTACCTACTTGTGCTATAGTGGAGCCATTCTCATCTTTGTGTACACTTGTCATATCCGTGGAGTCATTACTGTGGATGGAATTATAGCCATGCTCAACAGACACGTTCGGTTGAGCTATCCTTATC
Organism: Epiblema foenella; assembly: GCA_963556455.1. NCBI lineage: Eukaryota > Metazoa > Arthropoda > Insecta > Lepidoptera > Tortricidae > Epiblema > Epiblema foenella. Next base: position 10,597,667 of record OY747121.1, on the reverse strand, counting down.
TACTTGTGCTATAATGGCGCCATTCTCATCTTTGTGTACACTTGTCATATCCGTGGAGTCATTACTGTGGATGGAATTATAGCCATGCTCAACAGACACGTTCGGGTGAGCTACCTTTACCTACTTGTGCTATAGTGGAGCCATTCTCATCTTTGTGTACACTTGTCATATCCGTGGAGTCATTACTGTGGATGGAATTATAGCCATGCTCAACAGATACGTTCGGGTGAGCTACCCTTACCTACTTGTGCTATAATGGCGCCATTCTCATCTTTGTGTACACTTGTCATATCCGTGGAGTCATTACTGTGGATGGAATTATAGCCATGCTCAACAGACACGTTCGGGTGAGCTACCGTTACCTACTCGTGTCATATCCGTGGAGTCATTACTGTGGATGGAATTATAGCCATGCTCAACAGACACGTTCGAGTGAGCTACCGTTACCTACTCGTGTCATATCCGTGGAGTCATTACTGTGGATGGAATTATAGCCATGCTCAACAGACACGTTCGGGTGAGCTACCGTTACCTACTCGTGTCATATCCGTGGAGTCATTACTGTGGATGGAATTATAGCCATGCTCAACAGACACGTTCGGTTGCTATCCTTATCTACTTGTGCTATAATGGCGCCATTCTCATCTTTGTGTACACTTGTCATATCCGTGGAGTCATTACTGTGGATGGAATTATAGCCATGCTCAACAGACACGTTCGGGTGAGCTACCCTTACCTACTTGTGCTATAGTGGAGCCATTCTCATCTTTGTGTACACTTGTCATATCCGTGGAGTCATTACTGTGGATGGAATTATAGCCATGCTCAACAGACACGTTCGGTTGAGCTATCCTTATCTACTTGTGCTATAATGGCGCCATTCTCATCTTTGTGTACACTTGTCATATCCGTGGAGTCATTACTGTGGATGGAATTATAGCCATGCTCAACAGACACGTTCGGGTGAGCTACCTTTACCTACTTGTGCTATAGTGGAGCCATTCTCATCTTTGTGTACACTTGTCATATCCGTGGAGTCATTACTGTGGATGGAATTATAGCCATGCTCAACAGATACGTTCGGGTGAGCTACCCTTACCTACTTGTGCTATAATGGCGCCATTCTCATCTTTGTGTACACTTGTCATATCCGTGGAGTCATTACTGTGGATGGAATTATAGCCATGCTCAACAGACACGTTCGGTTGAGCTATCCTTATCTACTTGTGCTATAATGGCGCCATTCTCATCTTTGTGTACACTTGTCATATCCGTGGAGTCATTACTGTGGATGGAATTATAGCCATGCTCAACAGACACGTTCGGGTGAGCTACCTTTACCTACTTGTGCTATAGTGGAGCCATTCTCATCTTTGTGTACACTTGTCATATCCGTGGAGTCATTACTGTGGATGGAATTATAGCCATGCTCAACAGATACGTTCGGGTGAGCTACCCTTACCTACTTGTGCTATAATGGCGCCATTCTCATCTTTGTGTACACTTGTCATATCCGTGGAGTCATTACTGTGGATGGAATTATAGCCATGCTCAACAGACACGTTCGGGTGAGCTACCCTTACCTACTTGTGCTATAATGGCGCCATTCTCATCTTTGTGTACACTTGTCATATCCGTGGAGTCATTACTGTGGATGGAATTATAGCCATGCTCAACAGATACGTTCGGGTGAGCTACCCTTACCTACTTGTGCTATAGTGGCGCCATTCTCATCTTTGTGTACACTTGTCATATCCGTGGAGTCATTACTGTGGATGGAATTATAGCCATGCTCAACAGACACGTTCGGGTGAGCTACCCTTACCTACTTGTGCTATAATGGCGCCATTCTCATCTTTGTGTACACTCGTCATATCCGTGGAGTCATTACTGTGGATGGAATTATAGCCATGCTCAACAGACACGTTCGGGTGAGCTACCCTTACCTACTTGTGCTATAATGGCGCCATTCTCATCTTTGTGTACACTTGTCATATCCGTGGAGTCATTACTGTGGATGGAATTATAGCCATGCTCAACAGACACGTTCGGGTGAGCTACCGTTACCTACTCGTGTCATATCCGTGGAGTCATTACTGTGGATGGAATTATAGCCATGCTCAACAGACACGTTCGGGTGAGCTACCGTTACCTACTCGTGTCATATCCGTGGAGTCATTACTGTGGATGGAATTATAGCCATGCTCAACAGACACGTTCGGGTGAGCTACCGTTACCTACTCGTGTCATATCCGTGGAGTCATTACTGTGGATGGAATTATAGCCATGCTCAACAGACACGTTCGGGTGAGCTACCGTTACCTACTCGTGTCATATCCGTGGAGTCATTACTGTGGATGGAATTATAGCCATGCTCAACAGACACGTTCGGGTGAGCTACCCTTACCTACTTGTGCTATAGTGGCGCCATTCTCATCTTTGTGTACACTCGTCATATCCGTGGAGTCATTACTGTGGATGGAATTATAGCCATGCTCAACAGACACGTCCGGGTGAGCTACCCTTACCTACTTGTGCTATAATGGCGCCATTCTCATCTTTGTGTACACTTGTCATATCCGTGGAGTCATTACTGTGGATGGAATTATAGCCATGCTCAACAGACACGTCCGGGTGAGCTACCCTTACCTACTTGTGCTATAATGGCGCCATTCTCATCTTTGTGTACACTTGTCATATCCGTGGAGTCATTACTGTGGATGGAATTATAGCCATGCTCAACAGACACGTTCGGGTGAGCTACCTTTACCTACTTGTGCTATAGTGGAGCCATTCTCATCTTTGTGTACACTTGTCATATCCGTGGAGTCATTACTGTGGATGGAATTATAGCCATGCTCAACAGATACGTTCGGGTGAGCTACCCTTACCTACTTGTGCTATAATGGCGCCATTCTCATCTTTGTGTACACTTGTCATATCCGTGGAGTCATTACTGTGGATGGAATTATAGCCATGCTCAACAGACACGTTCGGGTGAGCTACCCTTACCTACTTGTGCTATAATGGCGCCATTCTCATCTTTGTGTACACTTGTCATATCCGTGGAGTCATTACTGTGGATGGAATTATAGCCATGCTCAACAGATACGTTCGGGTGAGCTACCCTTACCTACTTGTGCTATAGTGGCGCCATTCTCATCTTTGTGTACACTTGTCATATCCGTGGAGTCATTACTGTGGATGGAATTATAGCCATGCTCAACAGACACGTTCGGGTGAGCTACCCTTACCTACTTGTGCTATAGTGGCGCCATTCTCATCTTTGTGTACACTTGTCATATCCGTGGAGTCATTACTGTGGATGGAATTATAGCCATGCTCAACAGACACGTTCGGGTGAGCTACCGTTACCTACTCGTGTCATATCCGTGGAGTCATTACTGTGGATGGAATTATAGCCATGCTCAACAGACACGTTCGGGTGAGCTACCGTTACCTACTCGTGTCATATCCGTGGAGTCATTACTGTGGATGGAATTATAGCCATGCTCAACAGACACGTTCGGGTGAGCTACCGTTACCTACTCGTGTCATATCCGTGGAGTCATTACTGTGGATGGAATTATAGCCATGCTCAACAGACACGTTCGGGTGAGCTACCCTTACCTACTTGTGCTATAGTGGCGCCATTCTCATCTTTGTGTACACTCGTCATATCCGTGGAGTCATTACTGTGGATGGAATTATAGCCATGCTCAACAGACACGTTCGGGTGAGCTACCCTTACCTACTTGTGCTATAATGGCGCCATTCTCATCTTTGTGTACACTTGTCATAACCGTGGAGTCATTACTGTGGATGGAATTATAGCCATGCTCAACAGACACGTTCGGGTGAGCTACCGTTACCTACTCGTGTCATATCCGTGGAGTCATTACTGTGGATGGAATTATAGCCATGCTCAACAGACACGTTCGGGTGAGCTACCCTTACCTACTTGTGCTATAGTGGCGCCATTCTCATCTTTGTGTACACTTGTCATAACCGTGGAGTCATTACTGTGGATGGAATTATAGCCATGCTCAACAGACACGTTCGGGTGAGCTACCCTTACCTACTTGTGCTATAATGGCGCCATTCTCATCTTTGTGTACACTTGTCATAACCGTGGAGTCATTACTGTGGATGGAATTATAGCCATGCTCAACAGACACGTTCGGGTGAGCTACCGTTACCTACTCGTGTCATATCCGTGGAGTCATTACTGTGGATGGAATTATAGCCATGCTCAACAGACACGTTCGGGTGAGCTACCGTTACCTACTCGTGTCATATCCGTGGAGTCATTACTGTGGATGGAATTATAGCCATGCTCAACAGACACGTTCGAGTGAGCTACCGTTACCTACTCGTGTCATATCCGTGGAGTCATTACTGTGGATGGAATTATAGCCATGCTCAACAGACACGTTCGGGTGAGCTACCGTTACCTACTCGTGTCATATCCGTGGAGTCATTACTGTGGATGGAATTATAGCCATGCTCAACAGACACGTTCGAGTGAGCTACCGTTACCTACTCGTGTCATATCCGTGGAGTCATTACTGTGGATGGAATTATAGCTATAAGAGACCAGTTCCTGAAAACGCGAATCTATCTCATTAGATCCATTCAGTCTCGGTTTTATAAAGATCTGTTAGACCCTATGTCGGTTTGTTATGTGTTATGTCTATAAATGTACCGAGTTAATGTGTCCTCGGGTAATTGCGAAAATAACAAATTCCAGTCTAACTAACCGATTTCTTTGCACTACCAAACATGAACAAAAAATCTAACATTTATTTTTGATGGTGATGATGAGATGCAATAAAAGCGGTTAGTTAGAAAGGAATTTGTTTTTTTACCTTACTGAAATTTGATCTGACATTTGGTCTAACAGATCTTTATAAAACCCTGCTTAAGTAGATCCACTGTGTATCTAATGAGTTTTTTTTTACCGCTAGATATATTGCAATTCTCTGGATCTATTGGGATGTTTTCTTTCATTTGATACATTTTAGCCGGGGGCTGTGAGGAATGGATCTAGTGACAGTTTATTTCTCATTAGATTGAAATCTGCCAGGAAGATAATGACAACGATGATTTATTTTATATGTTGATTTCGAAAACAAGGATCAGAAAATTACCTTTTTTAAATTTATTTAAAAGACTAATACATGTATCCTAACAGCGAGTTAGTAACCGACGATTCTAAATTTTAATATTAAGTATGCTAATATTTAACAAGTAAAATCATAAATAAATAAATAATAAATATTAGAGGACAATCTTACACAAATCGAACTAGACCCACAGTAAGCTCAAGAAGGCTTGTGTTATGGGTACTAGACGACGATATATTTAATAGATATAAATACTTAAATACATAGAAAACATCCAAGACTCAGAAACAAATATTCATGCTCATCACAAAAATATTTGCCCTGACCGGGATTCGAACCCAGGACCGTCAGCATCATGTATCATATATACATCATGTATTGATGTATATATATTTTTCTGATCGTTGTTTTCGATATCAACGTAATATGTGTTGTACTTTGTTTTGTGAACAAAAATTTTGTATGTTCGAATTCAGGTGCACACAGGCGTGAAGCCCTACGCGTGCCCGGAGTGCGGCAAGATGTTCACGCAGTCCAACTCGATGAAGCTGCACGTGAGCACCGTGCACCTCAAGCTGCCGGCGCCCTACAAGAGCAAGAGCCGCCGCAGCAAGAGCGAGGCGCGCGCGCTGCAGTTAGCGCTCAAGAGCTTGCCTGCTGAGGAGCTCGTGCTGGGAGAATAGCCAGTAATATACCATCCGCGTCATTAATTGCAACTTTGTCATTGTTGGCATCTTTGTCATTGTTGCCACTTTCGTCATTTCAGTCACCTTCGTCATTGTTGGCATCTGCGTCATTTATGTCAATATGGGTCAATCAACTTTTTCTTGTTGTTACTCTGTCCCGTCAGCGAGGAGACAACAGTAACCGAGTTTCTTACAAAAATGTTTATAATATAGACTTCACGCATGGTCAAGAGATGAACCATGTCGAAATGGATTTATAATCATCGCTAAAACTCATGTTTGGTAGGTTTAAACCCTGTAAAATCACAGTTTTCCTTCCAATCTTTGACATCAAGACACTTCACCAGGTCATCACTCCACCTTGTTGGAGGCCTACCGACAGCACAGCAGCTATTTAGTTGGTAGATCTAAACCGTATAAAATCACAGTTTTAAAGAGTGACTCAGGAGACGTAACCATGGTAACGAGCAACAAAAAATAGTTGATCCACCCAATTGCAACTTTGTCATTGTTGCCATCTTTGTCATTGTTGCCACTTTCGTCATTTCAGTCACCTTCGTCATTGTTGGCATCTGCGTCATTTATGTCAATATATTAAAATTACGTCAAATGAAAAATGATGATTGTTTAAAATCGTTTGAATTGTGAAAATAATTGCTATATGATTAAAATACTTGTTTAAATGTGTTGTTGTCATTTCTACAGTAAATATCATGTACATCATTTATATTATCACCCTCGTTATTTACGTAATTTTTTAAAAGCGTAATAAATGTGCCGAAGTTCCTGTATACTGAAACAAGGTGGCCAATATTTGCGGTACAAAGATGTGCTGAAACGCCACATGAAGAGCACAAGCATAGACCCATCCTGGGAGACATTAGCTGATGGCCGAACCGAGTGGAGGCAAACTGTGTTCACCCGGGTGAAAGCTAAGCGCGACGAGCTTAAGGCCAGACCACCTGCGGCCATAACCTATAACTATGTCGGAGGGGTGCTGACTTGCAGCGAATGTAGCCGCACATTCGCTGCAAAGATTGGCTTTGTCAGTCACGAGAGAGCCCACCAGCGTCGCTCTCAGCAATAAAAAACAGTCGCTGTGGCCGAATACGGCTAGGAGAAGATGATACTTACTGATTAATCCCCGACGCGCAACGCATAAAAAGGGCGATGGGCCGGTAAAACAAACAAATGTCTTTGAGACCGCAGTTCTCAGATCGCATGTATTAGACGCCCGAGCCGAAAGTGAGGGCGATAAATATGTGATCTGAGGCGTCCTTTATTACCGCCGTGGTAAGTACCAGGTGTATGGTAATTGCTAGTTTATACCAGCTGTGACAAAAACAAGTCCCAGACTTGATTTAACTACCTACCAAATAAATACGACTACTATGCTCAGACCAAGAAAAATAGACGGGGACTTTAAAACCCAACTTTATTAGATTGTACATAAAGCTCCGTTTAATTTTTATTTCTTGGTCTGAGCTGCCATGTGATTAAAGATAAAAGTCGTATTTTTATCAACTGTTTATTGAAGTTTTATCAATAGAATATGCGTTCAGATCTAAACAAGTACTATTTACATAACATATATGGGTCAATCAACTTTTTCTTGTTGTTATTCTGTCCCCTCAGCGAGGAGACAACACTAACCATATTTCTTAGAGAAATGTTTATAATGTGTAATTCAAGCATGCTCAAGAGACGACCCATGTTCAAATGGATTTCTACTTACCGCTAAAACTCATGTTTGGTGGATTTAAACCCTATAAAATTACAGTTTTAAAGAGTGACTCGGGAGACGTAACCATGGTAACAAGCAACAAAGAATAGTTGATCCACCCATGTCGATTTATTGGTCCAATGAAGTAACCAGAGATTAATAAAATTGAGTATACATATACTTAGGTAGGATCAGGTCTCTATTTCACCAAATTGACATGTAGGCTGACAAAACGTAAATTTTCATGTGAAAACTGTTTCACCAACTACAATTGTAATGTTTTTTGACAATGAGGGCTATCGCTTTTGTGCTCACCAGTTGGCGCCCCTGTCGAGTAAGGTACAGCTGTCAAAAATTATTATTGGTTATTATGGGCATGAGAACGAAGTTTGCATTTAAATCATGTTTAAAACCTTAAAACCGTACCGTAAAAATATCGAACATCCCGCATTGTAGCGCAGTCCCGTTTCGTTCGGAAAAAAAGAAGGAAATAAGTTTCCGAAAGACAAAACTGCCTCAAAGTACTGACAGTCATTGACCCGTAACTCATATTTGTATTGAAAAATAGACACCATATTTTTCCAATTAGATATTAGGGTCAATCAACTTTTTCTTGTCGTTATTCTGTCCCGTCAGCGAGGAGACAACAGTAACCAAGTTTCTTAGAAAAATGTTTATAATATGGACTTCAAGCATGCCTCAGGGATGACCAATGTCAAAATGGATTGTTGCTCATCGCTAAAACTCATGTTTTATACATTTAAACCCTATAAAATCACAGTTTTAAAGAGTGACTCAGGAGACGTAACCATGGTAACGGGCAACAAAGAATAGTTGATCGACCCATTAACCCGCGTACCGCGTACGGTGTCAAATGTCACTCTTTGTGGTTACAAAGAGTGACATTTGACATTTCGGGAACCCCACGCTACACTAGCGCCTCTAGCGGCGAATTCATACACGATAGCCCCCATTGTCGCGCCTAACAGCTTTGTTGAAATAGGGGCCTGCCTAGTTAACACGATACCTTACCCCGTCACGTGGTATGGTCGAAATATTAATAATATGTGATAATCCACATCGAAAGGGACCTTATGTCGGCCGGCACTTACGCCTTTATTGCCGCTGTTCCAATACAATAGTGAATAGGTGTAACGTAAGCGCCTGCCGCCATAAGGTCCCTTTCGATGTGGATTATCACATATAAGGACGGTATATAGGTAATAGTCACAGTTTTTATTTATCGTGCTCGGCTAGTCAGGACCAGGGATTGTAAAACCGGTTTTATTTAATAGCTGTATAGAAGTTGACAAACTATTACCGCTAATAAAAGAATACCTGTATTCTAATTAGAGGATTCATTCCGCTTTTATCTGTACCTCTATGTATAGACTATTTACGATATTAAATACCTGTATTCAATACACTTGAAATGTAAGATGTCAAAATCAAAATCAAACATTTATTCTGCAAATAGGCCACAAGGGCACTTTTACATGTCAAAATATTAATTTACAATTTAAGAAAGTCAGACTATAATAAGTAATACATTTTTCATGTCAAAATATTATTTTACAGTTCAAGAAGGAATAATAATTTCGAGTTTACAATTATAACAAAATTAATGTCATACAGTGAAGATAAACTTGCAAAGTTATCTACTTATTACAAATATTACAACATCAGTAAAGTTAGAGATGTATAAGGTCTCAAGATTAAACAAGGAGTATAATGAAATTAATATAATATCCCAGAGATGTGCATGGTCTCTGAGCGTCAAAATTAAGATTAATTTAATATTGTTAGAGATGTATATGGTCTCTAAGTCACTGAAATAAAACGAATCCACAACAGGATGAAGTCTCTCGTCAATCCCCTATAAAAAGACTAGTATTAACGTAGTCACTATGTCCTAGCAAGCATGAACAGACCGGACTCCACAAACAGCACCCGATCACGAGTATGACGGCTATCTCAGCCATCGCTGTCAATTAAACATTACTACTAAAACGCAACAAATATGTGTAAATACCTACTTTTTACAATAACAAGGTATATTGAGACTGACAGCTATTACCGGTAATGGTTTTTATGGGTGGAGTGTCAAATAGAGATATTGTTGTCAGTTGGCGAAACCGCTAATATATTTGAATACCGGTTTTGATTATACCGCTAATCAGAGCTTTAGCGATATAAATTAGCGAAATGCAATTATAACCGGTTATACCTTATTTAAGACCGGTAGTAAGGATACCGGTAACAATCCCTGGTCAGGACTAATATAAGCATTTGGGGTAAGCATGTTTATCATTAAATATGTTGAAATCTAAACACACTCGTAATCTTTGCAAGTTGCAACAAACTTGTTTTATTTTGCTTTTCGTACGCTTGCCAACTAAAATTTAAATTTTCAAATTAAAGGAAATCTTAATGATCCGAGCTGTTTTCGAACCTCCGACATCTTGCCATACGCGGCCATTTGCTCTAGCCAACTGTGTTATCAGAACAAGCATGCTCGGTCACGAAATTCTTAACCAGTGCCCTATCTCAACGCCTTAGGGAGCGTATAGCATCATGTAATAAGATTTAGGGTTCAACGGCACCAATTTTAGTTTGTTGCATGGTTATTAAGATGTCGTAAATTGTACATAATATATGTAGAAATAGAGACATTATATATCAGACATCATACAGCTTGCCCCACTGGTGCACTTATTTACCATTATACGAATATACTAATAACATCGATTACTGCTATGTACAGGCATTTATGTATCTATATAAAACATCTGAAAAAAAAAATCTCAGACATGCAATGAAATATTGAAGTTATGTTCATTATAACAGGCTGCAAAATATCACGTTTCAGGTGCGGCACAACGAACGGCCTGTAATGGAATTTCATACAACATTGCCGGCCTAGGCAGGCAGTGATCGTCTTTTGTTACCGGGGCGCGTGTTATTATTACTAAATCTTTAGCCCCTTATTCATAAACGTCTATCAAACATATATTAGTTAACTAGCCGCCAAAGTTCGTTTGTCCTTATTTGTCACTTTGATATTTACGTTGGTGAGAAAGACAAAGAACATTTTAGTTAGCAGAGGTTTGTTGAGTTTTATGAATAAGGGGGTTAGAATCTAATTTTGAGTTTACTTATAATTGTCAAATTTCATTGCATTTTTTTTGAGAAAAGCACTATACAGGCCTCGGCGCGAACAAGGATTGTCGGCAATCCCCTAGATCGCGGCTTCTGCATGTACTATTACAAGCGTGTTTATCTTTTGTTACAGTAGTACCCAACTGATATGGCTTACCGATGTACCTGCGCAGAAGATGAATTTTTAAAGCGCGGGAAATGCTATTGACCAATCGGCACGCTCCACGCACCGCGCTTCTTTTTCCTGTACCGCTATTGGTCCGCAGCTGCCGCCATGTTAGCGCGCGCCGCGTGGCATGTTAGTCAGCCGCCATACTTCTGATCGAGTGCACGCGCATTATGAACAGTGTATTATGAACCTTATAGTAGTGATCTAAGGTTAATTGTAAGTTTTAAGCATTCTTTCGTTAATCTTCGGAGCGATACTTTCTTTTCTGCGCGAACGAAGATTCACGACGCGCCTTATCAGTTGGGTACTACGTAACAACGTTATGTAGGCATTCAGTAGCAGACCAGTGTAGCAACCAGATCCCAGGGTCGTTTCGATGCAACCGGAGCAAGGTGAAGAAGAATTATACGTAAAATTATCAAGGACATATCCCTCTTTATCGCTATCTGTGCCTTATTGAAGCAGCCAAGAGGGAACATTTTGCTTGACAATGGCACATGTTCTTATCACAGTAAAAGACAAAATTACATGTCTTGAAAATCAAGAAACAATGTCATCTCTCCACCACACAAATGCGTGTGCAAATCAATATCATTATTAAAATCAATGCCGCATTTCAGACAATTCAATAATTCAATATCTAAAGAATCTGGACACTCTGTCATTTCATCCATAGTGTAATCTGTACTTAGAATACTATCCGTGTATTCAGTTATACCGAGATCGTCCATTGTAAATTCTGAATGTTCTATAGCTTCTTTTATAATATTATTATCTATCACTTTATCTGTAATCTCTGTCGAACTAGGAGATAATTTAGAACACCCTGTATTTGCTAGGGCTTGTACGAAATCATTACTTCCAAGTTCTTCTTCTAACTCTGTACCCCGAAGAGCTTCTTCTGTGAAATCTGTCCTTTTTAGAGCTTCTTCTAGGAAATCTGTACTTGGGATGACTTTTTCTGTCAACATTGTATTTTCCAAAACTTTTTTGGTAAATTCTTTTTCATCAGGCGCTTCGGTTTCGACTGTTGTACTTCCGAGGGCTTCTTCTATAAAGCCCAGGGTACTGTCTGTAAAGTCTGTACTTCTAAGGACATCTGTGAACTCTATGTCACTAGTTTTCTTAGCGAACTCTGTACTACAGAGGGCTTCTTCAAAATCTGCACTTTCAAGTACTTCTGGACATTCAGTGATACCAAGATCTTCCATGGTAAAACCTGTATTTCCCAGAGCGTCCTCTGTGTATTCTGTAAGCCCCAGGTCTTCTATAGAGAAATCTGAATTTTCGATAGCGTTATTTATAATGTCTGCCTTATCCAGGGATTTCTCTTTAGAGTCTGTATTTTCCAGGATCTTATCGATAAATTCTTCACCAGGCGCTTCCTTTTCGTTTGCTATGCTTCCGAGGGCTTCCACGAAATCTTTACTTCCAAGACTTTCGTCGGAGATTTCTGTATTTTCGAGGATTTTCTTAGGTATTATACTTTCAACAATGTCCTCTGTAATTTCAAGGTGTTCAATCGTGAATGCTGTTTCGATTGCCTCTTTTATTATGTCTGTATTACCAAGAGATTTATCAGGGAACTCCGTATTTTCGATAGACTCCCTGAAATCTGTATCTTCAATGGTTTCCTCTATGTCTACTGGACATTCGAATTTGTTCACTGGGATGCTTTCAATTGCTTCTTTTGCAGACTCTACGTTTCGAACAGCATTCTCTGTATATTCTGATATCTCAAGATCTTCCATTGTGAAATCTGATATTTCGATGGCTTCTTTTATGATATCTTTATGCCTGCGTTTCTTTTTAGACTTTGCACCGCAAACGGGTATATCAGTGAATACTTTCTCCTCAATTAATTCCTTTACGCACTCAATATTTTCGAGATTTTCTATGGAAACTGTATTATCAAGAGCTTTAGATATTGTAGTTTCTACTTCTTCTTCTGTTATCGCAAGGTCTTCAATTGTAAAATCTGAAATTGCTATAGCATTCTTTATGATATCTGTGTTTTTAGGAGCTTTCTTTGTGGTTTCTGCGTTTCCAAGGGTTTTATCCGCGAGCTTTATATCTATAGAAGCTTCAGTTGTGCACTTTACACTTCCAAGAGTTCCTACGATATCTGTACTTCCTAAAGCTTTCTCAGGTTTTGTACTTTCAACCGCTTCTCCCGTAATCCCAAGGTCTTCCATGGTAAAATCGGAAATCTTTATAGCGTCCTTTAGGATATCCGTATTTCTTGAGGCTTTACTAGCTGTATTTCCGATGAATTTATATGTAAGCTCTGAGTTGTTAATACTTTCATTGACTGTTTCAAGCTGTGTGCTATGAAGAGCTTCGTCTGTAGCCTCTGTACTAGTCGCATCCATAGTAAACTCTGTACAATCGGAGGCTTCTTTTGCGTATTCTGTACTAACAAGTGCTTCTTGTATAAAATCTGTATTGCCCAGTGCTTCCTCTGTACTTTTAAGTACTTTCAATGAGTATTCAGTACTTCCGAGTGCTTCTAATGTGTATTCTGAATTTCCGAGGGTCTCCAATTTATAATCCTCGCTTCTAGGGACATCATCTGTGTATTCTGTGATTTCCAGAGCCTTAACCGTGTATTTTGTGTCTGCAAGAACTTTTTCAGTATACTCAATATTCCTAAAAACATCATTCGTGTATTCTTTACTGTCTGCATTTACTTTATTTAATGCTTTCGTAATTATTTCTGTATTGTCTGTTTTCTTTACTAATCCTTTCATATGTACTCGTTTTAAATGCTTATTAACATCACTGTTAGATTTGAATAATTTATCACAAATACCACAAGGCAGGTTTTTTGTTGCGAAATGAGTTTTAATATGTTTTGCCATGTTTTTCTTTGAATTAAACAATTTTTTACATACATCGCAGGTATACATTGCAATTGTAACATTGTGTGATTCTACAGGATTCATGTGCAGTCGTTTTGTGTGCTTTCTAACATGGCTAATGCACTTGAATAATTTGCTACAATATTCGCAGGAGTAAGATTTAACATCGACATGGATTTTTTTGTGCAACAGCATGTATTTTCTGCGAGAGAATTCTTTATCACAGATATCACAAACACTGGTCTTTCTCTGAGGTTTTATAGGAGTTTTAGTCTTCATGTGTACTCGCTTTGTGTGTTTTTTAGCATCTTCGGAACTCTTAAACATTTTGCTGCAGACGCTGCAAGGGAACGCTTTAACATCAACATGGGTTTTCTTGTGTTTTAACATGTATTTCTTTGATGGGAATTCTTTGTTGCACACATCGCAGTTGAATACATTTATAGGTACATGAACAGTACGAACGTGTATTCGCAAATGCAATGAACATTTAAAAGTTTTGTTGCAAACATTACAGGTCTGTGTGGCATCCTGTGGAGGATGTGTCACGTTCGTATGCCTCTGTAAGTTAGTTAAGCTTTTAAAGGTCTTATTGCATATAGAGCAGCTAGCACTCTCTAATGAATGCATCATTTCTAGATGTCGTTTCAGACTGGCATGGTCTGATAGTTCTTTTCCGCAAAGCTTACAGGTACTTGTCTTTTGAGTGTCTGTATGATTCCGCTCTACGTGCCAGTGTAATGCAGTCTGAGTATTAAACTTCTTGCGACAATGTGGGCACGGTAAGTCTCCTGCCTTTTGCTGCTTTTCAACTTTCTCAGCATGAGTTTTCTCATGTCTTCGCAAACTTTTGACAGTTTTGTAAACTTTGTGGCATAATTTACATGACACTTGAGACTTTGGGTGCGCATCTTCCATGTGCTTCTTAAAGTGGTCTGGGGTTGCCGAAATATGTTTACACTCCGGGCAGCTGTATCCATCTAGTGGGGGAGCAAGTTGGATTTGAGTTTGAAGAATTGTTGGCTCTCTATGCAACGCCGGAGTTAAGGATATATCTTCGGCTGGATGAACAAGTGTCATTTTATTTTCTCGTTTTAATCTTTAGCAAATTTTTTTTACTAATCGCTTACGCTTAGCTTTAGAAACACCAGTGTTACCAGTGTTGACTACAGAAGTTTAGCTAAGTTAAAATGGACGTTATTAGAACGATCCTGTAATTGATTTGTGTGACAATAAGTGCTGTGGTCTCTTGTTAAAATGATCTTCGCTTTAACACCCACATTCAACTTTTCGGCACAGGAAGTGATTTTGTGACTTCTTAAAACTTCGCATTAATTTATGTTTATACACCAATTTACTGCACCACTAGACTGTTTAACACACACACTTGAAACGTAGCTTCGAAGTAAGTATATAACTTAAGAGATGAAGCCTATTTGTTTTCCAGCCTAATCATACTTTACCAACAACTAGATCAATACTGAAAACAAAGACTGAAAACTGAAACTTGGCAGCTGTCATCTGCCAGAAACGTCAAAACTATGGAGCAAATTCAGAACGCTCTTTCAATGTATAGAAATTATATTAATTGGCATGCTGTATGTGCTCTCTTTTGCACTCGTGCAAACTTACCTGCATGCGAGCGAGAAGGCGAACCCTTTAAAACGAATTTGTTTTCGTTAAATTGAGTCTCGCTTGCATTCAGTATTTTTAGGGGCGGCGCTGCAGTTTTGTATTGATTTCTGTATTTTGATGTTGGTATGAACTTCTGTCTGGTTCGATTGGAACGTATGCCCCTTGATATAAAGTTAAATTTCGTTTACATAATTTTAAACAGGAAGGAAGTTACGATATACCTGACCTACTTTCTGCAGTAAATTCTTCCGCTTTGTGATAATACACAAACATACATACATAAACTAACGCCTGAATTCCCAAAAGTATTGATCGATTTAGACGAAGGCTATTTTCACTTTCAGCCGCCTAAAAAGAAACAACAACAACAAAAACAACAAAAAACAAAAATAGTTTATTTATACACAGTGCTATTAACATTACCAAACGATTAAAATATATAGAAAAAAAGAAAATGTTACAGACACTGCATGATAAAGTAAATTAAAACACTTTTCTGTGACCCCTACACTAGGCTAGGCCTGAGGGGCTACCGCGATGAAAACGAACGAAGTTCGAATATCTCCCTCTCTGCCGCACGAATTAGCAAGTCCGACAGAGAGGGAGATATTCGAACTTCGTTCGTTTTCGGTTCGCGGTAGCCCCTCTGTATCGTAGGCTGACACAAGATCCGATTGCCATTTAACTGAATATCTTGCGCTAAAGACAAAAACATTATAAACTAAGAAGAATGTACAGAAACAAAACAAAATAAACCAATCGTGGAGTTGAAATTTAAAAAGTTAGACACCGTATAAACCAGTGTTGCCATTTGGTTCCGTTTGTTCCGTTTTTCGGAACTTCTGGCAACCCCGCGGAACTTGGAAGGAACTTCAGATTTTAGGACAATTTTCGAAACTTTTAAGGTCCCGGCATTAATATATTTAATAACACACTAAAAATGTAATAAAGACACATTTTTCTGTTAAAAGTAAATAATCATGTTTTATGTTCCTATCAGAAAAATACAGCTGATCCAAACCGGCCAATCACGCGAGCATACACACGAAGCTTGAGCCGTGGTCGTGGCCGCTCATTGGTCGAACGTCGAACGGGTCAGGGGCGCTACCGCGACAGCAAACGAAGTTTTCCCTCTCTGTCGCAGTTGCAAATTGCCTTATTTATAAGTATTTCGTGATTTAGAAAAAAATGGAACTTTTCAACCTAAAATGGAACTTTTCAGGAATGGCGACGAAACTTTTAGGTGAAGTAACCTGGCAACACTGGTATAAACACTTTCGCTGCCATTTTTTCGCGGCGTGCCAGGCAGCGCTGGCACTGAATAGAACACGCGCCTATTTTTTGGCGCCAGTGACCTACGCCCGCGTATCTCGCTGTCCCCCGCCTATTTGTACTGAAAAGGCACCGTTGTAAACGACTAGTGTCGGTTTGCTGGTCACTGGCGGCGAGATTTAGGCGGCTGAAAATAGTCATTGTCTAAACGGTCTGAAAATGTGCCGACGATAGACACTGTCGTAATTTATGCGGCTGAAAACAGTCTTCGTCTAAGGGTGGGTTTCACCAAACCGTCTGTAATCGTAAGCGGTGTTCGTTAAAATCTGTTTGTGAGGAAAGTTTGACAAGTTTCTATGGGATGACAGCTGCCGGCGCCATATTTGACGATGACCGGCCTGTGATCGTATGTTGGTGCAACCGACGCTATGGGTGGGTTGCACCAAACCGTCTGTATTCGCAAGCGGTGTTGGTTAAAATCTGATTGTATTGAAAGTTTAACAAGTTTCTATGGGATGACAGCTACCGGCGCCATATTTGATGATGACCGGCCTGTGATCGTATGTTGGTGCAACCGTGCCTTTACGACTGCGTAAAAATTTGTATGGGCAAAAGTACGCCAGAGGTGCTGTACTTTTGCCCATACAAATTTTGACGCAGTCGCTAGCGAGTACGGTCATGTAAACTCATGGTAAAGGCACCGACCCTAAATCGACTTTATAGGTAGTAACACCAGAATTGAGGCCACACACACAATAACAATAATAACATGTCATGTAATGACAGCGGGATTTTAAAATTACTATTGTTTTTCGTACAGATAGCATGTTCAACAGAAAATTGCAAGATAGACCAAAAAGTTTAATTAAACTATTTTGTTACTTATTATTTACAACGAATACAAAAATACATTGAATTCAAATAAACCACCCGTCCGTCCGTTCCGTCTCTGGAATGCGCTCCCCCTGACAATAAGACAAGCCCCAAGCAAGTTGGCTTTCAAACATATGCTCTACAAGCACCTGCTAGAACAAGTCTAGCGTAAACTAATCAGTTTGTATCCCCTGTACTGTACCTGTATAAATCCCAACTATCCCCCCCTCCCTCTGGATACGTGCCTGGTCGGTGCATTAAGGTTTCGGTACATATTTATGAGAGGATTCATTCAATACATATTTTTACACTTGACTGTATAGTCCTCTCGCACTTACACACTTGACAGTAAGGGACGAATGCTATATGTCCGACATATAAGCGATTATCTTAGCCCCTCTGGACTTATTCAGGGTTGAGGGTAAAACGGGAATATACAGGGTGTAACAAAAGTAGCGAGGATCCGTTTTAGGGCATATTCGGTATCGTGTTCTGATTAGGAAAATGAAAATGTTTTTGAAGTGATAAATTTTTGGCATTTGTATGGACAGTTGGCAGACTTGGACGACCTGCCCAAAAAAAAAATTTTTCTTCTACTTTTTCCTAATCAGGAGGGGCTACCGCGAACCACAAACGAAGTTTTCCCTCTCTGTCTCACTTATATGCAAACTCGCAAGTGCGATAGAGAGAGAAAACTTCGTTTGCTGTCGCGGTAGCGCCCCAGAACACGATACCGAATATGCCCTAAAATGGATCCTCACAACTTTTGTTACACCCTGTATAATGATTTATATATAAAAAATATACATAATTTGTAGTTTATTTACACAAATTTAACTAACATCAACATTTTTACAAATATGACGGCATAAGGAAAAACATAATTCGTTATTACATAACTGTAAAAAAATATTATCTTTACATTACCAATAAACAAACGTTACGAAAACATTTAACTTCAATTCAGCCTACTTACGCTATTACTTATAGTAAACTAGCGACCCGCCCCGGCTTCGCACGGGTGCACTATTTAATGGATGTTATTATACCCTCCTGGGGTTCAAAGTGATAATACTAGGACAAAATCAGTTTGCAGTGAAAGCCCAAGTATTTTAACAGAGAGTTGGAGCAATGACCCACTGTGATAGTACTAGAAATATACGGTTAACCAGATATGAACAATTTTTAGTCCGGGCGTTCAGTACTTTATTAATTAGTCCTAATATTAGGACATTGGGTCTTCCTCGGAAGTACCGTCTTCGAAATTGGGTCGTAGGAGGATACATATAAACCTTCCTCTTCAATCACTCTATCTATTAAAAAAAACCGCATCAAAATCCGTTGCGTAGTTTTAAAGATTTAAGCATACATAGGGATATAGGGACAGAGAAAGCGACTTTGTTTTATACTATGTAGTTATAGTGATTGTTAACCAAGGGTTGAAACCGACCCATTTCATTCGAGATATTTTAACTCACTTCGTTCCAGCGCAATAGTTCAAGGGTGAAACGGGTGCTTTCACCCGAATTAAACACTACTTTTCATTTCGACTATGAGGAAAATAAACGAGAAATACACACTATGTTACCAATTGTAACATGAGTCATCACATTCATAGGTGCATGTAATATGCCTAAATTGAAGAATAAATAATTTCATTTCATTTCATCTCTATTGTGACGTCATATGTCCCTCCATTCTCTCGACTGAGCGTTTTTGAAGTTTCGTAAAACTATTGGTTTGACTATCATTAGGCCGTGGTCTCCAGGCGAAAAAATAAACAATAGCATTCTTTTATAGTGAGCCCGGGGATCCCAGGGACCGGTAGACGACGAGTTTCGACGACGACGAACTTTATTGATGTAATATTTGTAACAGATAACTTTGCAAGTTTATCTTCACTGTATGACATTAATTTTGTTATAATTGTAAACTCGAAATTATTATTCTTTCTTGAACTGTAAATTAATATTTTGACATGAAAAATGTATTAATTATAGTCAGACTTTCTTAATTGTAAATTAATATTTTGACTTGTAAAAGTGCCCTTGTGGCCTATTTGCAGAATAAATGTTTGATTTTGATTATTTGACTGACCTTTTGCCATATAAATGAGAATAGCACCGTCTTGATAATAGTCCTATATTTCTGGTCAGATTTTACATATCATGGAATTCCACCTTCACAAATGCCGCCGCCGGAATATCGCTACAATTCAAAATATGAGAATGTAATTCTGCCTGATTCTCAAAATCACAACCACATTTCAAACAATTCAGAGTCTCCGTACTTTTAGAATCATTTTGTGCCTCGGATTCCTCGTTTTCCACTTTCACAACTGCCTTCAAATGCACACGCTTTGTATGCTTTTTAACATCATTTACACATTTAAAGAACTTATTACAGACACCGCATGGAAAAACTTTAACATCCACATGAGTTTTCTTATGTTTCAACATGTATTTCTTGGAGGAAAACTCTTTGTTGCACACGTCGCAGTAGAAAGTCCCCTCTGTTGAATGCACTGCGTTTATATGTATCCGTAAATGCATGGAGCATTTGAAAGTTTTGTGGCAAATATCGCAGTTCTGAGCGGCTTCGGGCGGAGCATGCGTCACTCTAATATGCCTCTGCAAGTTCATCTGGCTTTTAAAAGTCTTTGAGCATATGTGACAGTGAGATGGATCGAATGAATGAACCATTTCGATGTGTCTCTTCACGCTTCCTTGGTCCGACAGCTCTTTCCCACACACGTGACACGCGTTGATCCGCTTATTTTCAGAGTGTTGCCGCTCAAAATGCCAAAACAATGCTGTGTTAGTAGTAAATTTCTTATCGCACTGTGAACAAGGTATATCTCCTACTTTGCTCGGTTTAGGTTCTACTTTCTCCCCCCCATGTATATTCTTCTCATGCCGCTTCAAAGTTTTAACTGTTTTGAAAACTTTACAGCAGATTTTGCATATAGCATCTTGCGAGCCGGAATGTACATTCTGCATGTGTTTTCTGAAGCAGGCGATGGAAGGTAACGTGCGTCCGCATTCCGGGCATCGGTACATCATGCCGTCTTGCGGATGGCTCCACTTTATATGCCTCTGCAGTAACATATCAACCTTAAATGTTTTATCACAGTGCGGGCACTGTACGGACCTGTCTTCCGATGGATGGACAAGTCTCATGTGAATTTTCAAGTTATATTTCCTCTTAAAAGCTTTATTACATACGCTACAACTGACGCTTTCCTCTGGCTCCGGGTGAGCGTAGAATATGTGGTTATTCAGACGTTTTTTGTTCAAGAAAACTTTGCCGCAATGCTCACAACTGACTTCTTTTTCCTCAGCATGAACGGAATGGATGTGAGACCGTAAATGACCAACGGATTTAAAAGTCCTATAACATTTGTCACACTCGACAATGTCGTCTTCAGAGGAATGTACGAACTTGAGATGCTGCTTCAAATTGGCTCGGTTTTTGAATGTGTTGTCGCACTGCGGACATTGCAGTCTGTTTATTTTACCGTTCTCGTACACTTTACCGACAATCTCGACGTTCGTTTTTGAATTTTCATAGTCATTGGAGTCTTCGTATGTGTGTGAGTTTACGTTTTGTTCTAGTTTGACATTGAAGACATCTTCCGGTGGCTGGTAGGGGTCCCCGCTGGCCTCCTGTTCGCAGTTCACCTCCACCTTCAGGTGAGTTATGTCGGGTTTTATGAAGATCTGCTCTATCTCCTGATCCATGGTAGTAACTGGAAATTAATAAAGAATAATTTTAATAAATGAAATAAATGAACTTTATTCTGCAAGTAGGCCGCAAAGGCACTTTTACAAGTCAAAAACTACTAGCGTTTCTCATGAGACCACTGCCGAGAAGAAACGCCCAAAGAAACTCGACAGTCAGTCATTTTCTCCAAAATATGCTTATTACATACTACTTAATCTACTTAAGTAAATGTAAGTGGTAAACAACAAAAGAGAATTGAAAGTAAAACAAGGAAGAAATAACAATAGGTATTTACAATGTGTAGTTACACAAGAAAACAAAACATGTCGAATCGTTTGATATGCTTTCCTGCAAGAAATGTGTCAACTAGATACAATGAAAATATTAGACTCTTTACGCTATTTAGGTATTTGGTTTGGGCCATGCATTTCTGTCTGTTAGATAGTCCTCTAATAATATTATGTTATACAAATTGTTGCTTGTGGATGAAACAACTATTTCTTGTTCTTATTCTGTCTTGTAAGCAAATATGTCCCATGTCCCATGGGTTAATAATTGGCATAAAACATACATATTATGTTTTATAGATTTGATGTTGTTTGTAATCAAGTGCCCGTGTATAAAATTTTATTTAAAACAGTCTTCTAAGAGGCATAAACATGGGAATAGGCAAGAACATGCTGATTGGAATATCACTGGTGAAATATCACCAACAATGTTTAGATAATTGCGACAATTAATTAAGCAACATGGTCGCTCGAACCATATGGGGGCGCTCAGTTGAAAATGAGACGAGCTCTAATGGCCTCGGCTGGAAGGAGCTAGAAGAAGCCACGCAAGACCGTGACAAATGGAGAACTCCTCTGCGAGCCCTATAAGGCTCATAGGGATATATCCCCCGAGGGATAACGGGAACACCATCAAGCAACATGGCCATGGCAATAATTCCAACAAACGTTGAAATTAAACAAACCACATACATCATCCCCCCAACCTTCAGTCAAAGCCTCCAAACAGTCCCTCAACACAACCTCAGTCTTTTGTTTTATTATCTGTTAGCCAAGAACTCCATAATACATAACAAACCTGAACTCCAAAAGTGCGCCAGGTTATAAAACATACCAACAACTTTCTTGATATAATAGGCACTATTTCACAATTTAAAAATTTAAAATTTTCATATTGATTTCAATCACCTATTTAACCCTTTTCTGGAATTATTATTGACATAGACATAGAAATATTTTATTTAACATCACAAGGCATGACATAACAGTAGCAGTTACATGTACAAATATCTTAAAATTAAACTTAACATGCATGCATGCATTGGGACGAAATGCCTGCTGTTTTTCATCTCTTTGGTTCGGGGGGGGAGAGGACAAACATTGTAACAACCATGTGAACTGTGTAAAAATCGCTGTAATCACTACTGGCTAAAAACGTTTTCGGGGGGGGGGGATAAATCCCAACTATCCCCCCCTCTGGATACGTGCCTGGAGGGAGCTACACCAACAAGAGTCTAACTCTTAAATTTACAATACAGTACAAATTCTGTGAATCTTTATTGCACACCTCAATAAACATACAAAGCAAATCAGAAATACCTGACCTGCTAGAAGACCTGTTGTTTTAACTCTGTCTCCCTTTAGCTATGTTTATTCTTTTGTAAATCGAGGGGCGAGTGGTCAAACCCGATAAATCGAGATAATTGATTTTTGAAATAAGAACTCAACATCCATTACGCAGAGTTCTATTTTCAAAAAACCATTTAGATGACTTATCGGGTGCTGTTTGTGGAGTCCGGTCCGTTCATGCTTGCTAGGATATAGTGACTACGTTAATACTAGTGTCTTTTTATAGGGGATTGACGAGAGACATCATCCTGTTGTGGATTCGTTTTTATTATCAGTGACTTAGAGACTATATACATCTCTAACAATATTAAATTAATTTTAATTTTGACGCTCAGAGACCATGTACATCTCTGGGATATTATATTAATTTCATTATACTCCTTGTTTAATCTTGAGACCTTATACATCTCTAACTTTACTGATGTTGTAATATTTGTATTAGATAACTTTGCAAGTTTATCTTCACTGTATGACATTAATTTTGTTATAATTGTAAACTCGAAATTATTATTCCTTCTTGAACTGTAAATTAATATTTTGACATGAAAAATGTATTACTTATTATAGTCAGACTTTCTTAAATTGTAAATATATACTTTGGACATGTAAAAGTGCCCTTGTGGCCTATTTGCAGAATAAATGTTTGTATTTGTATTGGATTTGACCGCTCACCCCTCGAAATGATGTTTTATTGACAAGAAAATATTGTAGTGTGAGAAGCACCCACTATCAAATCTGTCACTACTCTTCAAAAACTCGTATCTCAGTACTAAAACGATGCTGATATACGAGCTTTATTTTAAGTAGGCATTTGTTACTTAGTGACTTTTGCTTGTAACCAACGATATATACTAGAATACTTAACAACAATAACTTAAATAATATTAAAACTAACTTAAATGCCGCTATGTAAACGCCATAGCAATTACATAGTGGTGTGTTTAGCAGATCAACGCTACGAGATCTAGATTTAAGAAAACATAGTTTAATGTTGGAAACGCCAAGCTGTGATAGCTTGGGAGTGGTCTGCGTTTGGTCCGTGGGGGTACTTGCTAAAACATGCATTGACAACTACTCTTTTCTAAACTAAGTCACATTGACAGTATAAAAGGCTCTGGCCCCTTGTCTAAGAGGATTATTCTTTCTGACTTTGTGGCGCACGGACGTAAACGGAGAATGACTTAGTAACCGATCCAGTGCTTACTTTGAAATAACGAATACAGTGTAATCAACCCTATTAGTCATGTTTTATACCTTATTTCCGTGCGTCAGTGTGAATATCTTGTTACGAAGTAGTAATGATGAAATGTGCTTGATGCCATCCCTACCTATAGCACGACCCAAGTAATAAGGCGTGTGGATTAAGCAATAATAGTCTCTCAGTCAACTACTTAAGAGCTTTGATGCGCGCCATATTAATTGTGTTCTCCTGTACCACTGGTCTATTGCATTCACCACTCGACCAACCACCAATATATCACCCATCGAAGCCGCCCTCTTCGATGTAAATATTAAAACAGGTTGAGGCACGGTAATGAGGTTGATGCGGCATGCTGTTTTATTATGTGAAATAATTTAGATAAGATAAGATTATTATTGTCAAAACTGTGTACTGTGTAATAAAGAGTATTTGTATTGCTTACTTCACACACCTAAAACGCGCGCGTTTGCTGACATCTCTATAAGCAGTTACAATAAAAACATGACGTTAAGATTTAAGTACATTTTTTTTATTTAAACATTAATGATTTATTACAGAAGTTAAGAAGAAGTTAAGAAGCAAACAGAAAGTGTACGCGCGCTTCAAATTGATTTGCGGATCTCAAGTTTGCCCATACTAGAGGAGCAACAAGTAAAAAACTTAGGCTTTCTCATGGAGAATCCGTTACGATTCGAAGCCCATATGAATTGTAAAATGTCGAAGTGCTTCGGGGGCTTAAAAACTCTGTATAAATTGAAGCCATATCTGACGAGAATAGTTCGTGAACGCTTGGCAGACGCACTAATTTTGTCTCAATTAGACTACGGAGACATAGTCTACGGGCCTTGCTTGCTCAAGAGAACGGAACGAGCTGTACAACGCGTACAGAACTCTTGCATGCGTTTCTGTCATAACATCCCTCGTCGCGCTCACATTACCCCATACCTAAAGAAATCCAATATGCTTAACATGTCAAACCGGCGGACCTTGAAACTGGCATCAATGGTTTTTTCTTTGAAGCAGACTGGTGTACCTTCGTATCTTGCACGTAAACTTCAGTGGAAACCCAAACGAGACGCGAAAGGTTTGAGAGCTCAAAGTGATAGCATCTTGCTTCCACTGATCCGGCTTCAGGCATTTAGGGGCAGTTTTCGTTACGCTGCCTCTAAATGCTGGAACAATTTGCCGCCCCCAGTTCGGGATAGTAAGTCACTGGAGATCTTCAAAAACCATTGTAAGGCTCATTTATTGGACTTTCAATAATAATATTGTACAGTTACTAGTTACACAAGTGCTACTGTAGCACTGCTACATAACATGTATTTAGGATTAAATTCTGTTGGGAGTTACAAGTTAAAGTGCCAAGCTCATGCCCACCTACTTAGTATGTAAGTCAATTGCCTAGCTTCGTGTGACGCTTATTTTAGTTCACATGCTATAGTTTTTAAGCCACGGGGGTGGCAGAATAACAGCGTCTGTAGACAAGAGTCTTTAGTGGTCTCTTGGTACAGACACAAGCTGAGCCACCTACCCTTTCAATTGTTTTTGTATACTTTCATTTATTGTACCTGTCTTGGTTACCTGTAAATGTATACAATCATTGAATAAACGTCTTATTATTATTATTATTATTACATACATTTATTTATGGTGGACTTAATACCAAATTACAATTTCTTCTAGAGAACCCAAGGTCAAGTAGAGAAATGTGAGGTAAATTACAAATTAGTGCATAAAACAGCATTTATCCTAAATAACATGCATTATCTTGTTTTGCTTCATAAATAAATACTTATAAAGTAGTAAAGTAAGATATTTTCTAGAAATCACTCAATTGAACCACGCCAAAATCAAATATAAGAGATAACGTCGACACAAAGCACTTGCGAAAGGACGGACTTATAACCGTAATCTACTCCATTCATCTTGAGATCTTAAATCTTTATGTCCACAACAAAATTAAACATTTACACAGACAGGATTAAGTACATACGATGGATACTTACGTTCTCAGCCTGCCATGTAGTTAAATTACCACTTTGTTTATCGATTTTCTTCAAAATTCCTTTAAGATTTACTGATAAGGAATCACAATTTCACAACAATGGAATTAAAAAACATAAATGTCACGTCAAACAAGAATACGTTTGAGTAGACAGCTATTTTAAAGACGCCATTCACGATCAAGCAAGTACATACGCCACTAACCTAATAGTAGAAAATGGTAGATTTTTCTTCAGTCAAGGTACATATTCAGTGGCGCTACCGCGAACAGCAAACGAAGTTTTCCCTCTCTGTCGCACTTGCAAGTTTGCATATAAGTGAGACAGAGAGGGAAAACTTCGTTTGTGCTCGCGGTAGTCCCTCAGTTACTCTTCGATAAACTTCCAGCTGTAGAAAGAGCCAGAGGATCCTGTAGGAGGATTAGTGAAAGCCCAGAAGGGACGGTGTTATGATAAACTGACTCAATTGAGATGTATTAGAAGACTAACTCATCCATAAACACGAGTCTGACATCTCATAATTAGTCGTGCTGTATATACATTGAGGCGAAATTTAAATTAAGCCATTAAGCCTATTCATCGATCACGTTTTGGCGACAAATAAAATAATAAAAGCTTCTTAAAACGCGATGAGGGACAGAGGGGCTACCGCGAACCGAAAACGAACGAAGTTCGAATATCTCTCTCTCTATCGCACTTGCTAATTCGTGCGGCAGAGAAGGAGATATTCGAACTTCGTTCGTTTTCAGTTCGCGGTAGCCCCTCAGGGGCGCTAACGACGAAGTTTTTGCTCTCTATCGCACTTGGGCGTTTGGACGAAAGTGTGACAGAGAGGGAAAACTTCGTTTGCTGTCGCCGTAGCGCCCCAGGAGATGACACATTGTATCTCGTTCCAACGTATGCTATTGTATATGCTTACATCTCTTTCGCACATCTTTGTGTGATATGTGTATTGCCGGCTCGTCTTATCCTTACTTCATGTTTCTGGCAGTGTGGCGGGAAACTAGTACTACTAGTAGATATTTGTTGCATTTTAAAGTTTAAAAAAAAGGACACAGGAGCTTTTTAGGCGCCAAAAAAATATTTACTGTTAATCTATATATATAAAAGAAGAATTAAAGATAAAGACACATTCATGTAACCATTTATTTGCACATTTCATATTTCAACTATATACAATAAACATTTAAATTGTTACTCTCTAATGCATAACAAAAATGCAAGATAATAATAAAAAACATTCTTGTTTATCAGTGTCTACATGACTTTCCCGATAGTTTTTGGAGAAAGTTGCCCTAGAGACTAGTAATTGATAATGAGTCCCATTGTAAAATGTATTAAATGTGTGTCGTTATACGTAACTTGATGACAGTATTTATAGTTTCATAGTTAACTAGAAAAATACATTACATATAGACTCTATCAGTGTAGGTACACCTCCATTAATTAGGAAATGGTAAATTAATAACCTACTCACTAATTATTAACAAAAATAGCTTTGCCTAGTTTATTAATGTAGCACAGAACTTTTTAAATAAAGTACCTTTTACACTCAACTGGAAACGATTGTAAGGGTATTTTTGTTTATTTTTCTTACTTCCTAAATATTCAACTAAATTTAACATTTCAACAATAAACGAATGTCCTATATAAAGTATAATGAAATAACTAGCGTAATGAAATTATTTTACACACTCTATTTTAGTAATGATAAAAAATAGTAATAAGAATAGTAAATACAACTAGAACAGTGAAGTAACAGTCCCTATAAATGTAGACTGTTACTAAAATACAATGAAGTTACAATTACATTATTTCTGAAATGTAATCGTTTTATGTTTTATTATTTAAAATTTTAAAATTCTTATAGGTATTAGAATTGTTTTTGACTATTTACTATTTACCGCCTGCAGTAATTTTTATTTGTAGTAAAATCACTTAAATAGAAACCTTAGGGGCTACCGCGAAACGAAATCGAACGAAGTTCGAATATCTCCCTCTCTCACGCACGAATAAGCAAGTGCGACAGAGAGGGAGCTATTCGAACTTCGTTCGTTTTCGGTCGCGGTAGCCCCTCTTAACTTGGGTGAATTAACCTTTACTCGTCGTTCGTTGCCATGGTTAAGTCTCCTGAGTCACTAATTAATTATAACCATAGGGTATAGGTTTAGTCACCTGAGTCACTAATTACCTTAGCGTAATTGCCTCGTCTCCTGAGTCACTTTTTAAAACTGTATAAATCCCATTTGTGATAATCATAAACCTATTTTTTGTACTGACTTCTATGAATATCAAATAAATCATATTGTAGTATTTTTTCTAAGCAACATTTGCCACAGAGACGGAATAAAGAAAAAGTTAATTCACCCTAGTATTTAATTTATCGATTTTTAAGGAAAGAATCATATAAAAGGTATAATCAAATATTAACATTTTCACTAACGTAATATACTAACTACCATGTAGGCTTTATTAACCTGCGACTTGAATCCGAGGGCCTACTCGAAATCCGACCCTTTCACTCATATAGTGTATAACACGAGAATGAAAGGAACGGCACGATACGAAGTTCGGAGTAGACCCTCTGTATTATTCTTACAACCAGGGATCGGATACCGGTATTATTACGGTCACCGGTTCATTATTTCGTTTTTAATGGGACAATCTAATAATACGACGCTGTTACCTAAATACATGATTGAGCCCTACGTAAAGAGCAAAAAATAATCCAAAATATTGGGCTAATTCAGAGTTTTTTAAAAATACCGGTATCGATCCCTGTTCTTATTGCAATTTATTGCTATGATAAAGCATCCAACTCTCTCCCACTTATTGTAGCAGCAGAGAGGCCCTAATGATTTATCTATCGCTATTGTAAAAATATGTATTTCTGGAAATATCACTTTTGTTAGTCATTTACATAGAAACGGTATTATTCTGTCAGTCAGGCTCGCGCAACTAGGAACAAAATTTACAAAATGCCACTGTTGTATGGAATTTGGCCAAAATGTAAAGGCGGATACTGCTATCTCGCTCCCTCAGTTAATCCATCTCAGTCACATGTCAATGTCACCTCTGGTCACTTCCGCTCAACTTGAGTGATCGCCATATTGTTTCTTTGTTGATCAGTTCGTAGTGTGGTTTGTAGTTTTTTATTTTGGTATTTATAAAAGGCAGTGTGTTTTTCAACATACCACGGACTATTTCACCATATAGGGTATGTGTTATTTGCGGTTATCGTGCGGGTCGAAAAGATGAGCAGAAAACGAAAATTTATGGCAAGATTTCCTTTAGATCACGCAAGATCACGACCGGTAAGCAATTAATTGGAGATTATCTATTAATATGTACCACAGCAAGTTACATGTAAGCAAAATAAGTAGCGTTATTTGCAATTTAGTTTTATTCGTATGCATACTAGTGTTGGCAGTAACATATCGATAACTAGCTTATCATATAATTGATATAGAACTCATGGTATTTTTCAGTTGCAGACAGTGGGTGAAATTATTGGCAATGAAGACCTAGCCTACGTTCCGATTGAGAAGTTGAATCAATTAAAATTTCTTTGTGGTGATCACTTTCAACCCAAAGATTTTAACCGAAAGAGAAGTCGTCTAAAGAGATGGTTAATATATTTGAAGCAACAACTTTATACTTTTTTTATTTTATTTAACTCTATCCCTACCCACTGCGGAATAAGCGCATGGACGTCGTAGTGACCTCAATTGTTAATAAAGGAGCATCCATTATTAATGTGTGGTGGTGGTGTTTTAGGCCATAAACATCTCACGTAATTAATGGATGCCCTCTAACTGAGATTTTTATAAACATGGCACCCACGACGCCATTAATCATAATTTATCGATATCGATATCGTTAACCGTACTACATCAAAATTACATTCCTATCGCGCTGTTATGTTGGCATTACCTATTTCCTTTATTTCATTTTATTGTGGTATATAATGTTTGCCAAACTCTACGTCAATCTCATGCAATGACAATGTCACTGTCATCCAAAACTTAATTCGAAGTCCCGTCTCTTATAACGTAGTGGTTATATTCTCTTTGCTGTCAGTGTCAGCGGAACGAAAGTAGTTCGATCAAGATATCGAAACGAATGCGAGGAAGTAACAGTAGGCTTAGAAGTATAAAATGTTGTTAATATTTCACACGCAATTTTCGCGAAAAATTAACCAAAACCTACAAGACTATCACCTTAACATATATTTTGGTTAACGGGCAAGACTTACTCCGAATCCGTCTCACTGTCGTCTGACGACTCCGAACTCGAGACGGGCTCACATTTGATAAACTCTATCTCTTTCGGAGGCTGCTTCGGCTTCCTTCCTCTCTTCTTCCTCACTATCGGGGTACCATCGTCCATAACAGTCTTCACCATCATTGAAATCCTCTTTAAATGTTGCTGCTCATGCCTCTGCATGTGATTGTTGAGGTATCTTTTGATTTTGAACTTTTTCCCGCACTGTTCGCACGCGTGCTGGTATTCAGTTTCTTTTAACTCCACATGGACGCTGTTGTTGTGCCGTTTGAGGTAATGGGCGTGAGCGAACTCCTTATCACACTTCTCACACCGTATTTTCGGTTTGTCTGGATGAACGATCTTCTTATGTTTCTTCAGACGGATAGCGGAATGGAAATACTTGTCACACAGGTCGCATTTCACTTTAGTATCCAATGAGGAGTGGACCTGCATATGCTCTTTTAAATACTGGTCATTTTTAAACTCTTTCGAGCATTCCGGACATTGCACTTTGGATTCTAATGGAGGATGTATGTTCAGAATATGGCGCTTCATATGGTGACGCGACTTGAACGTCATATCACAAAACACGCAAGGATGCCTCTCCACTTGGGAGTGCTGAAAATGCAGATGGCGATTCAGATTTAAGTGGCTTTTATAATTCTTTTCGCAAATTGGGCATTTGTATTTTTCTTTATCTAGCCTATGGCAGCGATCTATATGGTATTTGAGCTTGTAGGGCACGTTGAATTCTTTCCCGCACTCCTGGCATTTGATTTCAGGCAACGTAG
The DNA here is from genome assembly GCA_963556455.1 of Epiblema foenella. Classification (NCBI taxonomy): domain Eukaryota; kingdom Metazoa; phylum Arthropoda; class Insecta; order Lepidoptera; family Tortricidae; genus Epiblema; species Epiblema foenella. The sequence goes on along the minus strand of OY747121.1, from coordinate 10,566,542 downwards.
CAGGATGTATCCTCTTCACGTGCATGTGTAAAGCGCGTCTCGTCCGGAACTCTTGTAAACAATACTGACAGTAGCACTTTTCGTCTTCAGAGTAGTGCTTATTCATCCTATGCATATATAAATAGTGCTTATTTTTAAAGGTTTTATCACAAATATCGCACAATACCGCAGAGTCCTCGGAAGAGTGGACTCGGGTGGTGTGCAAGTAAAGGTTTTGGTAGTTTTTGAATTCCTTGTTGCATTTTTGGCAGATGTAGCGTTTGGCGCGTTTGGGGAACATGACGGGCTTCCAGGTGGTGAGCACGGACTCGTACATCTGGCGCTGCTCGTCCGTCAGGATGGAGCTCGTCACACTGATGAACTTCATGTCCTTCGGTGGAGGTGCTGGCTCCGGTTTAGCCTCCATGGTCTAAAAAGAGATGTCCATTATTAGTATTACTAATAGATAATTTAATATAAATAAATATTCATTTTTGGACAATCTTACACAAACCAACCTAGTCCCAAACTAAGCAAAGCTTGTACTATGGGTACCAAGTGATGATATACATACTTATATAGATAAATAGATACTTAAATACATAGAAAACACCCAAGACTCGAGAACAAATATTCGTGTTCATCACACAAATACATGCCCTGACCGGGATTCGAACCCGGGACCTCCAGCTTCAAAGGCAGGGTCACTACCAACTAGGCTAAAGCGGTCGTCAATTATTAGTATGGTCCTATAAGTTAATAGACTGATGACCTGGCAAAGGTCCGGGAGTCCGCTGGATGCAAGTGGCGTAGAAACGATCATTGTGACACTTTGGGGAGAGCCTATGTCCAGCAGTGGACGTCCTTCGGCTGATATGATGATGATAAGTTATTGGTAGTAAATATGTGCACTCAGTAAAGAAATTTCGCTGAACGGAGTTACCTTTCTACGCGCTGTACATGTATAGTCAAGTTCATAAATATAGATATGTTCCTAAAGGTTCAAAAATATCCATAGGGTAGCGCAGATATAGGCATAGGCCCTTAACAATCAAGTCGTGTGAGTTCCATCTGTCCGTGTACATGTAATGTGGTGTACATATTTCGAACTCTACTGTAAGTACACAGCTAATAAATAATAATTCAAGAGCAATTATGACAGTAATCCAATAAAATATTGTGACGTTCGTAAAATCGGAACAAATCTTGTCTCAGTAACTCGTACACGGACTTTATAAAGTGTCAAACTAATTTTGTTATTTTAATACTTAGTTAAACTATGAAGAGTATAGTTTAACTAAGTATTAAAATAATAAAATTAGTTTGACACTTAGTTAAAATATAGCGAGCTTAAATGGCTTAGCAATTGAAGTCTGTGACCGTACATAATGTGACTATTTTTGTAGGAAACTACCTATGTTGTCCCCTCGCTAACGGGATGTAGAGTACTCAGTGCCTAAAATAAAAGTTTTTGATATGCATTTTGTTTCAATTTTTTACGTGATTAAACATCTTTGTATTATTCACACAATGATCACTGTTGCTATTTTCATAAAATGGCTAAGAGGTAGCGGGTTCAATACTTACACCAGTTAATATGTTTAAAATATTCATTATCACATCCATATCATAAATCCTCTATAAAATGTTCAGGTACGATTAGCAAATGACTACCATTACAATTTTTTAAAAGGTGTGCTCAATAATAAAGGTAAGTAATTATGGCTAGTTTTTTTTACTTAAAAATACTACAGGCCGTATATGTATAAGTATATATCTGAGAATAATCAATTAAAGGTTATTGTGCTATTTGCACAGCCAATTACAGTTAGCAACCACCTGAAGATTTCTTCAATTAAAAATAACAGCTAGAGTTCTAAAACCAGTGAACAGTGACCATTCATTGTATTTAGTATAATGTATTCTACTAAGATATTATCTTCCAGTTCAGCATTCAGCAACAATACCTATGAAGTGGCTAAATAAATAAGAAAGTCGCTAGACGACGCAATGATCCTTTAGCATTAAGTACAGGGTTAATGATAGAGTTAAAATACTTCACTTGTATATTTATTTATGCACATAAAGTTCTAGAATTCATGTAAGTTACGTGAGTTAAAAGTTTAAAACTTAATAATTAAGTTTAACTAGTTATCGTATTTACTTATTCTAAATTAAATAAAACAATACAAATAGCAGGAGGACTCAGAAAGACCTTATGAATTAATAGTTTAGATTTTTTCCAAGCTTTCTTTTACCAGTCACATATATATGTCAGTGGCAAATTGTAAATCACTTATGGGTCGATCAACTTTTCACGATTTTAGTCTGTCGAGTGTCACGTCAGCGAGGAGACAAGAATAACAGTTTTCTTAAAACAAATTGTTATAATATGGACTTCTAGCATGCTCTAGTGTGACCCACGTCAAAACGGGTTTTCAACCATAGCTAATACTCATGGCTGGTAGATTTGAACCCGATAAAAATACAGTTTTAAAGAGTGACTCAGGAGACGTACGTAACTATGGTAACGAGCAACAAAAAATAGTGGATCGACCCTATATTTAGGTTTATGTAGAATACTCCAATGACTTTCATACACATTGAAATATGAAAAGTCACACATCTATAAGATATAATGTCGAATATCCCTCGACAAGTTTAGAACCGATTCGCGGTCCTATATCATGATAGCTGTAATTTCCAATGAGTTTATTTATTATACTTTAAAATAGCTACTATTATATTTTAAAATAGTTAGTACTCAATTTATTTTATGAACCGGTGGTAGTTTATTAACATACATAGGTGCATGTAATATGCCTAAATTGAAAAATAAATAATTTTGGCTTTGTTGCGAATGCCTAATACAACACATTTTGACAAAGTAGAACAGTTTTAAAGGGAACATATAAGGGGGCGTCCATAAATTACGTGAGGCGCTTTAAATTTTCTGTCCCTCCCTCCCCCCTTGGTGAGATGTCGTGAGATTTTATTCAACCCCCTCCCCCATCCCCCAAACTCACGTGAGATTTTTTAAAATGTGGGTTTCTTACGTAAACGCGTTGGATTGTTATTGTAAAAAGAAAAAAAAAATTGTTTCTTGCTTTTATTTGCGACTAGTTAAGACTAATCAATATTGCTGAGAGTTAATGTCGAAGTATGAATGAAATTATTCTCTTTCGAACGAATTAGTGAATAATCTTAATCGTATTACGATTACGCTTAAGATTAAATCTTAAGCGTGTACAATCTCGATTAAATGGACCAAAATAGTATAATTTTTTTTTTGTTTCAATCAGAAAAAAATTTCTTGATATTTGCCGAGAACCCCCCTCTCTCCAACGTAAAATTAGATGAGATTTGACTCGACCCCCTCCCCCCCTTAAACATCTCACGTAATTTATGGACGCCCCCTAACAAGTCTTTTTGCTCTGACATCGGCTCTAAAACATCGAAATACAAATTTAAAAATTAAGTATATAATTTCATAGTAATTACAATAAAATTGACCTACTTACAGAGAATTTAAATCCTAAAGACTAATAATACTTTGTATTTTTTTACAAGTTTATAAGAACGCGCTGAGGGTCTACCGCTAACCGAAAACGGAACTGTCGCTCCCAGTAGCTCGATTCCACTCACACCTCAGATTCGGTTGAAACCACTCAACCAATCTCACTGGAGCGCAAACTCTTAGAGTATTCCAGTGTTCCAAACCACACGCGTGGTCGTGCCGGAGGTTTTCCCCTGGATTTTCCCCAGGCTACTATCCAACCACGCACTCCTATCGCTTTATTAGGCCCGGCCTATAAAGCCACAGTCAGGTCCAAAAAAAAAGAATCTGTCGCTGAACAGATAGGGTGATACTTCGTTTTCGGTGCCTACGCGGTAGCCCTGCAACCCTTTTTTAGGGTTCCGTACCCGAAGGATTCAAATGGAACCCTATCGCTGTCACTCACGCGTCTGTCCATCGCAAAAATATGTTCCAAAGAAATTTTAACTTCCCATTGACCTATGAACTTGAAATTTGGTGGTAATATTTATTATCCACATATACCAAGAAATTACTAATAAATAATAAATATAAATAAATAAATATTAGAGGACAATCTTACACAAATCGAACTAGCCTCACAGTAAGCTCAAGAAGGCTTGTGTTATGGGTACTAGACGACGATATATTTAATAGATATAAATACTTAAATACATAGAAAACATCCAAGACTCAGAAACAAATATTCATGCTCATCACACAAATATTTGCCCTGACCGGGATTTGAGCCCAGGACCGTCAGCTTCACAGGCAGGTGCACTACCCACTAGGCTAAACCGGTCGTCATACTAATATGTTGATAAATTAGATTTTTTGCTTGAAATTTCCTTATTTTTCCTATTAAAATTAACTTAATTTTGCGGTTGCTTCAGAACCCTAAATGTGCGATATCCGACACGCACTTGGCCGTTTTTCTGATAATTCAAGTTACAATTAAATTAAACTAGAACTCGTACTAAATGGAATAAGTCATTAATGTGATAGTTTGTGATAATCAAAAATATGTTACATTATGAATGGATGTCGTATCTGTTATTCGTTATGAGAAATTTGTTTCAATCCCTAGCATAACACAGTATGGTATCTTAAATATATATAAGTAAATAATAAGTAAGACATTAAACCTTAATCCAAAAATAAAGTTAAAAATAAATAGAAAAAAAAGTTCATGAGATTCATGAGACCCAATGTCACACACATGTCCACCTTTCAAAATACCTACATTGATTTATGTTAAGACAGGGGGCCGAATGCGAACTTCTAAGGCCGGGTTTTATAAAGATCCGTTAGACCAAATGTCAGATTAAATTTCAGTTAGTCAGTACATTTTTGACATAACAAACCGACATAAGGTCTAACGGATCTCTATAAAACCGAGCCTAAATCTGAACTTCGTATCGTGCCGTCCCTTTCACTCATATGGTGTATAATATAACACGAGCGCGAAAGGGACAGCACGATACGAAATTGGGATTTCGAAGTTCGGAGTAGGCCCTTAGAGGGGCTACCGCGAACTCTCTGTCGCACTTGCTAATACGTGCGACAGAGAGGGAGATATTCGAACTTCGTTCGTTTTCGGTTCGCGGTAGCCCCTCAGGTCACACATAAGTTTTGTACAGTCAAGTGGAAAATTATGCATAAAATTGTTAACCTTAAGTTTTTTGGAGTGGTCCATATTATATATTTTTTTATTTAGTTAGTAGACTTATTATAGAGTTCAAAATAGTTACCGTACCGTTGACATAACACACGTTTAATAGGATACTGCCTTGGTCTGCTGTGAAACAAAAAAAAATAAACATCAACTTGACAGCACAGGGGCGCTACCGCGACTGAAAACGAACGAAGTTCGAATATATCCCTCTCTGCCGCACGAATTAGCAAGTGCGAAGTCGTTCGTTTTCGGTTCGCGGTAGCCCCTCAGAGGTGAAATGTTGCAAAGCTGTCAAGTTGATGTTTATTTTTTTTGTTTCGCAGCAGACCCAAGACACGATCTGATTAATGCCTACAAAAATGTGTGGTATTGGTATGTCAAAGATAAGATACAATTTTTTTTTCTTAAAAACTAGGTATCGCTTGTAAAAAAAAACCGGCAAACCGGTTTTGAACTATAATAAGTCTACTATCAATCACTACATAGTATAAAACAAAGTCGCTTTCTCTGTCCCTATATCCCTATATCCCTATGTATGCTTAAATCTTTAAAACTACGCAACGGATTTTGATGCGGTTTTTTTTAATAGATAGAGTGATTGAAGAGGAAAGTTTATATGTATAATAACATCCATTAAATAGTGCACCCGTGCGAAGCCGGGGCGGGTCGCTAGAGTGATTGAAGAGGAAGGTTTATATGTATAATAACATCCATTAAATAGTGCACCCGTGCGAAGCCGGGGCGGGTCGCTAGTAAAAAATATAATATAGACCACTCCAAAAAAAATGTAGGTGCTCAATTAATCTTCCCATAAATATGTACCGAAAACTTAATTCTCGGACAAAGAGCTATTGGCGCACGCATATATTTGTATTTTACAGTGTCTATCTGTTCCTTGATTCCACTTATTAAATAAAATTGTACCTACTGAGGTAATTAACTATACTCGTTCGAGGTGCCAGAAAAGTCAAATTGTAATCTAAACTTAGGTGGGATAAAAAATATAGTAACCCAGATCAATAAGGCAAATGTTATACCAACCACATGCCTATCAATATGTATCTTAACTCATTTTTAAACTAACACACAAAAAAAATACTTTGTGGCAAGACAGTTTTCTTTTTATTCTGATTCAGTATCCGTTTCATCAGACCCCGACTCCGAGCTACTTTCCGGCTCACATTTGATGAATTCTATATCTTTCGGAGGCTGCCTCTTCGGCCGCCCTCGCTTCTTAGGCTCAACCGGCACCTCAATCTCTTTCCCATCATCATCCATCACCGTCTTCACCATCAGAGATATCCTCTTCAGATGCTGCTGCTCATGTCTCTGCAAATGGTTGAGCAGGTACTTTCTGATCTTGAATTTCTTCCCGCACTGATCACACTCGTGTTGGTATTCGGTCTCATTCACTTCCACGTGCACAGAGTTGTTGTGCCTTCTCAAATAGTGCGCGTGGACGAATTCCTTGTCGCATTTATCACATCGTATCATCGGCTTGGGCTCAGGATGCACTATCTTCTTATGCTTCTTCAAGCGGATGGCGGAATGGAAGAACTTGTCACAAATATCACACTTAACTTTAGTTTCCAGCGACGAGTGTATCTGCATGTGATCCTTCAAGTATTTCTCATTTTTAAATTCTCTAGAACACTCCGGACATGTCGCTTTAGACTCCAATGGCGGATGTATGTTCAGTATATGCCGTTTCATATGATGTTTCGATTTGAACGTCATCGGACAAAACACGCAAGGATGCCTCTGTACTTCCGCATGCTGTGTGTGCAAATGTCTGTTCAGATTCAAATTGCTCTTATACAGCTTGTTGCATATATGGCATTTAAACTTATCCGTGTCATTATGACAGGATTGCATGTGATACTTCAGTTTGCAAGGCACAGAGAACTGTTTGCCGCAAACCTCACACTTTATCGCCGGGATCGCTGTCGGATGAAATCTTTTGACATGCATGTGTAAAGCGCGCCGCGTTCTAAACTCTTGCATACAGTACTGGCAGAAGCACTTCTCGTCCTCCGAATAGTGCTTATTCATCCTATGCATGTACAGATAGTGTTTATTCTTGAAAGTCTTCTCGCAAACATTGCAGACAACGGCGGAGTCCCTTGTTGAATGCACTCTAGTCGTATGCAAGTATAGGTTCTGGTAGTTCTTGAATTCCTTGTGGCATTCGTTGCATATGTATCGCTTGGCTGGCTGCTCGAACATGACTGGCTTCCAGGTGGACAGCACTGACTCATACATCTCCCTCTGCTCGTCCGTCAGAAGAGAACTGGTCACACTGATGAACTTCATGTCTGTAGGCGCCTCCGCGTCCGCCATTTTGACTTCTAAAAATAATTTTGATATTAAGCCCTGGGTTTTTATTTTGATTCATAGAAGCAGTGGCGTGATTATGTAAGCTATACATAAATTTTTCAGATAAATTAGTATTCTTAAACTTGCAAGTACAGTTTTGAAAAAACTGGTTAGTATATGTTATGGTTTCTACCCGTGTACATGCATACATACATATTCACGACTTTATTCCCAAAGGGGGTAGGCAGATGCAAATGAAATTTAATTATTATATCAAAAAGTTTTATTCAACACACTATCTCCTTTAATTGATGATATTGAAATTTAAACCAAAAATTATAATAAAATAATCATGCCACTGTACAAAAATGCACACATAATTCAATGAGAAAGTCTCTAATCTTGCAAGAATTTAGAAAATAAAATATGTAGACAAAAAGTTGTTGACAGATTTAAAAACTTTTTAACTCATTTACATACATATATGTATGTATTTTTCAACTGCAAAGATGAAAAGAAATTATACATATTTTTGTAGTTGATTGTACTACACTATGTGTACATTTCTCATATAGAAAAAGCCAGGGTTTAAATGTCTTAAAATAGCAACAGGGAATTGAATCCTACAAATATACCTAATACATTTATATACCTATGTTGACATTCTGACATTTTAGAACACCTTATATATTGCTTTCTCTAAAACAATAGTTGTGCCTAGATTAACTTAATCTCTAACTAGTCTCATTTTATACTGTAACTTTTTAAACAACGTAAATAAAAAATAGGTACACTTAGACAATTTATTTACTTAAATTATGATAAATAACAAAAATAGTTCAGTAATAGAAACCAAGATGGAAGTATATTGTATTTTATTAATAAAACCCCTTATGTGAACAATATGCAGGATGGTTCTCGATAAACATACAGAATAAAAGGGGTGAAATGTCAGCCAATGTTATTGGTAAAATATGTTTAAAAAATATTAAAAAAACATTAAAAAATAATCACTAATATTTTTAAATGGTTTTTTTTTTACATTAACTTTCTTTTAAATAATATCTTAAATTGGTATCTGTTTTTACAGATTTACATTTTTATAGCATTAGAGATTAAATTAGCCGAAATTTAACCCATCTAATATGTACAGTTTATTAAAAACCACCTATGATTTTTTTAATTAATTTATTTTCAGTGAAAAATTTACAGTCCTGAAATTTTGGTGCATAACTTAGATGGTAAAGAGAGAAACATCTAATTAATAAACATTTAAGATATCCAATGTATGTGCATGATCTTGAGTACAAAATACACAAAGACCACACTACAGCTCAAAAATATTCTAAAAAGTACTTAGAAGCATTTGTATTTCATTATGTATTAACTGAGTTTTGTATACTTAATTATAACTCAATAAGAAAATATCTTATTGATAAGTATACAAACTTTGTATGTAAATTTCTTATTTATGCAATTAACCTAAAAACTAGTGAACAGCACAGTTTACACGACAGGATATGCCAATAGTTAAGTACTCGGCGATGTTATTATCGATAAGGGAGGGACCGCATATACCTGATATCATAATTTGTACAAAAAAATACCCAATAAAAGAAAAATAACTACTTTTTAACTCACCGCTTGCGACGTAGGCGCGCTGCGATAATGCCAGAGCTGCACTTTGCAACGTTTCCTCAACAAGCTATATTGCACGGAGCTCCGGAATTCGTCGATAAAATGGCATATCCCCTTGGGGCATTATAACATTTTCAACCAACATGGCGCTTCGCCATTTCGGTGCGAGTCAAAACTGATAACGATCACTCTACACGATAAACAGTATTTTACATAAAATACGAGTAACTTTAACTGCGTAAAATAAATATTTTAAGGCTTTTGTGATGATAAAATGCGTGAAAGACTATACGTTTGACATTTTATGAAGTGTCAACGTTGAGTTGAGGCGTTTTTGGTTACATTCAGATAAAACGTTTAATCGATTTTTATATTTATGATTTTTTCCAGCCCAACAACATTTATACGGATCAAATATATGTTGTAAAAAATATGATTATACGTGGGTTTTACATTATATTTTAATAGTAATATTAATTGAATGTATAAATGCGGAATTAGCACTTGATAAAGAACATAAAACGTCTCAACATGTTAACCATTTTGGAAAATAGTGTGAAATTAATTCAATTTATATTTTTCATACACTAATTATTTTGAGAAAAATAAAGAACCATTTAAAAACAAAAATGCTGAAAAAATGTAGAAGCCCAAGAAAGTTGAAAATCCTCAAAAGATGGCGCCCTAATCGACAATCATTCATGGAAACTAACTTTCTCATTGACTACTACAATAACTAAACTCAAAGTGGAGTACTCGCGTAAAATGTGTAAATAATTGTTCAAAGCCATGTGCGTTACGTAAAGCAATAAACTAAAAGAATAAATAATAAAGTAGCTATCTAGGCGTCTGTTCACCCACGTGTTTTCGCGCCAAAAATAGCACAATTTCTAATTTCGTCACAGAAAGTTGTTTTTTGAGTATTTTAAAGTCAAAAATACATAAAAATGCGCGAGATAGTGCACCTGCAGGCGGGCCAGTGCGGTAACCAGATTGGATCAAAGGTTGGTTCGATAAAACACCTGTTTTTATGAAATTGGGTCATTTATTTCCAGCGGTGAGAAATCTATTTTTATTAGCGATTGCCGGCGCTCTCGCGATGTAACAGCTATTAGGCATGAGTTGTCGAGTGGAAATCATAAATTTTAATTAGCGGTCTACGTAATGATAATGACCGAATCTAGGAAATACATAGTCTATTACGATGGCAAGGGGAATCCCGGAAATCTTTTTTTTTTAATTTGGCTTAAATTTCTACTGTGAACCGTGGAGTTAGATGTTCTTTTTTTTGTAGATAGTACTCATAAATAGAAAGCTTTTTGTAAAATTACAGGTTGTAGAAACTTAGGTACGGTTTACGAGATATAAATTTATAGTTTCCAAATTTCCATACGTAATGAAAAATAAGTTAAAATAACACACTATAGCTAGCTTCATTTCGTTGGATAAATTGTCCTGTTAGACCAATAATAATAATAATAATATTCTTTATTGCACCACTAATACAGGAGTACATTTATAGATTCGGTAACATTAATAATGGTAACAACAGGCGGTCTTATCGCTTTAAAGCGATTTCTTCCAGACAACCTTTGGGTAGCAGGAAATATTTTTAAAGACGAATGTTAGACATTCAAGTTGACTCACGTTCCTTATCAGCTGAAACTCCTGTCTTAATCTTCTAACCTATCTGATTATAATACTCTGTGAGCTGTAGACCTCGTGAGCTCGTGAGTTTTTTTATCATTTCCAAAATCTGACATTATAAAAAAGATCAATTATGAATATCGAACCTGCTAACAAAATTTCACGAGAAGCGGTTGAAAAATGCGACCTGTAGAGAAGAAACCGAAATTCGGACGCAGAAACTTACAAAATCTTTGATATAAAAATTGTTTTTGAAATTTTCCAAAAACGATTCGACAAAAAAATTCTATATAATTACCGGACCTGCTCACAAAATTTCACGAGAATCGTTTGCGAAATGTAACCTGTAGAGGAGAACAAACCGTTGAAAAAATATATTTTTTTTTAATTTCCAAAAACATATTCGATAAAAAAAATCTGTAAATTTATCCAACATACTCACAAAATTTCACGAGAATCGGTTGAGAAATGCGACCTCTAGAGAGAACAAACCGAAATTCGCCCGCAAAAACTTACAAAATCATTGATAAAAAAAACGTTTTTGGAAATTTCCAAAAACCCGTCTCGACAAATTCTATATAACTATGGAACCTGCTCACGAAATTTCACGAGTATCGGTTGAGAATTGCGACCTGTAGACGAGAACAAACGGAAAACCGGACATACGAAAGCATTTTTGTCGAAGCTGAAGCAGAGACCTTCGTTTCACTCGGTCAATTATGTGATAGAGATGTGATGTGATCTACAAGTTAGGTATTATTACGAAATGTGATAATTCACATCGAAAGGGACCTTATGGCGGCAGGCGCTTACGTTGCACCTATTCACTATTGTATTGGAACAGCGGCAATAAAGGCGTAAGTGCCGGCCGCCATAAGGTCCCTTTCAATATGGATTATCACAAATATTAACTAAGCAGAGCTATATAAGCTATACGTAATATTATCGCGAAAGTGTGTCTAGATCAATTTCAAACTATCAGCCAGTTATCAGCGATTGAGAACAGAAGAAAACTGTCGGTAGTGAAACCTTTTTGTAGGATAGATACCAAAAACTGAATAACTGATACTAGAAACTGGCTAACAACTGAATAACTGGATCATTGTCAGTTGTAAAAACAAAAGTTGTCCACACGGTGGTCAATAGTTATCGGCTTATGTACGTGTAAGTTTTGTTTTTATTACATGGATTTATAGTTACGGAAACACCGTTTATGCGGGTTACTAGACCACTCCAAAATTAAGCTTTGTGGCCCTTAACTTTTCATATGTCCACCGAAAAGAAGCGAACCTAAATCTGACAATGACCCAACTGATACTGAAACTGATACTAATAACTAACTGGCTAACAACCATGCAGTTAGTGCGTCTGCGTGTACCTAATCGAATCATCGTCCGTTTGAGATTCTTCCGCTCCGGGCTCCACCTCGCTGGGCACTGTGGGGTCTGTGGGCGCAGTGGTGTGGGGCTCTAGACAGACGTCTGTTCACGCTTCAACCGCTGAACAGATTTAGATTAAATTTGGTATAGAGATAGTTTGTTTCCCGGGGAAGGACATAAAGATACTCTAGGGCACTCGAAACGGGACGTCCTCGGGGCGGCTGGCAACCGTAATCACTATCGTCATGCCATAAGATTGAAAGTGCCATGCAATAGTAGATTGAAAGAGATAGAGCATAGCAAAATGTCATCTTGCTCGAATTTGGAGCAGCCCAACTGGGGAAGTAACTCGGCCTTGCAGGAGACCACAGCCATAATAACATTATCTACTATACAAGTGTGTAGTGTTCCTGGAGGCGAGCAAGGTTGCCAGAGCTCCCGAGGATGCATTGTGTTGAGAGCGAACCTAAATATGTTCCTTCTGCTGTAAACACAGTGCATCCTCAAATCTTATGAAGGGTCGGCAACGCGCACGTGACTCCTTTGGAGTTGCGGGCGTCTATAGGCTGCGGTAGCCGCTTACTATCAGGTGGACCGTAGGCTTGTTTGCCAACGGCGTTGTATAAAAAAAAAGATTGTGTTACAATGGAGCAAAATGCAATATTTCATCGAGGGCTAGCGTGTTGAATCCTGAATTCTAACATGGAATCCTGAGCGTAGTGAGTGATTCAAACCGCCACGCCCGAGTTGTGTAATACACTCTTCTTTTCACTTCTTCTGTGATAAAAACTATTAATTCAAATAAGTATGTAAAAAGCTCCCGCCAATCCGTACAAAATGTATCAAGGTCGTCCCGCCATCTTTTCGGTTTGCCTCTGCCTCGGAAGCCATTTTGTGGGATCCATTCAGTGGCTATTTTGGCCCATCGCTCCGGGTGCATTCGACAGACATGCCCAGCCCAGTCCCACGACCGAGACGAGTGAAAAAGAGGGGAGGCCTTTGCCCAGCAGTGGGACACTATATAGGCTAAAAAAAAGTAAGTAAAAAGAACAATACTTGATAATTCATAAATCCATTTATTTAAGAGAAGGAAAACACTGTGCGTGGCCCGACACGCACTTGGCCGGTTTTTTCGATTAGGAGAAGTGAAAAGAGAATATAATCACTGTGTCATGTTGGGTCATTGTCGAGCACATGGGATTGAAACATTCAGTTGTGTATCGAACCGCATTATACATACATATACAGGGCGTCCCACGGTTATGCCACATGGAGGGAAATCAGAAATTTTTATGTAGAAACATAGGTACAATGAGGATGGTGTGTGTAACAAGTTAGTTCTCTATGTTCTACCCACTAGCGTAGGTGTACAAATGTATGGATGGTGCTTAGCATGCAGCATGCATATTTAATATATTAAGTTAAGTTACAATAATAATAATATAAAAACAAAGTCAAAAGCATTCTAGTCAGTAAATTACATCATGAAAATATAAAAAAAATGGTATTTAGATAAAATTTATTATCGATGTCAAATAAAGAAGGTCACACTAGGAAATTATGCAAATGTGTCATTTAGGTAAATAATCATTGAGGGAATAATAACATTTATTTATCAACAAGCTAATTAGTTTTTTCTTAAATAAAGTAAGTTAAATATTGTAAATGGAACATTTTACTGAAAGAAGACATTATTTGAATTTAAAAAACAATTTAAACTGCACTCACAAATATTTAAATTATTTTATGGTTGAACCGGGAATCGAACCCGTCACACGTGGTAAATTTATTAATTTTGTATTAAAAATGTTAAAATTCATGGTCTTCCTTTTATTTTTGATACTATGTTAATTAGCAAAAAATAATCATTATTATGAAGCCTTTCGATCGGTATGATAAAGCTACAGGGGGATTTTTCTCGTGTAACGGGTTCGGTTTCCGAGTCAACCATAAAATTATTTAAATATCTGTGAATGCAGTTAAAATCGTTTTTTAAATTCAAATAATGTCTTCTTTCAGTAAAATGTTCCATCTACAATATTCAAGGTACTTTCCCTCCATGTGGCATAGCCGTGGGACGCCCTGTATAATCTCATGCGTATCATATTCATTATGTATGCGTTGGGTACCAAAGGTTATCCGGCTAATGTATCGTAACACACGTCAAATATATTTACATTGCACCTTACACCGTCGTAATAAGGCGTAAAACCGCATACGTATTTCTAAACGTGAAGTGGCAGAATTAATATTAGTTTTGTCAACCAAACTATGGAATGAACTGTCGCCTGCGGTATTTCCGGACCGATATGACCTTCAAACCTTCAAGAAAAGAGCGTATTCCCTTCTGAAAGGTCGGCAACGCACTTGCGACTCCTCTGGTGTTGCAGGTGTTTATGGGCGACGGTAATTGCTTACCATCAGGCGATCCGTCTGTTCGTTTGCCCCCTATAACATAAAAAAGGCAACCTATGTTTAACATAATAAATATTCTGATTATGATTCCGTATCCCCCTTTCTATCTCTCGAAATGTCGAATCTGCCTCCTCTTTCTAAACTCCGTACTCCGTTTTTATGTTTTGTTGAGAAAACGAGAGTTTTATAAACTTAAACCCTATCGTCGAAATCAAATATATTGGAAATAAAAATCTCTTAAGATCCATTGTCGTTGATCTAATGATAATAAATTCTCATAAGATCCACGCTTGGTCAGTAAATGTATCTAGAGAGGATAAATTTCTCATCTGATCTATTTTATATAATCTAATGAGAAATAAACACTAGATCCATTCCTCACAGCCCCCGGCTAAAATGTATCTAATGAAAGAAAACATCCCAATAGATCCATTATGAATTGCAATGTATCTAGCGGTAAAAAAAAATCTCATTAGATACACAGTGGATCTACTGAATGGATCTAATGAGATAGATTCTATATGTACAATACGAAACATGTTGTACGTTCAATGTTGAGATGTTAATGAGAGCTTAATTGTAGCGTCTCATGACTCCAATATTGTAATTTGTAGCTTGCACGAGCTTTCTAAAAGAAAGCCTGCTTTCTGCTAATTGGGCAACTCACGCGCACCACGTTATTTAAGTCATTTCGTGAAACGTTTAAGGGAGGGGGGTCGAGCCGAATCTTATCAAATCTTATACGTTGAAAAGAGAGGGGCAGGTTCGTAAAATATCATGTTTTTTTTTTCTGCAAGAATCTTTGCTAGAAAATAATATTAAGTAAAACATGGCCAAATCATACACAATAATATTTAAGGAGGTTTTGCGATCGCTGCAAAGTTGCATAGTAGCCCATCGTTTGTTTACACACATTTGTTTGTGGAGTCCGGTCTGTTCATGCTTGCTAGGACATAGTGACTACGTTAATACTAGTGTCTTTTTATAGGGGATTGACGAGAGACATCATCCTGTTGTGGATTCGTTTTTATTATCAGTGACTTGAGACCATATACATCTCTAATAATATTAAATTAATTTTAATTTTGACGCTCAGAGACCATGTACATCTCTGGGATATTATATTAATTTCATTATACTCCTTGCTTAATCTTGAGACCTTATACATCTCTAACTTTACTGATGTTGTAATATTTGTAATATATAACTTTGCAAGTTTATCTTTGCTGTATGACATTAATTTTGTTATAATTGTAAACTCGAAATTATTATTCCTTCTTGAACTGTAAATTAATATTTTTTTGACATTAAAAATATATTACTTATTATAGTTAAGACTTTCTTAAATTGTAAATTAATATTTTGACATGTAAAAGTGCCCTTGTGGCCTATTTGCAGAATAACATTTTGATTTTGATTTTGGAAAAATATCTCTTGATTTTGGGGGCCGGGGGAGGGGATTCATGAGCCAAATCTCATGACATCTCACCAGGGAGGAGAGCGGGCAGAAAATTTCTAAAATTTATTTTTATTTTTCGTAGTCTACCGGTCCCTGGGATCCCAGGAATCATAACAAAAGAATGCTATTGTTTATTTCTTTTGCCAGGAGACGACTTGGACGTCCCCATTAGATACTAGCTTTTGTCAGCGACTTCGTCCGTCTAGAAGTAGGTACTTATATAGCCGCGCCACCACGGCAGTTGCTTTCGTAAAACTATATAAGTCTCTACGCCAAATCTTGAGATTAGCGAAAACTAGCGAACTTATTTTTTAATCCACTTTGACTCCAATTCTATTTTATCAGAGCAGACTGTTTTTTATATATTTTTTTACTCTATCTAGCAGGCTGCGATTTCACCGAGTGCTTTAGTTCGTATATAAAGAGGCTTAATATTGTCACTAGATCATAATTCCATAACCCAGCTAAGTTTTGGGGTGTATACAATCTTCTTTTTCCCGTTATTATTTAGTTAATTCTGAATACCAAAGTGTGAATGTGTGCGCAAAGTTGGTTAAATTCCTTGTTTTGTTTCTATCTGTGAGTTTCTTTAATTGGCTTTGTATTATTATCTAAGTCTCTTATCATAATCTAGTAGCTGTTGGTACTCCTTAAAATAAATAAATAAAAATTATCTGACACGGCACAACCAGGAAAATTTGGAGACGCAAGCGTCCATAGGTATGCTTGTTAAATATCAAGAATCATGATACCATTTCAATAAGATTATGTTGTCAAAAAACTGCAGGCCGTTTTTCAAGACATGCGTCACTAAATGACAATCCGCAGGTCTTTGCCACCGTCAACGTGCCTGCTCTTCTTGAGCCGACTGGTATGGTCAGGGATGATGGTAAGAGACCTGATGGGGTGTCTAGTTCCTTGGAGTTTGGGACGGATGCTGGTGTGGGATGCTACCTGTGTAGACACACTGGTACCGTCCCACCTCCAACGAACTACAGTAAAAGCGGATGCAGCGGCGGAAAATGCCGAAATATTAAAGCGTAATAAATATAGGAGCCTCGGCAGAGAGTACAGTTTTGTGTTCTTGGCCTGCGCACAAGTTATTTACTGAAATCGCGAAGCGTTTGGTTGACGCTCACGCAATTTTAGACTGACGCTCAGAGACCTTATACATCTCTGAGGATATTTATTTATTAGATTTTATTATTTTCATGTTGACGTGTTATAGATATAGCTCAAAATATTTTATTATGATTAGTGTACTTACTTTATTACCTTTTATCTTGACGCTTAGAGACCTTATACATCTCTAACAAATCTCGATTGTTATTAGTTTCTTAGTCTTATTTTTGACATGTAACACTACATTTAATTAATGATACTTTGATTATTGTATTATTTTTATTTGATGTACCTAGATAGATTTTGACTTGTAAAAGTGCCCTTGAGGCCTATTTGCAGAATAAATGTTTCGATTTTGATTTCTGATTTTGACGCAACTGGTGACCGAAGAGCTGGCGACTTCCTCGCACAACGTATAAGCATTGCGATACAGCGAAATACCGCCAGCATCCTCGGTACAATGCCCCAAGGGCCTGTTTTAGATTTAAGTTAGTTGTAATATTATTTAAGTTTTTGTTATTATTATTCTCTTTATTTATTTTTCGTCTTAGGCTAGGTTTTTACAATATCTTTATAAAAAGTAAAATATAAAACAATATTTACAAAACATAAAATCATTATAAAAACCTGACCTAGGGTGCCGCCGGCAGCGAGGCGGGGCCTAAGCTACCGGTGGTTAGGGCGACAGAGAGAGGATTACTGCCTGTAAATGAATAAATGGTTAAAATGTAAAAGATAACTAAGACGAGTTGATTGTTTTTACCTTGAAACAACCGCTGTACATAAAGGCGACCTTAACTTACTTATTCACACGTGGTTCTAAATGGCGTAAACACATTTATAATTTAAAACAACATATGACGTTCGTGAAACAGCGAGGTTGGCGTGAAATCGTGACATCTTTCGTTGTGACGTAACAAAATGTGTTATTGAAGAAATATTTGTAGGAATATAGGCACTATAATGGTTGCCAAACATGGTGTATGTCCCAGAAACACGAACAAACTTGGTATCTGCCAACGCGCTATGGAGAGGAGTATGCTGGGGATACGGAAGTCTCAAAAACTGACATCGTCTAGCATAAGGAAGACAACAAAAGTCTATGACATTACCCACAAAATAAAAAGGTCTAAATGGCGTTGGGCAGGCCATATGATACGAGGTAAAGAAAAATGGTGCAAGAGAACTACAGAGTGGTATCCTCGAGAGAGACACAGAAGAAGAGGCAGATTTCAAAAGAGATGGGATGATGACATATGCCAGGTGGCAGGAAAGACATGGCACAGAGTCGCACGCGACAGACATGAGTGGAAAAGGCTGGAGGAGGCCTTTGCCGAGGGGCAATCAGACTTGCAAAAGAAAAGCACGGCACAAATAGTAGAATACGACTAAGTCTGAATACAAGGCTATTATCTTATTTTTAGACACTATAATGCTTCTCCATAAGTCCATAGTAAAGACAAAGTGTAGGTTCGTTCGTTGTTCGGAGCTTCCGAGCGCTCGGCTCGTGGCTCAACGGCGCCGGCGTACCGCGTGCGGTATGCGAGGTTAAGCAACGTCGGCCGACGTCAGTTCTTGGATGGGTGACCGCTTTTGTGGAGTCCGGTCTGTTCATGCTTGCTAGGACATAGTGACTACGTTAATACTAGTGTCTTTTTATAGGGGATTGACGAGAGACATCATCCTGTTGTGGATTCGTTTTTATTATCAGTGACTTAGAGATCATATACATCTCTAACAATATTAAATTAATTTTAATTTTGACGCTCAGAGACCATGTACATCTCTGGGATATTATATTAATTTCATTATACTTCTTGTTTAATCTTGAGACCTTATACGTCTCTAACTTTACTGATGTTGTAATATTTGTAATAGATAACTTTGCAAGTTTATTTTCATTGTATGACATTAATTTTGGTATAATTGTAAATTCGAAATTATTATTCCTTCTTGAACTGTAAATTAATATTTCGACGTGAAAAATGTATTACTTATTATAGTCAGACTTTCTTAAATTGTAAATTAATATTTTGACATGTAAAAGTGCCCTTGTGGCCTATTTGCAGAATAAATGTTTGTATTTGTATTTGAGTGGTTTATCTGAGCGCTCCTGTGCTTCGAAAGGCACGATAAGCCGTTGATCCCAGCTGCTGTGTATGATAGCAGTCGTTAAGCCGAGTTAGACGTGTCCGGGCGGCTTGAGAACTTCTAACCTTCAAGTTGCCCACTCACTTGACAAAGGGGAACTAGGAAGTCGGCCAGAAACGAATAAATAGCTAATTATTTATGTTATATTAAAGTGGTAGGTTGCGATCAGATTGGGCAGTGTAGAAGTATTATACCGTCACTAGCGGCGTTTAAAACATCGCTAAAAAAATGGCTTATCGAGCACACTTTTTATACTTTAATGAATTTATTATTTATTCGAAGAACCAACAGCTACTATCATTTACAAATCATAACATAATATAATATACAATATAATAAAAGGCCTACAAACTAAACTTAAAATAAAAACTTAAAAATAGATAATCTAATTAATTTATTATGGACGACACAAGTACTTAAAGTATTTTCACATTTTTTTTTTTATTGTGACTGATTATAATTATTTTATTTATAAATTAATATTCTGAATTCAATTGAAATTTATTATACATATAGATTATTAATATTATCATTGTTCATTTGATGTAACTATTGACATGTAATATGAATTATTATGAAAATAAATGAATATGAATATAATAAACCATTGAATTATCGGAGTACTAGTTAAATACGGTATTTAAACAAGATAATCACGTTGTATTATCACTACAACATAGTATAAAGCAAAGTCGCTTTCTCTGTCCCTATATCCCTATGTATGCTTAA
The DNA here is from genome assembly GCA_963556455.1 of Epiblema foenella. Lineage (NCBI taxonomy): Eukaryota > Metazoa > Arthropoda > Insecta > Lepidoptera > Tortricidae > Epiblema > Epiblema foenella. The sequence goes on along the minus strand of OY747121.1, from coordinate 10,546,497 downwards.
ATCTTCAAAACTACGCAACGGAATTTGATGCGGTTTTTTTTAATAGATAGAGTGATTGAAGAGGAAGGTTTATATGTATAATAACATCCATTAAATGTGCACCCGTGCGAAGCCGGGGCGGGTCGCTAGTTCAGTAATATTTTTACATATGTGGCAGACAGCAAAACCATAAGACACATTGTTAGGTACTAACATAAGATTAGGTTGGCCTACGCGGCGCCATCTATTATCCTATGCGTTTTAAATATATACCGATTTAATGGATTGGATGGCGCTTAGTAACGCCATCTACTTGATTCTTAGGGAATCATTTACCTTGCTTAATTAGATATAGTCAACTACAAGTATTGTAATTAGTTCACGGCTCTGCCAGCAGATGTCGTTAAACTTTACCTATATAAGGCGATGCAGTAGGGATCGCCGGCTCTTCTTCACAATCCCGAACTCAAACGGTCGACACCCTGCCTTAATATTATAATAAATAAGTTTCCATTATCAAGTCTTTCCTCTCTCTCTGCGCCCATGGTCTCCACTAGGGATTGCAGAACCGGTACTGTTTTCAAGAACCGGGATTTTCGGTACCAGCTAGAAATGGAACCGGGATTTCCCGGTATTTTCGGTACTTTTGGGACCGCACTAACCCTAGTAGCATTTTTTGTAGGCATAAGGTTGGGCCTTGGTACTGCTTTTTGTTGGCCAACCGTAGAATTTGGCCGCATGTTTTGCTGAAGGGCCTACAACAAGGGCCCCGCAAAAATAATCTACAGAGGGCCACAAGTAGCATTTATTGTTGGCACATGGTTGGGCCTAAATAGTCTAAATACCCTATTGTTGGGAGACCGTAGAATTTTATTGTTGGCATACGGTTGGGCCTAAATCATTTGTTGGGAAACCGTAGAATTTGGCCGCATGTTTTGCTGAAGGGCCTACAACAAGGGCCCTGCAAAAATAATCTACAGAGGGCCACAAGTAGCATTTATTGTTGGCACATGGTTGGGCCTAAGTAGTTTAAATAACCTATTGTTGTGAAACCGTAGAATTTAATTGTTGGCATACGGTTGGCCCTAAATCATTTGTTGGGGCACCGTAGAATTTGGCCGCATGTTTTGCTAAAGGGCCTACGACAAAGGCCCTGCAAAATACCCTATTTTGTTGGGAAACCGTAAAATTTGGCCGCACGTTTTCCTGAAGGGCCTACAAAAAAACCTACGTTGGGCCTTTATCCCAAAGATATAATTACCCAACGGTTGGTAAATTGTTGTATACTTACTTGTAGGTCCTATGTATTTTTTTTACAGAGGGCCATTAGTGTAACTATACGTTGGGCCTTCATCATAATAGTAAAATTACCCAACGGTTGGTAAATGGTTATATACCCACTTGAAGGCCCTACGTTTTCTTTTTACTGAGGGCCATTAGTGTAACTAAACGTTGGGCCTTCATCATGACCGTACAACTACCCAACTGTTGGTAAATCGTTGTATATCCACTTGAAGGCCCTACGTATTTTTTTTACAGAGGGCCATTAGTGTTACTTTACGTTGGGCCTTCCATCATAGTCGTACACTCACGCAACGGTTGGTAAATGGTTGTATACCCACTTGAAGGCCCAACGTATTCTTTGTTACAGAGGGCCACTAGCTTTATTATGAAGGCCCAACGTATAGTTACGCTAGTGGCCCTCTGTAAAAAAAACACATAGGGCCTTTAGGTGGGTATACAACCATTTACCAACTGTTGGGTATATGGGTGTATACCCATTGAAAGGCCCCATGCATTTTTTTTTTACAGAGGGCCATTAGTGTAACAAGAAAATCCTGAAATATTCAGTGCAACATTTATTTATTAATAAAAATTCAATAGAATAGAACACAGTTTTTGTTTAGAAATGACGTGAATGAGCATGAAAACTAGACACCATTGGCCGGCAACTAATGCTGTCTTACGCAAGCAAGATGCACATAGTTGCCGGCTACACATTTGAGCAAAAATATGACCTGTCTAGAAGCCCCATTAGAGGTCCTGGCCTGGCAAAGCTGTAAGGGCCACATTTTACATAGGTAAAGGTTCTAAAAACTTACAAACACAAGGTTAAAAACAACATACTTAAGTGGAAATGTATTTTTGAAAGTTTCAGTTAGGTTAATAACCTCTTGACCGCCACAGTAAATTCAGTAAGTCGTGTCTCACACGCCAGTCTTTGTAACAAAAGACTGAAAATGAACCTTACTTGACAGCACGTAGGTTGCCTTTACATCGTACGTGTTATCATCTATACTTACACGACTGTGGCGTTGTAAACAACTAAACACGGCGACTCTTGTCATCTATAAGTGACTTGTGGCGGTTTATAGGTTAAATTTACTAAATATGCATTCTTATTGATTAATGATTACAATGTCCTCAACATAATAATGGTATTTCATGAAGTTATGTTTAAGAGACTGTGCTGGTTATTTAATTTCGTATCAATTTGATAGCACTTTGGTTATCAAAAACAGGAGAATATACATTTTGGAGATAACATTGTATGATGCTTAGGTACGGCCGGCTACGACGACCGTGATTACGTTGAATATTTTTTTGGAAATTAATTGTTCTGTAGACTTCCAGCGATGTGACCGGTCCAGTAAGCATCACACTATATTAATATTGTGAATAAATAATGACAATAATCCTCGCCCGCAGGGAAGGCTTAAATAAACCTTAACTATGACAGCGTACAAACTAACGCTAAACTTAACTATGTGCGACACTTTACTTTTCAAAAGGCCGACTTGATAGTGTTCTTGAAGAGAGACACGATTACTAATAAATGCGCGATAGCTAGTTAACAGTAAGCATCACACTATATTAATATTGTGAATAGATAATGACAATAATCCTCGCCCGCAGGGAAGGCTTAAATAAACCTTAACTATGACAGCGTACAAACTAACGCTAAACTTAACTATGTGCGACACTTTACTTTTCAAAAGGCCGACTTGATAGTGTTCTTGAAGAGAGACACGATTACTAATAAATGCGCGATAGGTAGTTAACATGAAATAGAACTAAACTGCCATAAAACAAATTTCACGAGTATATATCTCCCCCTTAGGATAGACAAAGGAGAAAAAAAGACTACCAGTGCCCATAGTTGGCATTCTGCGAGATCTTGGGTGAGAACTGTCAGTCTTTCTTTGTCCTTAGTCTATGCCCTTTAGTCTATACATTATAACGCCTGCGCATTAGTCTAAGCTGAAAGAGAATTATATTAATATAACCGTTTCTGAACGGGTGAACGAGTTTACTTAAATAAATAGACAATCTTATACAGGGCAAAAAATTAAACGGTCTTGAGTCTTGAATGTTTTCTCTTTGTATCTATATTCATATTTATGTTCAATTTATTCATAAAAAAAATAAAATAAATATAAATTACACATTACGAATTATTAAAAAAATTGAAGTCTCTAAGTATCGTGAATCTAAGTATTTATTTTATCTATATAATATATAGATAAACTGAAGCACTTGTAAGCTAACTAAACTAAGCAAAGCTTGTAGTATGGGTACTAGACGACAATATACATACTTATGATATAAGTACTTATGTATATTGTCGTCTAGTACCGTAGTCGTGTAGGACTAGCTCAATTTGTATAAGATTGCCCACAATTATATTTGTTATTATTTATTTATTATATGCCTTTAAAATGATATACAAAGAGATCCATTATTTTCCATTTATATCAACCGTTGGTGAGATATTAGCTGTCAAAATCACCAAACGCAACAAAAGCTATGCAATTTACCAGTACCTAAGCAATGACATCATATACATAACTGTCTGTTTCTCAAAATTTAAGATGAAGACACAGAACTTGCAATGACATTATAACGCAGCACCGAATAAGTAATAGTTAACGTCACAGAATAAGTAATAGTTATTAGTTACGTATGCGAAATGATAAGCGAATGACGTAGTTGACGTACAGCGCGAGCGCGTGCGTTCGTGGCAGTGCGCGGCAACCACTAATAAACCGGCTAAAGTCGGCGGCCGACATGTACTTGCAGCGGCGCGATGACGTCACGCAGTGAGCCGCGCCTGGTGCAACACTTATTTATCAATAATATTTCAATGGAGCAGGGTTTTGTTTACAAATGGCATGCATACGTAAGTTTCATCTCCAGCATGAAAATTAGGCAATAGTAAACATTTTCGGTTCAAATTTGAGGAACAGACAGTAATTCGCTTAAACCTATGTACTTTATATATACCTAAACGACTACTTTTAATAGGTACTTTGTAATAGTCCGTTTTATCTAAAAAATAATCACAGCCTAATTCGAAATAAGTACTACCTGGAACCTCTTTAATACATTTTATTCTTACAATGTATCCATCTTTGGTATTGAAACAGGAATTAATGCTTACACTGCAATTGTCATCTAAAGTTATCTTACGTATTATATTATTTTTCTTAACTATGATTGGGTTTCGAGGCTTCTCAGGCAAATATTTCAATTCACCCATTCTTTTCGATACTTGTTGCAATGGATGACTGTGGGATCGAACCATTTGTTTTATTTTAGACATAAAATTTTCAAATGGAAAAGCGGAGAAATTGTCTAACACTCCAAAATTCTCAGCATCTACTGTTAAATGTAAAAGGTTATGAAAATTGTACACAAGAAGTTCTTTTGAATATAAACTGGGTATGTTAAGGACAAAACAATGCAAAAGTTTATCAGCGTATGCTCGCCATTCACTATCTTCACAGAGGTCACTGCATAATATATAAATGGCACAGTGAAGAGTTAAAAAATGATCATAAACATCTTTTAATGCAATACCGTGCATTACTACAGGGCAGAGATATAAAAGAAAAGCCCGAAACTCTGTAGCCTTCCAAAATTTAAATAACTGAATAGGCCGAGGTCGCCTGGAAAACTCAGATGGGTAATTATTTGTACTAATATGTAACAATCTTTCAGAAATTTGTAATATTTTATTGGCATTCAATTTACATTTTTTGGGTCCACCTTCTATCCAAACACGAATCATTTTCTTGACTACTCCTAAGCAAACTAAATGCATGTAATCCAAAGGTACTTGTGTGACTAAACCGATTTTAAGCTCCGTTAGAACAGTTTTTGTTAATTGGTGATCTTCATATTGTTGTTTATGAAATGAGTCATCAGTTCGAAGATTTAAGTTTGAAATGTATTGCCACGTAGTTCTACCAATATAAATACCTTCTTGTGTACATTTTTCGCAGCCGTACAGAGAATTGTGAGATTTTATACACTTAAGAAACGCTCTTGCTGGTGCATCTGCAATAATACAACTTATTCGAAAAGAGTATTTTTTACCATTAAGTATTATGCCATTATTTTCCAGTCCACGGCACTCATCCACAAATGGACGAAGGTAATCATTAACATTTTTTGGCTTAGAGCTTCCATAGTACAGTCCAACAACAAAAGGTTTTCTATCAATACTTTGGTCTAGCGTACATAAAATTGGCCAGAATGAGTTAGATGTACTGGCATGGACTGGAAGACCATCTACATTAAGAGTGACAGACAATAATGAATTACTGACGTCACGCATTTTTGTTCCAAATAAAGGGTAGTTTTTTTCAGTCAATCCGGATGATGATTTTTCAACAATATTATCTAATAGTCCAAAATATACAAATGATCCGCCATCACATTCTACAACATTAACATTTTTTGGAGTTTTTAATAATGTCCGTGAATCTTTGGGCAAAAAAGGATGAAAACAGTGTAATATATTTAGTAATTCATCTATAGCAGAATGGGAAATATTGTGTTTCTGTGACCAATTACAAAGACTCGAGGTTAAATCATTATGTTCAGATTCAGCTTTATCTTTTTCAAAATTTTCATTTAGAATATTACTCGTATGATTACAATCATCATAAAAATATTTTTCGGATGTACAACACTGTTCACTTACGTTATCTTTATCAAAATCGATTTTCAATTCGCGTATTAAACATTTTTTTTTCCTATTTGTATTTCTTCTTTGTGTCCTAGCCGATAAACCAGAATATGGGAATTGGTGTGTATTCTTTGCACTACTAGGTACTACTGGCTCTTCTGTTCTCTCGCCCTCCATCTCGGTCTCTGGCAAATCTGAACCAACTCGTTAAGGCCAATGTTATATCACTGTCAGTAGCTTTTTCTGCCAATTTGTTGCTTCGCACTGCATCTGTCGCAAAAGAAAAACCAGATTAAACAGGTTTCTATTAATTAATAATTTTGAGTTTTTTCGTTGCCCACTGTATTTTTCTTTGCATCTATAACCTATCGAAAGAAATCATTCTAAAGAGCCTATTCTCAATGGGAACCCAAGTAACACAGTCATGCTGAATAAAGTTTAACTAATAGCAATTCGCAAATGTTAACAGGTATAAGCTCCATAACGTGCGAGTAACCCATGAAATAGCCAAACTCTGAATAATATTCTCTTTCAGTGTTTATTAACTCTTTAAGCTTAGTAAAAGTTGTATTAAGTTAAATATTTTTCTTAAAGCTTAGTAATAACTTCTATACTGCATACTACACAGATGTTATTAAGCCTAAAGCATCACAGACGACTATAATTTGAAAACATGTGCCTGGGACAGCATTTATCTGTATAATATTTAAGCTCGCGCGCAATAGTTTACTTAATTTGCCGATAGATGTCGTTGTATGTGGAACGCTCATATCCTACATGGCGGTGATAAGATTTTTTTAACTCTTAAGTGGGGACACATACTGTGACGGACGGAAAACTACGGAACCCTACACTGAGCGTGGCCCGACACGCTCTTGGCCGGGTTTTTCTATTTTACAGCTTGACTATTAATAAGTATGAAAAGTATTACACAGAGGAACTTAATCCTGAATAATTTCTGAATAACAACGTCCATCTGCATTTGTTTGAATAAATATGAAATAGCAGCTGTATAAAACAGATGTCAGCTTTTTTTCAGATGTTACTAAGCGAAGTAGACCATGAGTAAGCTATTACTCAGATTTTACATCGCTGTTATACGGACTTAAGCATTTAAAAGTGTGCCCAAATTGAATAACAGCTGAACAGACGTTTACACAGCACTGAACAGACTGGTCAAGGCAAGACGTAAATCTTTAGATAAGGGTGGTATTCCACTGGTCAAAGATCTTTGTCCAATGTGCATTGCATCTCACTCTCTCTTTATGCGAAATGTGAGATGCAAATACACATTGGACAAAGATCTTGGACAAGTGGAATACCACCCTAAACTACGGGCGGTAATTCGTAAAGTCCCAGATGGCATATTTATGGCCGTCACCTGGGGCCACAAATACCTGCGATCTGGGACATTTATGAATTCACCGCCCTAGGTACGTATTGTACTATTAGGGCAAGTACAGAAGGTATTTTAATGGGCCATTTCGCAAAAAATGTAAATTGTGAATTGAAATAACTAGGTGCAGACTGAATACTAGAGCGCGTTAAGTATTTTTTTGTATTTGGCATCAGGATTCAAAATCAAGGCTAGTAACTGAATGGCATTTTCTTATGTTAACATATTGGCAATTTACCCTACATAAAATTTACTGAATTTGCCTACTTACCAACATTATCGTGTTGTGGGCTGTTTTCGATATCAAGTTTCTCTTTAATTATTTCTGTGAAAAAGAAAAATTATATTTAGTTACTATGACTGTTAGCAACTTTACTGTTAAAAGTTGTCAAGCCACCAGAACGCCTGTAACTTGGCTTAGCAACTGCTGTCATAAACACCAGCAGCCGGGATCAACGGCTTAACAATAACATACTAACTTAAAATAATATTTCAATGGCATGTGCAATTCATACAAAATTAACCAAATTACTTGCAGCTAATAATTGATTTTTACCTTCAGGTGGAGAAGGGCATTTTAAGCCAGTAATTTCTTCTTCTTCACTGTCTGTATCTGAAGCAACTATTGTTTTCCTTCTCCTTTTCTTTGCTGTTTCTCCCTCGTCTGATATTAAATCGGACTCGCATTCAGCCTTCCTACACTTTGAACGCGCCAACTGTAAGTCAGCTGAAAAAAATAATAATAATGGACATCAGATTCGAAAGAAAAAATCCCACCTTACGCCCAAGAGTAACATAAAGGCATTGCGTCAGAAACAAAACTATATTAGGGTAGGTTAGGTAGATAGGTAACTAACAAAATGCCTACAACAATATTTTTAGCACAATGTTATGAGAAAGTACGAATAATGTAACTTACCTATAATAATAATAATAAACATAACCTACATATGTGGCAGTGTTTAGTAAAATTCCAATAGAAATAGAGTCCAAAAGTGACAAAAATCAAAGTCGTGACATGGTACCTTTTACTTTTCACTCCCACATATATATATGTTATGTATCTAAGGTAGCCATAATAAAAAAGTTACTTACTGGTTTGAAACATCACTCGTTTTATACGGTGCATTGGCCAATTTGGCCAAGTCTCATCCTCTTTAAGCTGCGTCAGCAAGCATTTATTAATTTTGCTCGCGGTTTTGTATGGCGGCCATAAACATCGATTTCTTCGTGGTGTCAACCAATTTTCCCGCACTATCCCTACAGAATTGTCTTCAAACTCCACCACTAGGAATAACATCCTGCGCTGCATAATCAAAGGGATAAGTAAGATAACAAAATAAGTAAGATACATAAAGAAAAAATAGGAGCCACTAAGTATTTAGATTATTATGTGAAAAATATATTTGTGTTTTTTTATTGAAATAACAATAAAACAAGGCTTTTGTTAATTGTTTCACTTATTTAGTTTAATTCCAATAATTAACAGTAAAACAGAAATATGTAAGTGGCCCCTCTATTTGCTTTATTCAATGAAATTAACTGAAAATTTGGCAAATGTAATGGAGAACTTTTATCTATCAGGATATGTAGGTTATGTATAGTTATAGAGTAAAGTTAAATTTTATCTACTATTCAGCAAAATGTAAAATATTCGTACTGGTTAAACAGTGATAATTTAAACACCATAGACTTCTTCTAGGTTTGCCTGTACTTAATCTATAATTAATAAACTGTAGTATTCGCCAATTTAACTTCAAAACTTTAATTATTAAATTATGAAAAAAGAATAAACATTTGATCTCTTTATCATTTGATTTATCATTTGATATGTCACACGATATAGTTGCCATTTTTTTTATTAACTTTGCTCTATAACCCTCATATCCTGATGATGATGATAAAAGCTCTCCATTCATTTTGCCAAATTTTCTATACATTTTATTCTAGTTTTCTTAAGCTATCTTTAGAGTAAGTATATTATTAAAGTGGGTTTGCCCCCTTTGCTACAGTCTAACAAAATCCCGAAAGTTCACAATGTTAACATTCATAAGAGGTAGGAACTTCTGCAACTAGAGTGCACACATTATGCAAATAGGTACAATACGTACCGATTGTTTTCTTATGAGCAATATTCACATTCGTCTTCTGGGAAGTGATCATAGATGGCCATGTGGAAACAATTCGGACACCAGAAAAAATCAAAATACAACAATGATTGTATATTCAATTTATGTATCTTGATGTGATGAGGTAGGTGAATGTCTGTATAGTGGCCGCAATTAAAACATCTTCTAGACAATAAAAAGTGTGTCATTATCCATGGCCATTCTTTTTGATTCAGTTGTTCGAAGTCGTTTCTTGTCAAAAAACAGTCAACAGATAAAAAATCTGGCATCTCAAAGTAATATAAATGTTCTGAAAAAGGGGAACTATACTGTTTTTCCTTCGATATTGACCCACATACGGATATGGAGGCAATTAAACATAAAAGCGCAATGGAGTCGCTATAGGTACCTACTTTTCATCATATAATTAATATTGATTAAATGGTTTATTTTGAAATCATTTACCATTACCACATCAACATATGACCATCATCAGATCAGATCAGCTTCAGGAGACTGACGCGCACGGCAAGCCCGAGCAAAGCCGAGCCCCTTTGAGCGCGGTCAAAAAGCCGACACGACAACCGAATAATGATAAAATGACTTTAATCCTAAATTGGCAATAGACGAAGCCGAATAGTCAACTTAAGTCATCTAACAGTAAAGATATATCACAAGAATACTTACATAACAGTAACGGAGCTAGCACGTTTGCTTCGGAGTTCGGGGATACCGACGCACGGACCGACAAATTGGCGGTGCAAGTGCGGACCCGCAGGCCTAAAAGACATGAAAGGTATTAGAACAAGAATATCACTATACTATCCAGCTATTCCTCAATATATATGTGTAGATCTAATCATTTGAGAACTCACCTCGCAGCAAAAACAAAACACGAGGAGGAGACACGGTCCAGTCGCTATTTATCGTCAACATGGCCGTTGCAATGCACAAGCACAATACAACGCACTTCATGACTTCAACTTTACAGACATAACACTTCCTAGACCGGAAGTTCCGGAACAAAATACTCATGACTTTTTATTTCAAACCTTAAATCCGCTGTAATAAACTTTATTCTTCACAGATTCCATTTAGTCAATTAAGTTTTTACTATTAATTATTGACTAAATATTAAACTTATGCTTCATAATCTTCGACATATCTATCTATATTACGCACTTACATTATTTATTGTACTATTCATTAACAGTAAATATCCATGTTGAAATCGAAGGCTTAAAATATACATAACGTTGTTTGATTAGACGTTGCGTGAGAGTTTTTTCTTGTTCATTCTCCGCCAATCAAAAGATTCCAAGCCGACGCCGTAAACACCCGCGAAATATCAAATAACCCTTCATTAATGTAAATATTGCTCAAATGGTATAAAATTAATAATCATCACATACATCGATATTCATATTTAAAATTACACTGCTGAATTATGATGTAATAAGTAGCTAAAACGCCCATTTCCGATAAACAGACTAATTGGATTTAGGTACATAAAAAGCAAAGAGTACAATATATAAACAGAATAGAGATATCAGTGAAATAGACAATAAAAGGCCTTCTACACGATCGGAACCAACCGCCAACCATCGTGTCCTTGATCGGATCAACCATTTTTTGTATTCGTTCTACACGATCGGTGGTTAAAATTCACGTATATCGTAGCACTAGCACTGCGTGCGATTCAGTGTTGCCAGATCTCCTGTTTTTACAAGAGATCTACTGTTTTCGGGGTGTGTCTACTGTTCTGGGTCAGGCCGTCAAATTGGGCTAATGTAACATAAAAACAACTTAGCAGTATATGTTACCGAGTAACTTTAAAAGTTGCTTAAAAGTATTCTAAAGGCGTATCCACAATGAGTACGAAATACAAACACTTTTTATGATTTTTTTATTTTTATAAAGAGATCGAATAGGTACATACTTTTATAAGTTTTAAACTATCACCTGCCTATGTGATAGGTATTTTATGGCAGTTGGCCACACAAAAATTATCAAAACATTAAAATCAACCTTTTTACCCGACTGCGCGACGCAAAAAAAGGGGACATTTTTTTGTATGGAAATGGTCGTCATCGCTCAGTTTTACATTTTTTTTGGATATAAACCTATGGATTTAGAGTTACCTGCGGGTTGCACCTTGTAGAAAAAAAGACTGTAGTTAATAGGAAAAATTTAAAAAGTAATACTTTTTGTATAAACATCAAGGGACACAGACCGATGACAAAATCAGCCCAATTTGACGGCCTGACCCTTCTACTGTTTTTTCCAAAAAATCTAGGTAGATTTTAGAATTTCACTTATGTAGTCAAGAAAATATATAGAATAGAATAGAATCCCATTTTAGTACGGTCCCCAAGCTGCTCCGAGGCCCGATTTAATTTACTCAGCTCGGCCTTACGCACTACCGGTATCAATGTGTTCGGGTCGCTCTACCGCATGCGGTAGTAGAGCGGAAAAATAGTGGAGGGGATAGTAATGACGTCACAAAGACGGCGGCCAGACCTCTTTATTTATGGCTATGTATCTCGATAACCACTTAACCGATTTCATCCATCGAGGTGTCAAATAAAAGCTTATATTATGAAAACAATTTTCTTTCTTACTACTTGTGTCGAATATACATAATAAAAATTAGAAAATGAATAAACTGAGAAATAACACAAATAAGACGTGCATTAGGTAAGTTTTATGGAATAAATTTTGTCTACTGTTTTTATTTCAAATCTTCTGTTTTTTAAGACACGTATCTACTGGTTTTTTCAGATTAGACCTGGCAACACTGGTGCGATAGTAGTGAGAACCAACCGTACAGCCGGTCGGCGGCAGGCATTAAATACTAAAATACGGTTTACCCTTGAATTGCCGACAAACTTTAAATCGAATATTACTTAGAATAAACCTTATTGTATCACCGTGTTACATTTGTTGTTAAAGTATTACAGGTTCCAACGGTAACCCACATCTGAGGGGCTAGTATGATCGCGTATATGTCGGACATATAGCATTCGTCCCGTACTGTCAAGTATGTAAGTGCGAGAGGGACGAATGCTATATATATGTCCGACATACGCGATATGGTGGTTGGGTATTCGGTCGCTGAGAATAAACATTAAAAATACTTTGACGGTGCTGAAATGGCGTTGACGAAATCCATGACTTAAATTTAAAATATTTTTATTGTTAGATGGTATGCATGAAACACGTGGAGATTTTTGTGTCAATCTAGATGATATGTGCTTACGAAATATTTAAAAAGAAACTCTTTATGTATTGTGAGTTTTGCAAAAATATGATACAAACTTTTAAAGTCCCAACTTTCTCTCGGGTGGCGATGACGTTCAGTGCGTGTTAATTTAATTTTAAAATCATACATAATAAATAAAAGATTTTGAATTCCGGCGACTTGTTCCGAAACACGACTTGTATTATTATGGCATATAACAAAGAATAAGAATGCAATGTGTATTTTTTTATAGGCCGGAACATCACTTTTTATGAATTTTGCGAATTCACCCTGGCGCTGTAATAATAGTTTAGGTAGTTAACTTTAATTAATCTTAGTATACAGTCTAAAGGTATACAGTCAGTCCGCCACATTTTATCATGTTGTGACCGAAATTTAGCTGGGCTGAGGGCCTACTTCGAACTTCGAAAATCAAACTTCGTGTCGTGCCGTTCCTTTCACTCTCGTGAGGAGTAGGCCCTCTGGTGCCACAGACTTTTTTAAATTTCTATACGGCAATTATTTTACCTGACGGTGCATCTCCACGGGCGAGCATAGCAAAATACCGCAAGGTGCTACTGCCATAGAATTACGAGATACTACGTATAGGTAGAGCACCTTCTGTGGCCGAAAATGCGAGCCGAAAGAGACTGATTTTATCTCACTGTGTCCCTTTCCAAGGGTGCAAGAGGGACACAGTGAGATAAAGTGAGTTTCATGCGGGCACGTTTTTCAGCTTATCTATGGTTAATTTAAAAACAGTCTTGTGTCTTACAATACAAAGTTTATTTTTATTTGCCAAGGTTTTGGAAGGAAGGTCTTCCTATAGCGTAAGCTATATATAAGGTCTTTGGCTACAAGCTATAAGATGAGCAGGATAGGGAGATGACCTTGGTTTTCTCGCCGAGCTCTATGAGCTTGGTGTTGGCTTAGGTATGCGCCTTCACAAATAAGCTGTTACTGTGTTTTTATGACAACACTCGTTGCACGATTTAGTTTTTTACTGACATTCTCCCTCTCGCACTTACTTACTAACTAGCAAGGGACGAATGTTTTATGCGAAGTATGTGATTTATACACAATCAAGCTCGAATTTGTCAGTCTAGTAGTTTCTAGTAGATTATTAAATACGTTTGGTAGATTTAAGTAGTTTTCTGACCACCCTTTTAGTAGAAACGCCGATTATAAAGTGGTCACGCTGAGCGAGTGTCTAGAGGGCCTACTCCGAACGTCGTATCGTGCTGTCCCTTTCACTCTCGTGTTATACACTATATGACGGAAAGGGACGGCACGATACGAAGTTCGATTTTTGAAGTTCGGAGTAGGCCCTCTGTCCGAAGAGAATATAATCACGTCCTGTCCCAGTGTTGCCAGATGGTTACATTTCTTACATTTTTCGTAACTTTTGACCGGCTCGCGTAACATGTAAGTAACTTCTGTTGTAAGTGAAATTTTCGTAACTTTTGTGAATAATGAAACTCTGTTTAAAAAGAAAGGTCAAACGTATCTTACCGGGACCAAATGAGACAATTTATAGGCTACCATACAGAAAAGGTAACAAAAAAACCTACAAGTTACGACTTTGTCTGTCCGTCTGTTGCAACTATGTATGACAATTGAAATACCGCCCATCTGCCTGGAATAATTATGTCGCCAACCTCGCCGTATTAAAGCTGCATGTGGCTACTCATTTCTTAAAATCGAACGTTTTGATAAGTAATCAATTGAAAAATATAAAAAGTGTAACTTTTGCATCAAAAATGTAACTTTTTTAAGAAACGAAACGTAATTTTCGTCCCAAGGGCTCTGGCAACACTGTCCTGTCCTGTCATAACAACTTAATGAGTTTTATTTAGAAAAGAAAACTTCTTTTATTCTTTTTTATTGTTATCCATTTAATTTGCGACTATACTGGGTGACGTGTGTGCTCAATGAATTGAATTTTGATCTGCTGACTTGTTACCGGCGACGGCGGCGACAATGGAAGTACCTTGTTAGTGAGAAATGGTGTTTAAGTGTGTAAGTACCAAATTGCGGTAGAATAAGTATTCATGCAACAGTTCCTTATTGGGTCATTACCTGTATTTGTCTTTATCCCGATAAGTTTTGTCAATGTTATGTATGACAGTCTATTATAACACTGAATGGATTAAATATAATTTATTTATATTAGAGAAACAAACTCACAGCAAAAGTTATTTAGCTACATTCAGCTAGCTGTAAAAATAATATTTTCCTATTAGGTACAATTAGGCATATTTAGATTAAACTCCAGATTATACAGTTAGCCATAATAATAATAATAATTAAAGGCAATTTTTAGTAAAAATCTGTAAAATATTCAACATTTGTGTGTGTTTCAGGTTTCTTCACACACTTACCGAAGAATACATTAATCCGGCAAAAATCAAGAAGATGAAGACTATAATGGCTGCTGAAACATTCAGCCATCGGCATAACTAATTGAGTGGGATGGCTATTAATGAGGAGTCATGTGCGGGCGTTTTTCACCAACCTATTTACTTTTCCGCTGTGGAAATATCTACTGACCTACGGAATATGTTGCATGGGAACTCACCTGGGCGTGACAGCTTCAGTGTATGTAATATGAAAGAGTCTGCATTTAGAACACTTTTTTACTAACTGGTACCGCCTTATTGACGCCACTAGCTTTTAGTAAATAACAACAAATTATGGATCCTAGCTAGTCCGAAATAAATATTTAATTTAATTATTTTGCTAGACACCAGATGGAATGTCGTTGATTCCGTGGAAGATGGGACGCCACGTGTATGGACACGTTGGCTCCTTCCCATCTCCACGGAACTTCAGTCAGAGCGGGTGCCACTGCAGAGGCGGCCGAAAAGGCGAAGCTAAACAAATATAGGGGTCGGCACCGAATATAAGTTGGTTGCGTTTGGTGTTGAGACTCTCGGTCCGTGGGGTCCCAGGCCCCATGACATTGCTATGAGGTTAGTGGACACCACTGGTGACCAAAGGGCTGGCAGCTTCCTCGCACAACACATCAGTATTGCTATACAGTGGGGAAATGCTGCCAGCATCTTTGGCACTATGCCGTGGGGTCTTATTTTAGATTATTTATTTTTAAGTTTTTAGTATTTAAGGTAGGTTATTTTATTATTTTTAGTGTATATTGATTAAGTTTGTCTTTGTTGAAAATAAATTAAGTACACTTTTAAATAAATGTATATTTTTTAAACTGCCACTACAACTACTAACTATAGGTAGATAGCGCTGTATAAGAGGGTGAGTATCCACCAGTGATGTGGGAAGCTGTGTGTTCATATATTTGACACCTCGCATACTCAAGAACTAGGTGTTAATTGTATGGAAACAGCACATCTATGTGGATATTCATCATAAAGGTGGTCACAGTTCTATATATATACGGTGACTAGATACACAAAGGGCCACTGTAGGCAATCAATGCTTTAATTGATGTTGGTTATCATAGTATTTGTCATCATTGGGCCAATAACGTAATACCATAATTGAACCAACGGTGATTAAATACATAAAGGGCCACTGTAGGCAATCAGTGCTTTAATTGATGTTGGTAATCATAGTATTTGTCATCATTGGGCCAATAACGTAATACCATCATTTAACCAACGGTGACTAAATACACAGGGCCACTGTAGGCAATCAGTGCTTTAATTGATGTTGGTAATCATAGTATTTGTCATAATTGGGCCTATAACGTAATACCATCATTTAACCAACGGTGACTAAATACACAAAGGGCCACTGTAGGCAAGCAGTGCTTTAATTGATGTTGGTAGTCGAGATATTCGTCATCATTGGGCCCATAACGTAATACCATAATTTAACCAACGGTGACTAAATACATAAAGGGCCACTGTAGGCAATCAGTGCTGTAATTGATGTTGGTAATCATAGTATTTGTCATCATTGGGCCAATAACGTAATACCATCATTTAAAGGGCCACTGTACGCTATCAGTGCTTTAATTGATGTTGGTAGTCGAGATATTCGTCATCATTGGGCCCATAACGTAATACCATAATTTAACCAACGGTGACTAAATACATAAAGGGCCACTGTAGGCAATCAGTGCTGTAATTGATGTTGGTAATCATAGTATTTGTCATCATTGGGCCAATAACGTAATACCATCATTTAACCAACGGTGACTAAATACACAAAGGGCCACTGTAGGCTATCAGTGCTTTAATTGATGTTGGTAGTCGAGATATTCGTCATCATTGGGCCCATAACGTAATACCATAATTTAACCAACGGTGACTAAATACACAAAGGGCCACTGTAGGCAATCAGTGCTTTAATTGATGTTGATTATCATAGTATTTGTCATCATTGGGCCAATAAAGTAATAGCATCATTTAACTAACGGTGACTAAATACACAAAGGTACAATGTAGGCAATAAGTGCTTTAATTGATGTTGGTAGTCGAGATATTTGTCATCATTGGGCTCATAACGTAATACCATAATTGAACCAACGGTGACTAAATACATAAAGGGCCACTGTAGGCAATCAGTGCTTTAATTGATGTTGGTAATCATAGTATTTGTCATCATTGGGCCAATAACGTAATACCATCATTTAACCAACGGTGACTAAATACACAAAGGGCCACTGTAGGCAATCAGTGCTTTAATTGATGTTGGTAATCATAGTATTTGTCATCATTGGGCCAATAACGTAATACCATCATTTAACCAACGGTGACTAAATACACAAAGGGCCACTGTAGGCAATCAGTGCTCTAATTGATGTTGGTAATCATAGTATTTGTCATCATTGGGCCAATAACGTAATACCATCATTTAACCAACGGTGACTAAATACACAAAGGGCCACTGTAGGCAATCAGTGCTCTAATTGATGTTGGTAATCATAGTATTTGTCATCATTGGGCCAATAACGTAATACCATCATTTAACCAACGGTGACTAAATACACAAAGGGCCACTGTAGGCAATCAGTGCTCTAATTGATGTTGGTAATCATAGTATTTGTCATCATTGGGCCAATAACGTAATACCATCATTTAACCAATGGTGACTAAATACACAAAGGGCCACTGCAGGCAATCAGTGCTTTAATTGATGTTGGTTATCATAGTATTTGTCATCATTGGGCCAATAACGTAATACCATCATTTAACCAACGGTGACTAAATACACAAAGGGCCACTGTAGGCAATCAGTGCTCTAATTGATGTTGGTAATCATAGTATTTGTCATCATTGGGCCAATAACGTAATACCATAATTGAACCAACGGTGACTAAATACATAAAGGGCCACTGTAGGTAATCAGTGCTTTAATTGATGTTGGTAATCATAGTATTTGTCATCATTGGGCCAATAACGTAATACCATCATTTAACCAACGGTGACTAAATACACAAAGGGCCACTGTAGGCAATCAGTGCTTTAATTGATGTTGGTAATCATAGTATTTGTCATCATTGGGCCAATAACGTAATACCATCATTTAACCAACGGTGACTAAATACACAAAGGGCCACTATAGGCAATCAGTGCTTTAATTGATGTTGGGTATCATAGTATTTGTCATCATTGGGCCAATAACGTAATACCATCATTTAACCAACGGTGACTAAATACACAAAGGGCCACTGTAGGCAATCAGTGCTTAAATTGATGTTGGTAAACGGGGTATTTGTCATCATTGGCCCAATAGCAATTTAGCCAACGGTGACAAAATACACAAAGGGCCATTGTAGGCAATCAGTGCTTCAATTAATGTTGGTAATAAATATATTTTTCTTCATTGGGCCAATAACGAACTAACTTCATTCAGCCAACAGTGACAAAATACAGAGAGGCCCATTGTTGGTAGTCGGTTGATTAAATAACGAGATATTTTTTTACATTAGGCCCATGTAGGTTTCACGTGCCGAATTTAACTAACAGTATGCCAACAGGTCCCCTACCGTTGGCCTAATGTGGCCAACGCAAAATGCTACTAGGGAATGTTACATATAATTAGTAAACAAACCGAGGAAGGCAATAGTTATGATTCTAAACTTACTGTTAAAAGAAAACAACTGTAGGAATGTCAATGCCTTTGCCTACCTACAGTTACTTAATTACTAAATATATAAACCGCCTTATGCATAAACGTTCATTAAACCTATTTTAGTTAAATAGCCGCTGAAATTCGGTTATCCTTATCTGACACTGACTCAGAACTGGTTTCAATGGTGAGGAATACATAGTTTTCTTTGAATTGCACTTTTCTCCTCTATGCTTAACGGCTGTTTCGTGTAATTTAACTAGATTTGAGAAAATATAGAGCAAAAACGGATTTCCCGAAATCCCGAAAGTACCGGGATTTCAATTTTGCAGTCCCGGTTCTTTGCTGTTCGGTTCCGGTATATCCCGGGAGCAAACTCTAGTCTCCACCTTAACACACATTTTAAATATAACAGCTAGGTTTCTCATCGACATGAAAGAGGTTTCGCCTCAACACCTCTCGTGTATAGCTGATTCACTAGCTTTTCAAGTCGGTCTAGCGAAGAGTTTTCACTTGGGTTTCACCTCAACATGTTACAGTTCTGGGAGATAATCTCCGATGAGCACGGCATCGACACGACCGGCCACTACCACGGCGACAGCGACCTGCAGCTCGAGCGGATCCAGGTCTACTATAATGAGGCTGCAGATGGTGAGAATCGATACCAACCAACACTAATTACAGGTGTAGCGAAGCTTCATCGAATAAGTCTGGGTTTGGCTGAGATACGCGTCATACTCGTGATCGGGTGCTGTTTGTGGAGTTGGTGAGAATCGATACGATCCAACACTAATTAGTTAATTACAGGCTTTATCGAATAAGTCTGGGTTTGGCTGAGATACGCGTCATACTCGTGATCAGGTGCTGTTTGTGGAGTTGGTGAGAATCGATACGATCCAACACTAATTAGTTAATTACAGGCTTTATCGAATAAGTCTGGGTTTGGCTGAGATACGCGTCATACTCGTGATCGGGTGCTGTTTGTGGAGTTGGTGAGAATCGATACGATCCAACACTAATTAGTTAATTACAGGCTTTATCGAATAAGTCTGGGGCGCTACCGCGAACAGCAAACGAAGTTTTCCCTCTCTGTCGCACTTACGTCCGAACGTGCAAGTGCGACGGAGAGCGAAACCTTCGTTTGCTGTTCGTGATAGCACTCTTGGGTTTGGCTGAGATACGCGTCATACTCGTGATCGGGTGCTGTTTGAGTCCGGTCTGTTCATGCTGGCAAGGACACAGTGACTACGTTAATACTAGTCTTTTTATAGGGGATTGACGAGAGACATCATCCTGTTATGGATTCGTTTTTATTATCAGTGACTTAGAGACCATATACATATCTAACAATATTTAATTAATCTCAATTTTGACGCTCAGAGGCCATGTACATCTCTTGTTTAGGTTCGGTTGCACCAACATACGATCACAGGCCGGTCATCGTCAAACATGGCGCCGGCAGCTGTCATCCCATAGAAACTTGTCAAACTTTCCATACAGTCAAATTTTAACGAACACCGCTTACGATTACAGACGGCTTGGTGCAACCCACCCTTAATGTCTAACTTTACTGATGTTGTAATATTTGTAATAGATAACTTTTCAAGTTTGTCTTCACTGTATGACATTAATTTTGTTATAATTGTAAACTCGAAATTATTATTCTTTCTTGAACTGTAAATTAATATTTTGACATGTAAAAGTGTCCTTGTGGCCTATTTGCAGAATAAATGTTTGATTTTTAATTAAAATAATAACATGTTTGACGACCGGTTTAGCCTAGTGGGTAGTGCACCTGCCTGTGAAGCTGACGGTCCTGAGTTCGAATCCCGGTCAGGGCAAATATTTGTGTGATGAGCATGAATATTTGTTTCTGAGTCTTGGATGTTTTCTATGTATTTAAGTATTTGGGTCAATCAACTTTTCTTTGTTGTTGTTCGGTCCCGTCAGCGAGGAGGCAACAATAATCGAGTTTCTTAGAAAAATGTTCATAATATGCTCAAGAAATGACCCATGTCCAAATGGATAGAGACTCATTGCTAAAACTCATGTTTGGTAAATTTGAACCCTATAAAATGGAACTTGTTTGTTTTAGTATTGCCATAAACGTTATTTGAGCTGTGTTATTAAGAGCGGTCGTGTCGTCACCCATTATATATTAATTAGGTTAAGACTAGTATATATATTTTTTTGGTTGTCCTGAAAATCAGCGCCACGACACACCAGTCGTGGCACATGCTGAGCGACAACCTTTTTGGTGTATACCCACTTCTAATTTGTATTCTTCTTTTTATCTGTATGTACACCAAATAAACGTTTTTTCTTTCTTTCTTTCTTTCTATAAAATCACAATTTTAAAGAGTGACTCAGGAGACGTAACTATGGTAACGAGCAACAACGAATAGTTGATCCACCCATTTATATCTATTAAATATATCGTCGTCTAGTACCCATAACACAAGCCTTCTTGAGCTTACTGTGGGGCTAGTTCGATTTGTGTAAGATTGTCCTCTAATATTTTTTTTTTATGTATCTACAGGAACCCGCTTCGTGCCTCGCGCAGTCCTCGTGGATCTGGAGCCAGGGACTATGGACGCCATCCGCTCCTCCACCTATGGGCAGCTGTTCCGCCCTGATAACTTCGTCTTCGGACAGAGTGGCGCTGGTAAGCATTCATTAGACCTCAGATTTGGTTGAGCCGCTCAACCAATCTCACTGGAGCATCCATTCGATTGGCCTACCTCGTAACTAGGGTTTGCAATATTCGTCCAATTTTAGTATTCGAATAATACGAATACATAAATTTCCAATATTCGAATATTTCGAATAAAACGAATATGTTTGAAAATAAAACAAAATAATCATTATAAAGTATGTAATGTAAAATGTAATGACTTTGCAATTAAAAACATCTACATTTACAGTATCTTCTTAAAATTAAACAATAGTACCCGCTCCACGATGCGCCTCAGGTAAGGAGGGACTCCATGATATTGGAGTGACATTGGGGCCCACATTTTCTTATTGCTTTCCGATCCGGTAAGCGAGGATTCTTTCCAACTTATTCCCGGTCTCGTCAAGCAATATCATGGGCCATGGGTTTCCACCCGGAAGGGGAGTCCGCTGGGCGATTTGCTATACCGAGGATAGAAGTCTTCTAAAGGCTAAATCGCCAATGGGAATTGTACTCCTATCGGCGCGCAACTCGTAACCAGCGCGACGTGGCCGCGCGGGGGGCAAGGTAGCTCGCTCGCTTATTTTAAATGGTTCAGTTAAAACATGTTGCTCACGGTTTAGTACTTATCAATATTTCGAGTTACCCACAATATTAGCGGAATTAAGTCATTATTTAATTCACTTGCTCTTTAAATGTAACTTAATTATAGTTTCTCTGTTTATAAGTATAATGTTTTGATGCAAAAAATGTACCCAACACAATGGGCCATATAAATGAACATTAGTTATCATATATTAGAATATATTTGTTATCAGTTTCTTTGTTAATTACAATTTAGATACATATTTATGCAACCAACTTTAAAAGGCGCAAACTAGCCTGTATGAAGTATTTATAGCCTAAATTTTCGTATGTAAGTGATTGTATTATTGTACTTACATTGTAATAGTTGCTTATGACAAATAAAGACATATTACAAAACAAAACAAACTGGAGAGCAAACTCTTAGCATATGCCAGTGTTTTAAACCACCCGTGTGGTCGTGCCGGTGGTTTTCCCCTAGATTTTCCCCAGGCTACTCTCCAACCGCGCATTCCTATCGCTTTATTAGGCCCGGCCTATAAAGCCACAGTCAGGTTCAAAAATAAGCCCCTGCATTCTTGCCTTCCTTTCACAGGCCGTAGAAAAAGAAGCCTGTAGAAGAGGTATTAGAATATCACCGAAAGGCACGTAATTATGGTAACCTGAGGGGCTACCGCGAACCGAAAACGAACGAGGTTCGAA
Source organism: Epiblema foenella (assembly GCA_963556455.1). NCBI lineage: Eukaryota > Metazoa > Arthropoda > Insecta > Lepidoptera > Tortricidae > Epiblema > Epiblema foenella. The sequence goes on along the minus strand of OY747121.1, from coordinate 10,523,787 downwards.
TATCTCCCTCTCTGTTGCACTTGCTTATTCGTGCGGCAGAGAGGGAGATATTCGAACTTCGTTTGTTTTCAGTTCGCGGTAGCACCTCTGAATCAAATGAGAAGTATCAAGACTGACCCTTTAGCGGGCCTGCGGGCCTACCGCGAACTGTAAACGAAGTTTTCCCTCTCTGTCGCACTTGAAAGTCTGTACGTAAGTGGGACAGGGAGGTAAAACTTATTTGTGGTTCGCGGTAGCCCCTCTGATCTTCTTGCCGCTTCGGCTAAACCTCCCTGGTAGGATAATCGATTTTATTATAAATAAATTTAGGACTCTCAGTCATTATTACATAAATAACTAGGACTAACATGCTTTAGGACAAATAACATGTGAAGACATTTTTTATTTGTAGGTAACTTTTAGTTTTTAGTTTTTTATTTATTTATTGTAATTTCCCTTTTTTAAGTTGTTTAAACAAACTTATAAAAAACTTAATAACATGTTATGGAAAATTAATGTTATGTCTGTTCATCGTTATGACAAACTGCAATAGGGCAAAACCGTTATGGCATGTGACTTTAGGACAGTCGTTAGTAGGGATTTCGATGGACACCCACACGCCCGTGATTAAAAGAAAACCTCCTGTACCTTTTTTTTTTTCGACGGGGGAAAATCCGTTATGGATACCTCCGCACCGTGGGGGCGGCGCGGTGGTTATGTCGGACTTGCACCGACTAAAAACCCCCGCTTGTCCTCCTCAACCCATTTCGGGCGGCTCTGGGATCTCCTACGGAACGCACCAGTGCCGCCCTAGAGTCCACTTATGTGAGTCCCGCTATGTTTCTATGACGATCGTAGCCCCCAACTACGACCGTCTACGACCCCGAGGACCCCCTTTTAGTCGCCTTCTACGACAGGCAGAGGATACCGTAGCCATATTCAGGGCCGTCTTTAACCAATTTGAGGCCCTGGGCACATTATGCCCTATGCCCTTGACAGATCACTATTTTGTTAGAATAGACAAAGAAAGTAGCTAAACAAGATTCTAACATTTATTTTTATTGACCGAGAGACGAAGGTCTCTGCTTCAGCTTCGACAAAAATGCTTTCTATGTCCCATTTTCCGAATTTCCGGTTGTTCTCCTGTACGTGTCGTATGATATGATCCACAAAAGTAACACTTTTAGTATTCACAGGTCAATGTTATGATTCTGTCAAAAATTTCATTTTTGTAGGTCATTATCGTTAGATTTTTTGAACTAAATATTTTTTCGGTAATAAATATTGATTATCGTTGGTGATCTGGCAGGAACTAGGGGGCCCTATCGATCGCGGGGCCCTGGGCACTTGCCCAGAGAGCCCAATGGGAAAGATGGCCCTGGCCATATTCTATGCACAGCCAATGATAGCTACGTTTGTCTGCAGGCAACAACTGGGCGAAGGGACACTACACCGAGGGTGCGGAGCTGGTGGATTCAGTCATGGACGTCGTGAGGAAGGAGTCCGAGGGCTGCGACTGTCTTCAAGGTACTTTGTATTTAAATACAGGATGTTAAGTAGCCAGGATGATAGAGAAGACTGAGCCGCCCGTCTGGTCGAAGATTTTTGTAAATTCTCAAAGTAGCATTCCACTCACACCTCAGATTCGGTTGAAGCCGCTCAACCAATCTCACTGGAGCGCAAAGTCTTAGAGTATTCCAGTGTTCCAAACCATACGCGTGCTCGTGCCGGAGGTTTTCCCTGCATTTCCCCAGGGTACTCTCCAACCGCGCACTCCTATCGCTTTACTGGACTTGCCCTATAAAGTCATAGATTCAGATTCTTCTTTGATAAATGTACATCTCATTTACATGTCAGTCAAAAATACATAATTTTATAATTACATAAACCTGTTTCAATTTTATTTTTCATACTGATATATGGTTACAATTTAACATATTATAGTTTAATGAACTGTTAGGTCAATGATCTTTCAATATTAAAAAAGTCAGTCAGATTTAAAAAAAAACAGGACACACTACGAAAAAGAAGATCATTTTAATATTATAAGTTATAAGTAACGATGGAGACACATTATGCCCACAGAGGAGATACAACAGATTGCGACCCAAAGAATCTGGAAATTCCTGGAGGCAACGGGTATAAGCAAAGAACTTTAAGGGCTGCCACAATAGATCAATACTGGTCGAGGCGGCAAAGAAGGCCCACAACTAACAATAATAATATAAGTAACCATTAGACGGTGCCGAAGATAGGGCGAGCTGACCAGGTTAAAATAACTCGGAAAAAGACATACTTAGAAAAGGCATAAATAAACACCGGTAGGGAAACGTGGAGTGCTTAACGGTAGTGTTTTATTTTTTATTATTTTTTATTTATTGTAAGTGTTGTGTGGCCCTGCACTTGTGCACGTGTTGTCTCGATCGCGCGGTGGACGCCCCCGCCGGCGGGAATGCCTAAGTGTACGCGTCGTGTCAGAGTTGGACGCCGTAAGCGCAGCGTTCCATCTTTCGATAGACGCTGTGATTACGTCGTCCGGGTCCGTAAGTGTGTGCCTAGGACGCCGGACCGTGCGGCCCCTGAGTAACGACAGAGGGGGGAGGGATGGGAACGTAGTCGACAGCCTTCCTAACTAACGGATTTCTATGATGGGGAGCGTTGTCAAAATAACGTCTGGCAGTCTGTTTAAAGAAACCATACATAGTGCTAATCCCCATGTCGTGGTGCAGACTGAGGTTTGACTGATACCACGGGGGACCAGTCGCCCTATGGAGAAAACGATTCTGAATGACCTGAAGCGGCTTGAGCGATGTCATAGGCACGTGAGCGGTAGTGTTTTATTTTTTATTTATTGTAAGTGTTGTGTGCTGCGGAATAGAATAGAATAGAATAGAATAATGTTTATTGTTGAACTGTGTACAAAGGTGTTAATAAGACATTACATTTAGACTCAACAGTTTGTCCGTCACGGACATACAATATTAAGACAAAATGAACTGTATGACATGCACTTATAAATATTTAATGTACATAAAATTCATTCATGCAATAAAAGGCCTTATTGACAAGCCAGCGTTTCAAGGCACCTTTGAACTCTTTACCTTCAGTTGACTTTATATCCGCAGGCAAGTTGTTAAAAACTCGCATGGTGGCAATAAAAGCACTTTTGTACATAATTTTATTGTGAACCTGACCTGACCTGCAGGCTTCCAGCTGACGCACTCGCTGGGCGGCGGCACGGGCTCGGGGCTCGGCACGAGTAGGGACTGTATGTGTGAGTGTTGTCGCGACGTGTCGGGTAACGTTGTGTGCGGGCCCGCAGGCTTCCAGCTGACGCACTCGCTGGGCGGCGGCACGGGCTCGGGGCTCGGCACGAGTAGGGACTGTATGTGTGAGTGTTGTCGCGACGTGTCGGGTAACGTTGTGTGCGGGCCCGCAGGCTTCCAGCTGACGCACTCGCTGGGCGGCGGCACGGGCTCGGGGCTCGGCACGAGTAGGGACTGTATGTGTGAGTGTTGTCGCGACGTGTCGGGTAACGTTGTGTGCGGGCCTGCAGGCTTCCAGCTGACGCACTCGCTGGGCGGCGGCACGGGCTCGGGGCTCGGCACGAGTAGGGACTGTATGTGTGAGTGTTGTCGCGACGTGTCGGGTAACGTTGTGTGCGGGCCCGCAGGCTTCCAGCTGACGCACTCGCTGGGCGGCGGCACGGGCTCGGGGCTCGGCACGAGTAGGGACTGTATGTGTGAGTGTTGTCGCGACGTGTCGGGTAACGTTGTGTGCGGGCCCGCAGGCTTCCAGCTGACGCACTCGCTGGGCGGCGGCACGGGCTCGGGGCTCGGCACGAGTAGGGACTGTATGTGTGAGTGTTGTCGCGACGTGTCGGGTAACGTTGTGTGCGGGCCCGCAGGCTTCCAGCTGACGCACTCGCTGGGCGGCGGCACGGGCTCGGGGCTCGGCACGAGTAGGGACTGTATGTGTGAGTGTTGTCGCGACGTGTCGGGTAACGTTGTGTGCGGGCCCGCAGGCTTCCAGCTGACGCACTCGCTGGGCGGCGGCACGGGCTCGGGGCTCGGCACGAGTAGGGACTGTATGTGTGAGTGTTGTCGCGACGTGTCGGGTAACGTTGTGTGCGGGCCTGCAGGCTTCCAGCTGACGCACTCGCTGGGCGGCGGCACGGGCTCGGGGCTCGGCACGAGTAGGGACTGTATGTGTGAGTGTTGTCGCGACGTGTCGGGTAACGTTGTGTGCGGGCCCGCAGGCTTCCAGCTGACGCACTCGCTGGGCGGCGGCACGGGCTCGGGGCTCGGCACGAGTAGGGACTGTATGTGTGAGTGTTGTCGCGACGTGTCGGGTAACGTTGTGTGCGGGCCCGCAGGCTTCCAGCTGACGCACTCGCTGGGCGGCGGCACGGGCTCGGGGCTCGGCACGAGTAGGGACTGTATGTGTGAGTGTTGTCGCGACGTGTCGGGTAACGTTGTGTGCGGGCCCGCAGGCTTCCAGCTGACGCACTCGCTGGGCGGCGGCACGGGCTCGGGGCTCGGCACGAGTAGGGACTGTATGTGTGAGTGTTGTCGCGACGTGTCGGGTAACGTTGTGTGCGGGCCCGCAGGCTTCCAGCTGACGCACTCGCTGGGCGGCGGCACGGGCTCGGGGCTCGGCACGAGTAGGGACTGTATGTGTGAGTGTTGTCGCGACGTGTCGGGTAACGTTGTGTGCGGGCCCGCAGGCTTCCAGCTGACGCACTCGCTGGGCGGCGGCACGGGCTCGGGGCTCGGCACGAGTAGGGACTGTATGTGTGAGTGTTGTCGCGACGTGTCGGGTAACGTTGTGTGCGGGCCCGCAGGCTTCCAGCTGACGCACTCGCTGGGCGGCGGCACGGGCTCGGGGCTCGGCACGAGTAGGGACTGTATGTGTGAGTGTTGTCGCGACGTGTCGGGTAACGTTGTGTGCGGGCCCGCAGGCTTCCAGCTGACGCACTCGCTGGGCGGCGGCACGGGCTCGGGGCTCGGCACGAGTAGGGACTGTATGTGTGAGTGTTGTCGCGACGTGTCGGGTAACGTTGTGTGCGGGCCCGCAGGCTTCCAGCTGACGCACTCGCTGGGCGGCGGCACGGGCTCGGGGCTCGGCACGAGTAGGGACTGTATGTGTGAGTGTTGTCGCGACGTGTCGGGTAACGTTGTGTGCGGGCCCGCAGGCTTCCAGCTGACGCACTCGCTGGGCGGCGGCACGGGCTCGGGGCTCGGCACGAGTAGGGACTGTATGTGTGAGTGTTGTCGCGACGTGTCGGGTAACGTTGTGTGCGGGCCCGCAGGCTTCCAGCTGACGCACTCGCTGGGCGGCGGCACGGGCTCGGGGCTCGGCACGAGTAGGGACTGTATGTGTGAGTGTTGTCGCGACGTGTCGGGTAACGTTGTGTGCGGGCCCGCAGGCTTCCAGCTGACGCACTCGCTGGGCGGCGGCACGGGCTCGGGGCTCGGCACGAGTAGGGACTGTATGTGTGAGTGTTGTCGCGACGTGTCGGGTAACGTTGTGTGCGGGCCCGCAGGCTTCCAGCTGACGCACTCGCTGGGCGGCGGCACGGGCTCGGGGCTCGGCACGAGTAGGGACTGTATGTGTGAGTGTTGTCGCGACGTGTCGGGTAACGTTGTGTGCGGGCCCGCAGGCTTCCAGCTGACGCACTCGCTGGGCGGCGGCACGGGCTCGGGGCTCGGCACGAGTAGGGACTGTATGTGTGAGTGTTGTCGCGACGTGTCGGGTAACGTTGTGTGCGGGCCCGCAGGCTTCCAGCTGACGCACTCGCTGGGCGGCGGCACGGGCTCGGGGCTCGGCACGAGTAGGGACTGTATGTGTGAGTGTTGTCGCGACGTGTCGGGTAACGTTGTGTGCGGGCCCGCAGGCTTCCAGCTGACGCACTCGCTGGGCGGCGGCACGGGCTCGGGGCTCGGCACGAGTAGGGACTGTATGTGTGAGTGTTGTCGCGACGTGTCGGGTAACGTTGTGTGCGGGCCCGCAGGCTTCCAGCTGACGCACTCGCTGGGCGGCGGCACGGGCTCGGGGCTCGGCACGAGTAGGGACTGTATGTGTGAGTGTTGTCGCGACGTGTCGGGTAACGTTGTGTGCGGGCCCGCAGGCTTCCAGCTGACGCACTCGCTGGGCGGCGGCACGGGCTCGGGGCTCGGCACGAGTAGGGACTGTATGTGTGAGTGTTGTCGCGACGTGTCGGGTAACGTTGTGTGCGGGCCCGCAGGCTTCCAGCTGACGCACTCGCTGGGCGGCGGCACGGGCTCGGGGCTCGGCACGAGTAGGGACTGTATGTGTGAGTGTTGTCGCGACGTGTCGGGTAACGTTGTGTGCGGGCCCGCAGGCTTCCAGCTGACGCACTCGCTGGGCGGCGGCACGGGCTCGGGGCTCGGCACGCTGCTGCTCAGCAAGCTGCGCGAGGAGTTCCCCGACCGCATCATCAACACCTTCAGCGTCGTGCCTTCGCCCAAGGTACGCTTTGCTTTTTCCTCATGTCCAATTTATTGTCCTATTGTGCAGTTTGCTACCTCATTATCGTCCGTCATAACTCATGAAAGATATGCTTCGTAAATAAATACAGGCTCAGCCTAGTTTGGGTCTCAACGGATATTCGCATAATTTGGATTTCTGTGTTTTTGTATAATAAATAAATATTATTATTATAAAGACTGCAAGTGCATTAACATTTTACCGGATTTATACACCGTGAGCGTTAATAACCCGAAAGTTTTAAACTACGTATTTGACGACAGTACGAGTAAATAATGCTATATCAACATGGGTCCAATTATGTGTCTTAATTAAATTACTGTTTCAGTACAAATTAAATCATATTAATTGACCGCTTCGTTGTGAGCAAACCTAAGCTTCAGAGAGTGAGCGAGTTTAATTAATCTCAAGTTGAGAAACAGAGAGCGTTGATATTTTAGTGACATCAATTTCAAACTATCAGCCAGTTATCAGTAAAGGTAAATAGTTTGCACTCTCGCGATTGAGAACAGAACAAAACTGTCGGTAGTGAAACCTTTTTGTAGGATAGATCTATACCAAACTTAATTAAGTGAATCTGGCTCACAACCATGCAGTTAGTGCGTCTGCGTGTAAAAGTGGTAGGTGGCTACGTCACGCCTTCAGCTCTTAAATTATGGGTTTTTTGGCTATATTATATAACTTTATATATTCTAATTATGCTCTAAAATCGTTGGTTTACATCTTTCGGGTTATTAACGCCCACGGATACTCTAGGGCCTTTGAAAAAAAGTTAATTGATTTTATAGATAATTATGTGACCTTACACGCATGGCCCGATACATTTTATTTGCTTACTCCGCTATTGCGAAAATATGACTGACTAAGGTTCTGGGTAGGCACACTAATAGCCAAGGGACTAGGGACTTATGATTATTATTTCATTTTTCATTTGGGGTACGCCGGATATTCATTAAGTAGTTAAATTATTTCTTAGAAGTCTCGGAAACCGGTTTCGTCTTAAATAAATGAACTTTATTCTGCAAGTAGGCCGCAAAAGCACTTTTACAAGTCAAAAATTACTAGCGTTTCTCATGAGACCACTGGCGAGAAGAAACGCCGAAAGAAACTCGACAGTCAGTCATTTTCTCCAAAATATACGTATTACAATGATACTACTTAACCTACTTAAGTAAATGTAAGTGGTAGACAACAAAAGAGAATTGAAAGAAAAACGAGGAAAAAATAACAATAGGTATTTACAATGTGTAGTTACACAAGAAAACAAAACATGTCGAATCGTTTGATATGCGTCCCTGCAAGAAATGTGTCAACTAGATACAATGAAAATATTATACATGACTCTTTACGCTATTTAGGTATTTGGTTTGGGCCATGCATTTCTGTCTGTTAGATAGTCCTCAACCCTATAATAAGCCTTTGACATCAATGTTTTTTTTAAGTAATTTTTAAGAGCTGGAAAGGGTAAATTCAAAATTTTATCGGGTAACTCATTATAATATCTTCATACAATTAACCGGTTAAAAATTAAGGTTAATTGCGTTTTACGATATTATTTCGTACTTTGAATCATTTATTTCTTAGACGAAGGTTAACAAAACCAAATCTTACAATAAAAATGGAGATATGAGAAATATTTTAGGAGATATTTCAAAAATAGTAAAAACCGGTTCCGAACCCTGTTTCTCAGGCCACGCGCGAGTTGGCGGTTATTTTTTTCTTTGTACTTGTTATCTGAATCAAATAATTGTTGATATGGTGATATATTTAATTTATTCAAGTTTAACATTAGTTTAGAGTGGGCTTGGATTGCTTGTTTTGTTTTTTCTTTTTTCTATTTTAACATTCTTGTTCCAATAACGTTTGTAATTGTGTACGAGTGCGCACTTTAGTTCAGTATATACCAGTGGCGGCGCGTCAAAAATATGCTTAGGGAAGCCGGAAATAATTTGCCTTTCTTATTCTTCATGAGCCGTAGTGAAAGAACTGGACTGGGGCGCTACCGCGAACAGCAAACGAAGTTTTCCCTCTCTGTCGTACTTGCAAGTTTGCATATAAGTGAGACAGAGAGGGAAAACTTCGTTTGCTGTTCGCGGTAGCGCCCCTGGCTGAATATTAGGCGAGCCGGTGGGAATCGAGTTGTATGGACGCTCCGCCACTGGTATATACACTCTAGCGCTATCTGTGAGATCCTGTAATTGGCTCTGCTGTTAATACGCATGTTGTTACATTGTTTGTGCTGCTGTTGGTTCTCCTAATATAAATAAATATGCCACCCCCAGGTGTCCGACACGGTGGTGGAGCCGTACAACGCCACGCTGTCCGTCCACCAGCTGGTGGAGAACACGGACGAGACGTTCTGCATCGACAACGAGGCGCTCTACGACATCTGCTTTCGGACGCTGCGGCTCCAGGAGCCCACGTACGGGGACCTCAACCATCTCGTGTCGGTGGGTAGCCTCTACTTTTAGCTACCCTTAGACCCCCCTTAAACTCTGAATCAATAGTGAATAGATGTAACGTAAGCGCCTGCCGCCATAAGGTCCCTTTCGATGTGGATTATCACATATATCCGAAAAACCATAAAACGCTTATCGTTAGCAGTTCAAAACGAGAGGAAGTATGAAAAAAAATGACCCACACAAATAGCTACCTTCCGTTGTAGATGATAAGGTTCAAGTTGTAATGACTTGGAAATAAAACAGTACCGTAAACTGGGGTGACTTCAGGATAAAACGGGGCCACTTTGATAGATTAAGAACACTAATATAATCGTCACTACGTAATTCTAATTTGATTCAGATCAGTAAATAGTTAGAAAATATACTAAGGTATAACACCGACCAAGGTTAACCAAATAAAAACTAGAAATACAGCTTAAAAAGTTGATTTTAAAAGTAGCCCCGATTTACGGTAGCAGCCTTTGCCACGCGCTACGCCGTGACTGATTTATTGCCAAGTCATTACAATTTGAACCTTATCACCTAGAAAGGAAGGTAGCTGTTTGTGCGGATTATCTTTTTTCATTTACCAGTAATCGCCAGTTAATACCAGTATTCGTATTTCTTGCTTTGTTATTTGTTTGAGAGTGGGACAAAACACACAGATTATACAGGGTGTAGCATAACTAGTGAGGATCCGTTTAAGGGATTCGGTATCGTGTTCTCATTAGGAAAAGGTAGAAGAAATTTTTTTTTGGTTCAAAAAAAGTTTTTTTTCTATGGGGCAGGTCGTCCTAGTCAGCCAGCAGTCCATACACAGGCCAAAAATGTATACATTCGCCTTGAGGGAGGCGTACAGCGACATCTACCAGAAGACTCAGGCTTCATTAACGGCACTAACGTCTCAAATCATATTGAAAATCGTCAGTTACGATACGCCATCCCATACTAAATCTCTTATAGTCTTCTGGTAGATTTCGTTGTACGCCTCCCTTAAGGCGTTTGTATAAATGAAGGAATGATTGAGGAATTTCAGCCCGAGTGGCGGTTGCATCTATAGCTCAGTTGGCTAGAGCGACTGGCCGCGAGTGCCGGGAGGTCGCAGGTTCAAATCCTGCTCGGTGCCTGATATTTTCAATTTTTCCTTTATTTTCTAAATTTTTAGTTTACGTTAGAAGCGGTACTGCTTAATATAAAATAAATTATCAATACTTTTGTCATAATTTGAAATCAAAACATTTTAAGGGCCATTCTACTTTTTCATGTACATAATTTTCAGACACATTTTTTTTTAATGTAGATTTTGGAATACTTGGCCTTCACTTCATATTTTTGTATTGTTATTTAGAAAGAGGTCTAATCGCAGTATCACTTCTGATAGTTTTGGTAATTAACGAACAACAGCTAATATCCATAAATCGAGTAACAAGGTTGTCCTTGGATGTCTCACCATTTGTATGAAAAATTGGTTTTTACCTTACTTACCTTTTACAGCAATATGTTAATATTTAAGTATTTTCACTTATAAATTCATTTTATTAGGTTCACCGTTCATGTACTATTTCTAAATCCTTATTTTTGTACACTAATTCAATACATATGATAGATTTTTTTTTGTAATAGAAAACTGGTCATGAAAAAGTAGAATGACTCACCCTTGATTCTACAATCTTACCTCCCAGCATACAGCCGATGTCTAAGAGGAGGGAAAGTTCATACAAATGAAGGGTGAGAAAAGTATGATAGTGGGTAGTCTAAGCACATGGAGCTCTTAGGGGGGGCCGCCTTGCCCAGTGCTGGATTAACCCTTAAGCAGACTAAGCAATTGCTTAGGGCACCACGTCTTGGGGGGCACCAGAAACAGCACCCAAACATAATTTGCTAGCACATGAACACACGAAAGGGGATATTAGTATGTAGTTTTTTTTTAGCTAATCTTGAACGGAGGGCCCTCAGGCGAGGATTGCTTAGGGCATCAAGTAGTCTTAATCCAGCTCTGTCCATGTCTCCCAAAACGAACGGAAAAAGGCGGATATGGCCATAGTCATCAGTGGGCGAAAACACTAAAGTTGTTAATTCCCCCGCAGCTGACGATGTCGGGCGTGACGACCTGCCTGCGCTTCCCCGGACAACTGAACGCGGACCTGCGCAAGCTCGCCGTCAACATGGTGCCCTTCCCGCGCCTGCATTTCTTCATGCCTGGTGAGTACGAATACTGGTATTAACTGGTGATTACTGTTAAATGAAAAAAGATAATCCGCACAAACAGCTACCTTCCTTTCTAGGTGATAAGGTTCAAATTGTAATGACTTGGCAATAAATCAGTACCGCGTAGCGCGTGGCAAATGCTACTGTTTTATACCAAGTCATTACAACTTGAACCTTATCATCTACAACGGAAGGTAGCTATTTGTGTGGGTTATTTTTTTCCATACTTCCTCTCGTTTTAAACTGCTAACGATAAGTGTTTTATGGCTTTTCGGACATATTAGAAAAATACCACTACATGGCATATTACTTAATTCATGACCATATTTAGATTTAGATTTCATTTATTACACAATACAGGACTTCATTATAAATTAGTTAAATTACATTTAAGTCAATTTAAAAGAATCCCTATTGTGGTCGTCAATACATTGAATAGAATAATAACACATAATAAAACAATTAAAACAAAAGAAAAACAAACATAAATTAAATAAATATAACATTTCAAGTTTCACCCACGAGGATCGTCATACTATTACTAATACATAGGCATTGATAACAATATAATAATGGTTAAAATACGAAATTACCTACCTATTTATCTAAATACTTACAATGTCAAAAAACTCAAAAATACTTAATATCAAATAGAATGTCACAATAAAACATTACGAAGTTAATTTACAAAATTCTTTTACAGAATATAATGGATTATCCAATAGAAAGTTTCTCAGCTGATGTTTGTTTATCTATTTCATTGTAGATATTTTTGTTGCAGGCTTCGCCCCACTAACCGCCAGGAACAGTCAGGGCTACAGGGCTTTGACTGTGCCCGAGTTGACACAACAGGTACAACATCAAAAGTATCTATACGCACTTAGGGTGGGTTGCACGAAACCGTCTGTAATCGTAAGCGGTGTTCGTTAAAATCTATAAAGTAAAAAGTATCTTATGTAAAGTTTAATGACAAGTTTCTATGGGATGACAGCTGCCGGCGCCATATTTGACGATGACCGGCCTGTGATCGCCCAATTGTACTGAAATTGTAATTTAATTACAAGTATTACTTAATTATGTTGCTTAGGTGCATGATAATAGACTTGTTGAAATGAGCGCGGTCTCGTCAACAAACTGTTTTGTCAGTTTGGCGAGAAAATTGAAACTGGAAACTTTATGTACCTTCTTAAAAAAAAGAAATTAAGACTAGTGTCCGACCGAAGTTTCGGTTTCGGTTTCGGCCTAAAAATCATGTTTCGGCCCCTAGATCCCTTGTCTGTCCCTAGATAAGAGTGTGTTGAGTTTGTCAGTCGTCACAATGGGGGCTATCGTTTTTGTGCTCACCAGTTGGCGCCACTGTCGACTAAGGTCCAGCTGTCAAAAATTGTTATTGGTTAATATGGACATGAGAACGAAGTTTACATTTAAATCATATTCAATACCTTAAAACCGTACCGTAAAAATATCGAATATACCGCATTGTAGCGTGGTCCCGTTTTGTTCGGAAAAAAGGAGGAAATAATTTTCCGAAAGACAAATCTGTCTCAAAGCCCTGACAGTCATTGACCCTTAATTCATATTTGCCATAATCAAGCTCAGGTATTGCAAAATAGTGACCATATTGTTCCAATTAGATATTAACCCGCGTAGCGCAACCAAAAAGAGTGACATTTGACGTTTCGGAGGACCCCACGCTACACTAGCGCCTCTAGCGGCGAATTCATACGCGATAGCCCTCATTGCAACCTGTGTAATGTGTAATGGGTAGTGATCGCGTGTCGTGTCCCCGCCAGATGTTCAGCCCCGGCAACATGATGACGGCGTGCGACCCGCGGCACGGGCGCTACCTCACCGTGGCGGCCATCTTCCGCGGCCGCATGTCCATGAAGGAGGTCGACGAGCAGATGCTCACCGTGCAGGACAAGAACTCCAGGTAACATTCACATTGTGGATAAACTAGGAAATGTGCTCCTATCAAAATCAAAAATCAAAATCAAAACATTGTTATAGTATTTTATTTTCTTTTATTTCAATAAATTTTATAAATTTAAGTACTACCTTATCATACAAATTATATTTCTCAGTTCTCAAAATCAAAATCAAAACATTTATTCTGCAAATAGGCCTCAAGGGCACTTTTACAATCAAAATCTATCTAGGTACATCAAATAAAAATAATACAATAATCAAAGTATCATTAATTAAATGTAGTGTTACATGTCAAAAATAAGACTAAGAAACTAATAACAATCGAGATTTGTTAGAGATGTATAAGGTCTCTAAGCGTCAAGATAAAAGGTAATAAAGTAGGTACACTAATCATAATAAAATATTTTGAGCTATATCTATAACACGTCAACATGAAAATAATAAAATCTATAATGGATAATATAACATAATGTGTTTGTGTGTGTGTGATATATTTTCATAATGTGACATAATAATTTGTTTCTTTTGGAGTCAAGATGCCCATTCTCTGTTCCAAAACTTAAAAAAGAGACTTGGAAACAACACGTGACCCTAGGGCTGGCTCATTTCTCGGACAAAGAATAGGCATCGCCATTCAACGGGGGAATGCAGCCAGCCTTATGGGCACCGTTCCGCAGGGATCAGACTTGGGGGACCTAACGTAGCCTTACCTTATATGTTAGTATATCTTATAATTACATCTGATTAAATGTAAAGTATTTGATTATGCAAATAAATGGTTATATTTGATTTTGATATTGTAATGTAACATTGATATTGCTTAAAATTCTTTTGACATGTAAATTGGCTTTACGAATAAATGAGTATGAGTATACAAAGATGGATATATACAGGAAACGGAGTATCTACAAATTATATACATATATATAATAGATAGGAAACACAGGAAGAGACGACAATAGAGAGGTCTCTCAGGGACCGAAGTCCAATGAGAGTTGTTGGGAAGTTTTATTTTTTTTGCAACTGACTTAAGAAACTTCGATAGCGCGATGCAGAACTTGTCAGATGTGACACTTAGCAGGAGTGACGCCACAAGATTTTTATTATTTTCATATTGACGCTTAGACATATATCTCACAATATTTTATCACTAGCGATCCGCCCCGGCTTCGCACGGGTGCACTATTTAATGGATTTTATTATACATATAAACCTTCCTCTTCAATCACTATCTATTAAAAAAACCGCATCAAAATCCGTTGCGTAGTTTTAAAAAATTAAGCATACATAGGGATATAGGGACAGAGAAAGCGACTTCGTTTTATGGTATGTAGTGATATACAATATTTATATACAATATTTTATAGATTTTTATTATTTTCATATTGACGCTTAGAGATATATCTCACAATATTTTATTATGATTAGTTTACTACCTTTTATCTTGACGCTTACAGAACTTATACATTTCTAACAAATCTCGATTGTTATTAGTTTCTTAGTCTTATTTTTGACATGTAACACTACATTTAATTAATGATACTTAGATAATTGTATTATTTTTATTTGATATATTGATATAGATATATATTGACTTGTAAAAGTGCCCTTGAGGATTATTTGCAGAATGTTTTGATGTTGGCTTCTACACTCCCTTTAAGGTATAAGACCGCTTTTGTACTTTAATAATAATAAATAACATGACGAAATATTAAAGCGTAATAAATATAGGGGCCTCGGCAGAGAGTACAATTTTGTACCTTTTGGTGTCGAAACTCTTGGTCCATGGGGTCCCAGCGCGCACAAGTTATTTACTGAAATCGCGAAGACACGTTGGTGCGGAACTCATAGCATATTCATAGCATAGCAACAGATTGTATAAAAGGGATCAGTAGACGACGGATGGTCAAGAGGTTTCTTGGCAAGTTCCTATTCCTCGCTTGCTATTTAAATACCTACGTGAGAATCGGATTCCAAGAACCTGCTTCGTAAATATATTTTTCTAGCGACCCGCCCCGGCTTCGCACGGGTGCAATGCTGATGCATGTATTATACGTATAAACCTTCCCCTTGAGTCACTCTATCTATTAAAAAAAATCGCATCAAAATCCGTTGCGTAGTTTTAAAGATTTAAGCATACATAGGGATATAGGGACAGAGAAAGCGACTTTGTTTTATACTATGTAGTGATAACGCTTTATGATATCCAGTTGACGACCGGTTTAGCCTAGTGGGTAGTGGGTAGTGCACCTGCCTGTGAAGCTGACAGTCCTGGGTTCGAATCCCGGTCAGGGCAAATATTTATGTGATGAGCATGAATATTTGTTTCAGAGCCTTGGATGTTTTCTATGTATTTAAGTATTTATATCTATTAAATATATCGTCGTCTAGTACCCATAACACAAGCCTTCTTGAGCTTACTGTGGTCGATTTGTGTAAGATTGTCCTCTAATATTTATTTATTTATTTTATTTATTTAGTTACTTCGTGGAATGGATCCCGAACAACGTGAAGGTGGCCGTGTGCGACGTGCCCCCGCGCGGCGTCAAGATGGCCGCCACCTTCGTTGGCAACTCCACCGCCATCCAGGAGATCTTCAAGCGCATCTCGGAACAGTTCACAGTCATGTTCAGACGCAAGGTGACACACTAATTACATTCAATTACTCACTGAAATTGTACACACACAACACTTACTTGGCGAGATACACCCTATCACTCACTGTATACTGGTTCACTGGAATTCTTAAACTCACTAAACGAGTTACACTCTATCACTCACTGAAATCTTAAACTAATCAGACGAGTTACACTCTATCACTCACTGAAATCTTAAACCTACTAGACGAGTTACATTCTATCACTCACTGAAATCATAAACTCACTAGACAAGTTACATTCTATCACTCACTGAAATCTTAAACTAATTAGATGAGTTACACTTTATCACTCACTGAAATCTCAAACTCACTAAACGAGTTACACTCTATCACGAGTTCTGTATCAAAGATCTCACGGTTCGAAATAATTGCCATACGATAAATAAATAAATAAATTTCAAGGCGGCCGCCGCCTTCGTACTGCATCGCCATCAGAAGCGTATCTCGGACTCGGGAGCGCTTGAAGAGACAGCTATAGCTAGATGCTTTTGAAAATCTTCTACACTATATCACTCACTGTAATCTCTGATTCGAAATCTTGAACACTACACACCTTCCCACTCACTGTCATCAAGTCCATCATACACACTTGCGACTCACATGTCCTCACCCGCCCTAACAGTTAAGAGGCCTTATGAGTTTTAAAATGTTTTGATTTCAAATTATGACAAAAGTGTTGATAATACCAATAAAGTTATTACAGGCTACGATGATTTTATCAAAGTTTTAGATAGTAACATAGCCAGTTTTTGATTTTATTGTGTGTAGTAGAATTTAAGCGGAAAAAACAGGTATTTACCTTGAAAATTGTCGATTTGGAGTGATGTTTGAAACGATATTTCTTAATGAAAAATCCAAAAAATACATTAAAGTTGTATGTCATAAGGTCGCAATAGTCTTGTTCTAGATAGTAACATAGGGAAAATGTCGAGATACGTGTAAATTCAAACAGAAAATGGCGTAAATAGATGAGCGTTTTTAAACTGATAAGGAGCCTTAATGACGATGTGTTTTTTTTATTTTATTTATTATTATAAAGAGGTACAATTTTACAATTAGTGTTTGTCCCACAAAACGGTTTACACAGTTTGGCTGTGGGATCGGAGTCTCTTCGGTAACTAAATTCACATACATGACTATTTCTAACAGACAGAAATGCATGGCCCAAACCAAATACCTAAATAGCGTAAAGAGTCTAATATTTTCATTGTATCTAGTTGACACATTTCTTGCAGGAAAGCATATCAAACGATTCGACATGTTTTGTTTTCTTAACTACACATTGTAAATACCTATTGTTATTTTTCCTCGTTTCTCTTTCAATTCTCTTTTGTTGTGTACCATTTACATTTACTTAAGTAGGTTAAGTAGTATCATTGCAATAAGCATATTTTGGAGAAAATGACTGACTGTCGAGTTTCTTTCGGCGTTTCTTCTCGGCAGTGGTCTCTTGTGAAACGCTAGTAGTTTTTGACTTGTAAAAGTGCCTTTGCGGCCTACTTGCAGAATAAAGTTCATTTATTTCATTTATCCCTCGTGTGGTTGCCGGGTAAGAATTGCGCCACCCCATCTCTTCCCGTGGGTTTCGTAGGAGGCGAATAAGGGAAAATCGGAGGGTGGGCAGCAGCATCCTTCGATCATTACCACCATCAAACTGCGGTCGCCAACCCGCTTGCCAAGCGTGGCGACTATGGCAAATCCCCCCCAAATTGGGGGAGGCCTATGTTCAGCAGTGGACGTCTTTCGGCTGATATGATGATGATGATGATGATGATTTCATTTATTACTATATACTATCACTCAGGCCTTCCTGCACTGGTACACCGGCGAGGGAATGGATGAGATGGAGTTCACGGAGGCTGAGAGCAACATGAACGACCTGGTCTCTGAATACCAGCAGTACGAGGTGAGGCCTATATACAGTCAATTCATACTTACGTGCCCAAATAAAGGTGACATCGAAGAAGATAATCTTATTAGACATGACAAAATAATAATAATAATAATAAGGCAGGCGTCCCGTTGTCTCATCAATATCCCAGCAACCAGTCCCTCAAGTTCCTTCCCATAAAACCGGTGTAGTTTCCCTTCTTTTCGCAATAGCCCTTGTACATAGCGGGTGCTGTCTCTGACTGTATCTCTTCAATAGTGCAGACAGAGATAGTATCCGCTAGGTGCACACATCCCAATACATTATCGTATCTCAAAGGAGTCTCTTCGTGTTGGATCTGTATCCCCATGAACGCCTTCCAAAAGGACCGGACATTGTGCCGAGATATCCCAAAGGAGAGATACAAATAATAATAATAATTAAAAGCAATAAAAAAAAACAACATTTTAAGTGTTATGTCTTGAATGATGATCTGTAGGTATCGTAACTCTTTAAATACATGCATGTTTCTCTTGTGTCACATCACATTGTGTTAATTATCAATTCTTAGCATATTGTGTTATTTTGAAGTTTCGTTTTTTGGTCTGAGCAACAGATTTTGTATTAGTCAGTAATGGAAACTGTTCGGCTAATGTTATGTTTATTATGATTAACTTGATGTAATATTTTTGCCTGTTTGTTTCCCAAATAAATAAATAAATACATTTTCTAGAGATGCGCCGAATAATGAGTTTGACCGAATACGAAGATTCGCCCGAATATTAGGTCCAGCTGTTGCCGAACCGAATGTTCGGCCGAATTATTCGGTTCAACGTAATTCCTTCATCTATTGTTGTAAAACAGACTAATTGGATGGTAAAATTTTTGTTCATTATCAAAGCGAAATATTTACAAAAATAAGTTAAATCACTGTTAATAATGGGTCAAGTATTAATTTCACAAAGCAGTAACTATAATACACTCTTGTAACTTGTAACAAAACCCTCTCAAAATTGTTCAGTAAATAAGTATTCGACAGCTGAACGGAATAATTCGGTCGAATACTGTGGCGCTACCGCGAACAGCAAACGAAGTTTTCCCTCTCTGTCGCACTTGCAAGTTTGCATATAAGTGAGACAGAGAGGGAAAACTTCGTTTGTGGTTCGCGGTAGCCCCTCGGGACATTCAAAAACATGCCAAATACCGAATAATAACCGATTATTCGGCGCATCCCTAATATTTTTCAGTGATAACTTGGTTGATTTCAATACTTCACACCAGAGGGCCTACTCCGAACAACTTCGTATCGTGTCGTCCCTTTCACTCATATAGTGTATGACACGAGAGCGAAAGGGACGGCACGATATGAAGTTCGGAGTTAGGCCCTCTGGCCATAAAGTGGTAATTAGCTAAGCGTAAGGAAATTCCCACTTCCTCGCCAGCGGAAGACATCAAATTTTGTACTTACCAGCGGTAATAAAGGCCTCAGATCGCATATTTATCTCCCTTGCCTTCGGCTCGGGGATCAAATATTAATCTGAGACATTTGTTTTACCGCCCTAGGTAAGTAATGAATGTACTATAAATTATTACTTTTCGGCAACCAACTTAGGCTATATAATTGATAGTGACCTCATGGTGGTCCAGAGGGGCTACCTCGAACCGAAAACGAACGAAGTTCGAATATCTCCCTCTCTGTCGCACTTGCTAATTCGTGCGGCAGAGAGGGAGATATTCGAACTTCGTTCGTTTTCAGGGGCGCTACCGCGAACAGCAAACGAAGTTTTCCCTCTCTGTCGCACTTGCAGGTTTGCACATAAGTGAGGCAGAGAGGGAAAACTTCGTTTGTGGTTCGCAGTAGCCCCTCTGGTTTCGAATTCCGGTCAAGGTATTTATTTGATGAGGGATGACCGCGAATATTTTATTTATTTATTAAGTATTTAAAAAATATTATCATTTCAGGAGGTGGGAGTAGAAGATGGAGAATTTGATGAACAGGAAGAAATCCCTGAGGAAGAATACGCCGAGGAAGGTTAACAGATTCTAGTCAATTCCATGATATCATGAGACATACAGGTAACCAGTTGTCTCCCGACGAAAAAAACAATAGCATATAGTAGAATCCGCTTATAACGACTCCGTAACATTTGACCGCTTTTAACAACTTCGAAATCACCACACATTAGATTTGATATCAAACATTTTCAAAGTAAATCAGTCCGTTTTGTGCGAAGTCCTGTTAGTACGACGTAATATCACCGGTCCCTTGACTGTCGCTTTATCCGGATTCCACTGTACTTTTGTTATATGCCCGTACATGTGCGGGATCGGGAGACAGCGGGGTAAATTACTTTTAAGTTTACCACTGAAATATGTTCTTATTGCATTAGATATACCACTTTAATGCAATAGTGACAGAGTTTCTATTATATACGCACTAGGGTTTATACAGAAATCACTCGAGGTTCCCAAGGGGGGGTCATGAAAACCTCACGACTGATCACGTTTGGGGGGGTACAACGTAGACATCACGTGTATTATTTTCCTGTACGTACAAAACCAAGAAATAATATCTACTCATGTAGGACATTGTAAATCATCATTTCGCACGTTAAAAACAGCGAGTTCATTTACGATTTTTGAAATATTGGAGAGCTTGCATAACACGTAGGTATACGAAAATAAACACAATACCATTTCAGTCTAAATTTTGGAGCGCTTGCATAACACGTATACGAAAATAAACACAATACCTAATTTTTTAATAGTGAAATAATACATGTGAGGTTTCGTGGGAGGGGCTCTTAGAACCTCACCAACGATCAAGGGGGGGGGGGGGGGGGGGGTCTAAAAGTGTGTGTTGTTTTCTGGATAAGCCCCTCGGTATCTTAAAATCGTGTTACAATTACGATTTGAAACGGGATATTTACCATGTATATTTGTATTTTTGAGTTCGTAATTCTAATGTAAATGACCATGTAAGCTTGAAATCTTAAAATCGTGTGTTTGTAATAGAACTAAAGCGCTTATTACACCATCCTGAATTCAGAATCCTGACTGAGCTAGGAAGCAGATTCAGGAACGTGTAATCGCATTCAGGAAGCAAGGATCCTAAGAGCTTCCTTCCTATCCCCTCCCTCGCGTCCTAGTACCTAGGACGGCTGATTCAGGATAGTGTAATAACTGCTTAACTATATTACGAATTACAATAGTGTTAAATTCAACGCTATCTAAATATCGTATGTTCGTAATAAATGCTTTACAACCTATATTGAAGTTGATTGAAATTAAGTCAGAATATCAATTGGATTAACATTACCTCTCAGTGACAAAGTTTAAAGTAATCATACTATATATACATGATATGATTGATAAAGAAACGAGAGACACGTCTTTAAGTTCCAATATCGTCAACAAAGTCTATGCAGTGCTAATCATGCCGCCAGGACAAGCGCTCATGATTAAAGACCGCGTACTAGTTTGAAACCGAGCGATAGAGCGATTAAAAATGTGACCCCATTTCATTTTACTTTAATATATCTGGAGTTTTCTATATAAAGTATGTTGTACTTGTGTGTGTAAGCACGAGAGCCCTTATTAACTCACCAGATTTCATGTGATAGTGTCTATATGCTCTAAGTAATCTTGTATGATAATGACAAGAACAATCTCATGATTTAGGAATATATAGTATTCTGTTCTATTTAAAATGTGAACTGACTATTCAAAATGTATACCTTAGTGTGTAAGAACTATTGTTATATATATTCATTGTTAATTATACATGCGTTATGTGTAGTGTAGTTATTATTTATATTATAAATTATGTGCTGAGATATGGCCATGATTCTATTCAGATTTTTACTTCTTTTTACTGAAGAAGCTAGTAACACTTATCCAAGGCCGACTTTAACCAATTGGAAGCCCTGAGCACACTAGGGTAATGGGGCCCCTATGCCCTTGACAGATCACTAAATATTGGTTATCGTTTGGTGATCTGGCAGTAAGTAGTGGGCCCCTATCGATCGCGGGGCCCTGGGCAAGTGCCCTTAGTGCCCAGTGGGAAAGACGGCCCTGCGCTTATCTGTAAAATATTTTAGGCTTTCTTGAAATATACATCTGTTCCAGAGCGAAAAAGGTGGTTATAAATATCTGAACACGATCCACAGTAGAAGAGTAAGGGTAGGGGCAGAAGGGTTTTTACCAGGGCATGGAAACCGGTTTCGTTTCCATGCAATTAACTGTTTAAAAATTTCGGTGAATTGCGTTTGATGATATATTTTCGTATTTTAAATCATTTATTTCACAGATGAAAGTTAACAAAAACAAATCTTAAAATAAAAATGGAGATATGAAAAATACTTTAGGAGATATTTCAAAAATAGTAAAAACCTTCCTTTGGAGTTGCAGGTCTATAGGCTGCGGTGGCCGCTTACCATCAGGTGGACCGTACGCTTGTTTGCCACCGAATTCCGAGCCCTGGTTTTTACCCCTACCTCTACCCTTCTACTTTCAATTTCACACATCCTGTTTTTTAAAATGTGTTCAATGCTTAGATAATTTAATTATACATTTCCTGTTATATATGAATGTTTTATAAATCGAGTTGAAATAAAACCATTATTAAAGCCTAACTTTTTTTATTTACACTAAACTTGATTTTATTTAATGGTTTTTCCTGTATTTTGTATATCTTTATGCCATCCTTCAATACTTTCACATGTTCATCAACATTGGTGATTGTTTCTACTTCAGTAGAAGTGCAATCAACTATTTCTACATTAGTGTCTTCTACACTATCCACTTTTGGATGCTTATCCTCAAATATATTAATATTTTTACTCACATTCTTGGATCTATCTATAAATTCATTTGATTCACTAACTTCAACAGGCTTTGCCTCATTTTGAATAAAGCAGGGTTTGAAAGGTTCTAAATAGTCTTTAAGTTTCCGTTTTCTTATAGAACCATCGTGACGAATAACATTATTGTCTCCCATATTTAGTTTATGTACCGTCTTTTCTACTTCCGGTAGAACTTCAATATTTTTAACAGGTTTTTCTTCTTCTGACTGTAAATTTCGTAGTCTGTTTACAACATCTTGTTTTCTCTGCAACAGTTTTATTCTAGTTTCTTCCATATCTTCCAATTCTGGAGCATAAGTGACATGCAAGGAGCCTCCGTAGAAATTCTTAGTGTCTAACATTCTCTTAGCTAATCTAGCTGATTGTATTTTCTCAAAAACAGCATGGTATGTCTCTGTGAATTGCTCATTTTTGTAATCCTTAGCCAAGTTAAAGGCTTTTAGTTTACCGAATTTTAGGAAGAGAGCTTTGGCTTCCTGTCGTAGATTGAGAGATGGAACGCCGAATATAAGCAGGTGGTTTGATTCGTTGTTGATTGTATACACCTGCAGCAAAAGTAGTTTATTAAGCAACAAATTTGGTAGATTAATTTATCGTATGTTCTGGCCTCTACGGCTGGCAAATATACTTAAAATATGTGAAATGTTGCAATTAATCCTATGTTACATTTAAAAAACGGTAAAATGCTTTGTAACAGGATAAATGAGAATCAAAATATGAATTGAAAATAACCTTCACAGCGGTAAGTTTGCGGCCCTGTCGGTATGGCAGGCGCGTCGTGCAGAGCGGCTTTTGCTCGTGGTGAGGCAAGATAATCTTATCATCGTGGTTTTCCACCGACATCTCAGTTTATCGAGTGAGTAGAGGTAAAATAAAACCAAATATTGGGTTTTTATTTACATCATGAATCATTAATC
Organism: Epiblema foenella; assembly: GCA_963556455.1. Classification (NCBI taxonomy): domain Eukaryota; kingdom Metazoa; phylum Arthropoda; class Insecta; order Lepidoptera; family Tortricidae; genus Epiblema; species Epiblema foenella. The sequence continues at coordinate 10,500,409 of OY747121.1, read as the reverse complement.
ACTGCTAATCACAATGACATGTCAGATGTCATTGTGATTAGCTGCACAGACTAGCTAGGATGGTAGAATATTTATATTTAATCTAAATGGTAGAGACTAGCTAGGATGGTAGAATATTTATATTTAATCTAAATGGTAGTATTCTGGGGCGCTACCGCGATGGCAAACGAAGTTTTCCCTCTCTGCTGCACTTACGTACGAACGTGCAAGTGCGACAGAGAGCAAAAATTTCGTTTGCTTCGCGGTAGCGCCACTGGTATGATGGCCTTTTTTGGCCCGTCCGTGGCCACCGTCCCAACCGTTTGATGAATTGCATTTGCTGGCAATACTATTCTGTTCGAGCTTACTAAAAAAACGTCTGCATTATGCTAATCATCCCAAAACGACACGTTTTTAATGCAACAACAAAACGCAAAAGAAACTTCAAAAATTTCAATGGCCGACGTCTCGTTGTCTCAACAAAACATTTGAACACGTTGAACTTACATAATTACTTTATTAGAAGCCCTCGAGCTGCATGCCACCGGCTTATATCACGTAAACCCCAAAAACAACCCTCCAAAATGTCAACAGTCGTATCTGACTGTTTCACCATCGGCAGTATAGTGGCTACCAGAACTTGTTATAATGAAGAAATAGAAGGAGAGGTTTTAGCTTTCGATCCTCAAACTAAGATGTTGATCTTGAAATGTCCATCATCCAGCGGGAATCCTAAACGTCACGATGTGAATATTGTTAACTTATCGTTAGTGAGTGACGTGCAAATCAAGAAAGAAGTGAGCTCCGTGCCCGAAGCACCTGCGACCCTCAATCTTCACAGACTTAACACTAGAGTACGAAATTCTATCGAGAATAAGAGAAGACTAGTAAGTACTGGCTTTTTTTAAATTTATTTATCAAAAAAGTACATAACAGTTACAACCTTTTAATTGCTCGCCAAACAGCCATAACAGTTTGTTGGCGAGATCGCGCCCATTTAACTAATGTTAGGTACTTACTATGCTATTATGAACTAAACTTAAACACTGAATATGACAATGCCTAAACATTTAACTGTAATATTTTTTTAAGTTTTTAAAAGCCGCTCTACTAATTTAAATTATTTAAATACATGCCATAAATCTGCATCTCCATTTTATGTTATTAGAATTAAAAAAGTTAATTTTTAGCTTTACAACTGTTAGTCACAGTTTATGCTGTTTATTATCAGTGGAAATACATTTTATATTTCAGAATTTCTACTTTGTATTGTTATATAGGGCATGCTGATGCAATATGTTTAATTGTTACTCAGTCCTACTTTGTTAGATTGTGAGGAACTCATGTATATATTTCACGAGTATGCGCTGTGTTGAGTGTGGGGGAGTATTTGAGTTGTCTTCAATAGAAAGTGTACATCAAAATTACCTTACTCCTTACATACATAAAAATGTCATGCAAATTAACACAAAAGAACTGATTAAAAAGTGGTTGAATTAAGTCCTTACCTATACACTTTTTTGACAATGAATCCCTCATATAAAACAGGCTGACAGCCTGCTTGTGATTGTCTGAAATATCAGGCTATGGTGTCTGTTTGCCAGACGGGCTACATGGGTCAATCAACTTTTCTTGTTGTTATTCTGTCCCGTCAGCGAGGAGACAACAGTAACCATGTTTCTTAGATAAATGTTTTTAATATGGAATTCAAGCATGCTCACGAGATGACCCATGTCCAAATAGCGTAAATAAGTATAAATTACTTACTAAAACTCATGTTTGGTGGACTTAAAACCTATAAGAACATAGTTTTAAAGAGTGACTCAGGAGACATAGCCATGGTAACAAGCAACAAAGAATAGTTGATCCACCCACATGCTTATTTGCCTGTTATCAAAATAAAAAAGTTATACATAGTATGTAAGAGTAAAAGAACTACATGTAATTAATTTTGAGTTCCTTTAGTTGTTACTTGCACCACCAACAATTTTTTCTGCTTCGCCTTAAGGTTGACTGGTAGAGAATGCCAGGCGGCATTAAGTTCGCCTTTTGTACTATAAGGTTTCTTTTGTGCAATAAAGATTAACCTGTTGTCTCCTGATCCTGCACATGTACTGGCACATAACAAAATTATGCTATTGTTTATTTTTTTCGTCAGCAGACAATGGGTTAAATAAATAACACATGATCATAATAATGTTATTTATTATGATCATGTATTATTACAGCAAGAGTAAATGAGAGTATTTATCCTCTGTATGAAAGAGACACAGATACAGTTGACTGAATTTAATAACGATAAAGATTATAAAAATAGATTAAAACCTCCGCAGAGTTTGTTGCTATATTAGTTTTGTATTAGGCAGTACCGCTGCTAACGTAAACTACAAATTTAGAAATAAAGGAAAAATAGCTCAGTTGGCTAGAGCGACTGGCCGCGAATGCCGGGTAGTCGCAGGTTCAAATCCTGCTCGGTGCCTAAATTTTTAAATTTTTCCTTTATTTCTAAACTTGTAGTTTGTTGCTATGTTGGTCATCTTTTGAATTTTGGTTTGTTTAATCACTTCAGAATACCTCCGCTTGTAATAGGGATATTGTTACCAAGTAAGCTAGCACAACTTGCTGCCAAGTCGCATCTTTTTTTTTAAAATTATGGTCTACAAACTAGATGTTACAAGTTTTGAACACTCATGGTCTATTACATTACAGTGGCTAGTTACACTCTTGTACATCCTAAAAAAGTAGACACATCATGCATAGAACATGCGTGCAGGTTTTACAAAATATGTAATAGTTTACAAAGTTTACAAAATTATACTAATCGATAATTGAATTTAGTAAGTTCAGCTAAACCGCTCAGCTAAATCTCGCGCGACTCGTCGATTCCTGTCTCTCTCAAACTGTACAAATTAGAAAGAGGACCGTAGATTTCTCTCTACTCGCGTCGCGTCGCAGCGGCAGTTGTGCTAGCCCCGCTAACAAAGAAATCAATAAGTTCGAATTTTTCTTGTTGCATCTGCGTGCTCTTACCCCACCAATAGCATTATTTTCTTTAAGTGGATCGACCAAAATTAAAAAACAAAGACTACAGTGGAATCCGGATAAAGCGACAGTCAAGGGACCGGTGATATTACGTCGCACAAAACGGACTGGTTTACTTTGAAAATGTTTGGTATGAAATCGGACGTGTGGTGATTTCGAAGTCGTTAAAAGCGGTCAAATGTTATAAGCGAAGTCTTATAAGCGAAGTCGTTATAAGCGGATTCTACTGTATATCCATCCATGCTCCATGAGCTCATACCGCCTTCCCCCTTCTATCGGACATCCAGACGTACGGCTGGATACCATCCTTACTTGGTTGAAATTCCTCTTATTCGAACCAAGCGCTCTGCATCATCTTTTATAATACGCACTTCTAAGGTTTGGAATTCTCTGCCGGCGTCTGTGTTTCCGAGCTCATATAACCTAGGCCTTTTTAAGGCACGAGTGAATAGGCACCTTCTGGGTGAGCTCGCTTCATCGTCGGCCTCATCTTTGCCCCCTGGCTAGATGCTGGCCAAGAGCGATCCCATTTAAAAAATACATATATATCAAGGCTCGCACTATTGCTAACAGCTAACAGCATTATGTTGTGTCATTTTCAGGTATCAGCACTGTCAGCGTGCCTGGACCCCGAGGGCCAGCGGCTGTTCCTGGCCATAGCGAGAGTCATCGATGACGTCTCGTGGTCCGGACAGAACATCAGAGTGTACAACGAAGTCACAATCTCACCACCTTACAAGGTACGATAAAATGCCTGAAATATAATAAATAAATATAAATATATGTGGATAATCCTACACAAATCAACCTAGTAGGCTAGCACAACTTGCTGCCAATTCGCATCTCGCGCGACTCGGCGATTCCTTCGCCGATCTTATGTGACATGTATTTGTTATTGTGTACAATAAAGTGCTTACATACATACATTCATACATACATAACATATAGATATCCATAAATATACACATATTTATTTATTTATTTATTAGCTTAAGCACACAAGTTTATAATACATAACAAAGAGATGTCTGGCGAACCCCAAACTAGGCTGAGCCTGTATCTTGGGGCCCTGGAGTGCAGATATGTGAGACAGATTTGATTAAGTGAGCAGACTCTTTTAAATATATATATATATCTATGGATATCTTTTATATATATATATATATAAAAGATATCCATGATTAGTTTAGTATTAACTGATTTTTAGTAGGTTCTATATACTATCTCTCATGCATCACCTACCATGAATCATAATGCTTGATTTGATTTCCGCTACCCTAAGGTTGTCTGGAAGAGATCGCACTTTAGCGATAAGACCGCCTGTTGTTTGCCTCTACTCATTGTAATTATGTACTGTACTGTGTTTTTTTTTTGTTGAGGTTATGCAATAAAGAGTATTTGTATTGTAATAAAGCCTCTTTACATTTCATATTTCCTAATAAATTACATTTTAAGTTAATATAAGGATTATAGCACGTGCCATAAGAATTATAGCACGAGTGCCGCTAGATACTCCGGCGAAGGAACTCTTTATAAAACTGGGCATCCTAACATTACCAGCGTTGCTAATTATGCAAGTGGCTGTGTACGTGCGTGAACACCTTACGTCATTCAAAACAAATGCCATGGTGCACGAGTACGAAACGCGAAATGCCGACAAACTTATGGGTATAAGCCGCAAGTTGAGCAAGTCGTCTAAACTTACACACGTTATGGGCCCCAAGGTATACAACAAATTACCAAAGGATATAACCGAAGCCCCAAGCTTGCATAGTTTTAAAACACGGTTAAAAGACTGGCTTATTGAGCGCCCGTTCTACAGGTATGATGAGTACATAATGTACAAGGAATTAGGTTAATGTAACTGTTTACAATTTGTGTTTCTACGACTTTTCATTATTCTTTAACTGACACTATGTAAATGTAACTAATTATTTTTTTCCCTATAAGGGGAATGCTAATTGTATTCTTATTAATATATATTGTTATTATCAGTATTTTTTGACATGTAAATTGATTTTATTAAATAAATGACTATGTACATAAATGTGATAATCCATATTGAAAGGGACCTTATGGCGGCCGGCACTTACGCCTTTATTGCCGCTGTTCCAATACAATAGTGAATAGGTGTAATGTAAGAGCCTGCCGCCATAAGGTCCCTTTCGATGTGGATTATCACAAATACTTACACATATATACAGTCAGCCACAAAGCCTAAAGGAGTTAAGCTATTCAGTGCCATGGGAGAGACAAATATTATTTATTACTATAAATTAGAAAAAATCATCCGTCCACAGGTCGAGAATGTGCAAGGCGAGCCGGACTCGAAGCCCTACAACTACATCCGCAAGTTCGTCGAGCGGCACTGGAGCGACCGCGACCACCCCGCGCCCTCCGCCGCACCCCCGCAGTAGCGCACACACACACACACACACACAATGTACGACGGACATGATAATGCACGATCAATACTAGATTGTGTCTCAACGGAGCAAAATATAGTTACGGCGATATATTGAATCTTGGGGCGCTACCGCGAACAGCAAACGAAGTTTTCGCTCTCTGTCGCACTTGCACGTTCGGATGTAAGTGTGACAGAGAGGGAAAACTTCGTTTGCTGTTCGCGGTAGCGCCCTTTTTGCTCTCTGTCGCACTTGCACGTTCGAACGTAAGTGCGACAGAGAGGGAAAACTTCGTTTGCTGTCGCGATAGCGCCCCTGAGGGGCTACCGCGAACCGAAAACGAACGAAGTTCGAATATCTCCCTCTCTGTCGCGCTTGCTAATTCGTGCAACAGAGGGAGATATTCGAACTTCGGTCTTCTAGCCCCTTTGAGTAAGAAGCGTCATTGTTGACCTCAAATGAGGGCAGGCGCGGATCCAGGATTTTGGTCAGGGGGGGGCACTTTCGAACTTTCCGAAAATAAAACTGACTTTTGATAACTGTTTTTATTGTCAGAACATATTTCCTACGTGAGGACATAGGCAATTGCCCCTGTTGCCCCCCCCCCCCCCCCTGTTTCCGCGCCTGAATGAGGTAACAAAAGTACGACTGATACCTCATTCGAGAGCGTCAATCACTTTTCTGAATAGCACGTGTGAAAAGGTATTTAGGCCCCGGAAATACGCGCCCCATGTTCGAAAATATGTGAACACGACTTTATTGTCTGGGGCAAAGGGTTGCTCAGATATTTTTGAACGGTTGGGAATGTTCATATATTTATGAACTCGACTGTAAAGCTCGTGTGCTGCGCAGTATATGGTCGTGTATTCTTGGATCCTAATATTATGGAATAATTATTAATTATTATCTCGATAGAAACAAGATCCAAAGTTAGAGTCTTTATTTTCCTTTTTTTGCTCAGCCTACTAAAACAACGTATTATTAAACGATACAATTATAAAACCATGGTATTTTTACTTCATCTAAACTCTGTGGACTCAGAATCTAATAAAACTGCACACAGATTTGTCTAAAAATGCCATTCCCGAAGAATGTTGTATCCCGTTTTGTCGTGCGCGAAAGGCATAAGCGTGTCTCTTTCACGGGGGGCGTGGCTGATGGAATCGAGGCATCCCCTTAACCTTTTGAACGCCAAGTATTGGTCACAAATTAAGAAATCAAACCGTAGATCGCTATTACTTTGGCGACCGCTTTAGCCTAGTTGGTAGTGACCCTGCCTTCGAAGCTGGAGGTCCCAGGTTCGAATCCCGGTCAGGTCACGTATTTGTGTGACGAACACGAATATTTGTTCTTGAGTCATGGATGTTTTCTATGTATTTAAGTATCTATTTATCTATATAAGTATGTATATCGTCACTTGGTACCCATAGTACAAGCTTTGCTTAGTTTGGGACTAGGTTGATTTGTGTAAGATTGTCCAAAAATATTTATTTATTATATTTTTACTTTGGCCAGGCTGTTGGCTGTCGTTGGCGTGCGTGGCACGATTTTCCTATGCCGGGATTTCCCGTCTGTGGCGATGGAAGGGTTAACTGTGATGTTAATTACATGGGACGCGTATTCCCACGCCGTACATTGCTGTGGTCGTGCATTATCATGTCCGTACATTACATGAACCCACACATACACACACACACACACACGAAATGTCTACAGACACTGCTAGATTCAGGGGCGGTACCGCGAACAGCAAACGAAGTTTTCCCTCTCTGTCGCACTTGCAAGTTTGCACATAAGTGAGACAGAGGGAAAGCTTCGTTTGTGGTTCGCAGTAGCCCATCAGGTCAATGCGGCTCCATTAAATAAAACTATTTAACTGACATTTGGTTTAATGAATCTTTATAAAACCTGGCATACAATGATTAATTTAAAGTCTGGAATGAATTGTATAAACACACACACATACATACGATAACGAAATGTCAGACTACTAGATTCAGTTCAATCCATCTTCTTGAAATAATAATACATTACTGTTGAGGCCGCGGAATAGGGGATTGACGGCCGAGTGTTAACGAGGCCATCTAGAGATACGAGGCCGACAATCCCTGTTCGCGTCGAGTGTATAGTGCTTTTCTCAAAAAATGCAATGAAATTTGAAGATAAGAAAACTCGTAACGTAATTTCTAGTATTCAGTAATAAAAACACGCGCTTCAGCTCGGCAGCGACGTCTTATGTTTTCGGGGCACTTTGAGGCTAGCAATGTTGTATGAAATTCCATTATTGGCCGCTCGTTGCGCCGCACCCGAAACGTGATACTTCGCGGCCTGTTAATAACATCAATATTTACACGTGTAAATAAGTGTCAATATTTACACGTGAAGTTTACATAATTATATATATTTTCTCATCTGCCAAACTGTATTACAGTTTGTTGGCAGAAAACATGTATATACCCTCAATTACAATACTATTGTATCTAGCTAATCTTTATGTACTTGTTTGAAAACAATTGTTTTTTAAGAACACTAAAACTTAACTAATAATAGCTTGCTTACTCGACCATATTCGATATTTCATTGCATGTTTGAGAAAAACTAACTGACATTTGGTTTAATGGATCTTTATAAAACCCGGAACAAAACGACTAATTGAATGTCTGGGATAAACTATACTGAACATGTTTTTTATCATCTTTGCATATAAGTCTTATTTCACATAATAAAATACGTTTTTAACTAGAATTTTGCGACATGTTTTAGACTACCCGACTTGTTTTTTTTGGTTTCATACCCAAAAGATCAAACAGGACCCTGTTACTTGACCGGTTTAGCCTAGTGGGTAGGCCTGTGAAGCTGACGGTCCTGGGTTCGAATCCCGGCCAGGGCAAATATTTGTGTGATGAGCATGAATATTTGTTTCTGAGTCTTGGATGTTTTCTATGTATTTAAGTAAATACTTATATAATAGATATAAATATATCTATTAAATATATCGTCGTCTAGTACCCACAACACAAGCCTTCTTGAGCTTACTGTGGGGCTAGTTCGATTTTTGTAAGATTGTCCTCTAATATTTATTTATTTTTTATTACTAAGACTCTGCTCTCCGTCTATCACCAGGCTGTATCTCATGAACCGTGATGGAGTCCAACCTCGCTAACTCAGCAAGGAATCACTTGGCAACACTGTGCGTTATACGTCATATTTGTATGAAAATTTGAGGTAGTGTTGCCAAATTATTTCAATGCACAGTTAGTGTGGTTGGACTCTAGTTAGACTCTTGAAATTTACACAGATGACAATAATAATAATAATAATAAATCTTTATTGTCACGTAAAAACAGAGAAAAGTACAATACAAAAGCAGATATTTAAAAAAAAAAGTGAAAGAAAAAGAAACATTACAATGAAAAAAAACAGCACTGATGTATTTCTGTTGCAGCCATAACAACAAAAATACTAAATAAACTGAATAAAATAAATATTAAAGGGGGCTTCCATACAACAAATATGTTTTTTTACCGTTTTTATAGATAATGGTGCGGAATCCTTCTTACGCGAGTCCGACTCGCACTGGGCCGGTTTTTTTTGGACATGTCTTGTAGACATTTATTTATTGCTCAAAGATTATAAATAAATATTTGTGGACAATCTTACACAAATCAACCTGGTCCCAAACTAAGCAAAGCTTGTACTATGGGTACCAAGTGACGATATACATACTTATATAGATAAATATATACTTAAATACATAGAAAACATCCAAGACTCAGGAACAAATATTCGTGCTCATCACACAAATAAATGCCCTGACCGGGATTCGAACCCGGGACCTCCAGCTTCGAAGGCAGGGTCACTACCAACTAGGCTAAAGCGGTCGTCAAAGGTTAGCGGGAAGAAATCCCTTACAGGGATAAGCTCGCCTTTGTACATGTGTGTCAATTGTTCTTGTAATTTGTGTTCATACTCGTGTACAATAAAGAATTTTACATACATACATACATTTTGATATTAAACCAGTGGAGAATAATTTGCTTCACGAGGCGTGTTATCATATACATCTATACAGCCGAATGCTCAAATTATTGTGTATATTCCAATAGGACCGTGCCAGATAAAAAAACTACAAACAATAAATTTGTTACTTGTTGTCGACATGGCGAATACTCGTTGGCAACGCGCATGTTACTTCTGGAGTTTGAAGCGTCCATATGCTACGGTGACTGCTATTACCAGTCATTCATTTATCTAGGGATGTCTACAAAAATACTTGACACGTGAAATACTGATAAGGCGAGCCGGCAATACACACATGGACAGATGTGCGAAAGAGATGTAAAAATAGACAATAACATACGTGGACACGAGATACAATGTGTTATTTCCTCTCCCTCATCGCGTGTTATTTGTCACCGAAACGACATCAATGTATGCAAGACTATCAGTTTATTTTGAATTTAGTGCCAAATACAGAGGGGCTACCGCGAACCACAAACGAAGTTGTCCCTCTCTGTCTCACTTATGTGCAAACTTCCAAGTGCGACAGAGAGGGAAAATTACGAATGCCGTTCGCGGTAGCGCTCCCGCACTGGGGCGCTCTCTCTCTGTCGCACTTGCACGTTCGGACGTAAGTGCGACAGAGAGGGAAAACCTCATTTGCTGTTCGCGGTAGCGCCCCTGTAGTCTGTACTCCGGACTTTGTATCGTGCCGTCCCTTTCCCTCTCGTGTTATTCACTATATGAGTGAGAGGGACGGCGCGATACGAAGTTCATAGTAGCCCCTCAGTCTTATCCTTACTTCATGCAATGTGGTCACGATGAATGGCATTCTGTCACCAGATATAACATGACTAAGAATGAGATGTCACCATCCTGCTAAAGGATGTATCAGTCTACTGATACATTTCAATTTAGTCAGGTCAGGTAAGCCCATTCCTTTCGGTAATACGCTAATGCGCCTTCTGTGGGATCTTCTTTGTACGAAATGCGCATAATCACACAGATAGTGCATAAATTTGACAGAAAGTATGTATATTACTATATATTATAACGAAATCATTCCAATGAGGGCTATCACGTATGAATTCACCGCTAGAGGCGCTAGTGTAGCACGAGGTCTCCGAAATGTCAAATGTCACCCTTTGTGGTTGCGCTACGCGGGTTAATATCTAATTGGAACAATATGGTGACTATTTTTCAAAACCTGAGCTTGATTATGGCAAATATGAGTTACGGGTCAATGACTGTCAGTTCTTTGAGACAGTTTTGTCTTTCGGAAACTTATTTCCTCCTTTATTTCCTAACAAAACGGGACTGCGCTACAATGTGGGATGTTGGATATTTTTACGGTACGGTTTTAAAGTATTAAATATGATTTAAACGTAAACTTCGTTCTCATGCCCATAATAACCAATAAAAAATTTTGACAGCTGGACCCTACTCGACTGTGGCGCCAACTGGTGAGCATAAAAACGATAGCCCTCATTTCGTTATAACGTCGTGGCGTCCGCCGCGCTGTAGCGTTAGGATGCATCTATATACGTTTACCACCAATAAAATCTTTGTGTTTTTGTTATTTATTAAGTAATATCACTTTATATTTATTCTTACTTCATGTTTTTTTTATAGGGCTTCGCTGCCTCATGCAAATAACTAAGTGTTTATGGGAAAATATAAATAAAATATCGGAACGCATCTAAACGCGCATTAATGTCAAATTGACAGCTAACTAGGGCTATGTATGTATTTCACAGCAAAGAGTATAATAAGTATATTTTCACAGTATCGTATCTCTTATTAGGCTGTAATTTGGCTGTAATATATTGTATATTGATCATCAGACTTTCGCTGCGGAGCTTTTTATTATATTACATGAGATTAAAAGTAATCTCATGGCTATTTCAAAAAATTCCTTCAAAACCTAGACTTAATAACTGAGTTTACTAATTGATGATGGAGTCTGCAGCAGCGAAGGAAACAAGCGTAATGGAAGTGCGTGTGAAGTCTGAGCAGACTTTGGAGGATGTCATTATTAAAATAGAGCCCTCATTGGAAGATGCTTGTGTAAAAGTCGAGCCCTGGAGCCACTGGAGCTCGGATGCGTGTGTAAAAGAAGAGCCCTCGAATTCTGTAGTTTGTATAAAAACGGAGCCCTCAAGCTCCTATGTGTGTGTAAAAACCGAGCCCTCAAGCTCCTATGTGTGTGTAAAAACCGAGCCCTCAAGATCCGATGTGTGTGTAAAATCCGACCCCTCATGTCCTGAGGATGAGGGCGCGCGCGGCTTCAGCGAGTCGGCGGCTGCGGCGCTGGACGCCGACTGCGTCGTCACGGACGAGCTATTGCAGCCGAGTCACAGGCTCTGCGCGAAAGGTCAGTTATTTTACAGTATCAATATCTAGGAAAGTGGGGAAGGCGCTGGTTTCACCTTTTTAGGGTTTCGTACCCAAAAAAACGGAACCCTATTTCTAAGACTTCACTGTCCATCTGTCTGTCTGTCACCTGGCTGTATCTCATGAACCGTGATTGTTAGTCAGTCGAAATTTTCACAGATGATGTATTTCTGTTGCCACTATAACAACAAATATTAAAAAACCTAATAAAATCAATATTTATAGTTATGGCACAGAACCCTTTGTGTGCGAATCTGACTAGCATGTGCGAGGTCAGTTTTTTTAGTTACAATCTAGTTTACATTGATCATAGGTGAAGGTGATCATAATTTATGAAAGATATTTCTTATATGGCATACCCGTCAGGGGCACATTTCTTATGTGGCATACCCGTCAGGGGCACATTTCTTATGTAGGATACCCATCAGGGGCACATTTCTTATGTGGCATACCCGTCAGGGGCACAGGCAAACATCTATGTATAGAGAGCCAATATATCTTTTTTTTTACCTGACAAGGTCAGTCTTGATATAGACAGTGAGTTAGTTATTAGGACATATTTTTTGTTACCCCAGTCTTTTTTTAGTTTATTTAGAAAAAAAAATCCCCAGTAAATAATCATAATACCACAATGGCAATTAAAAAAATTGTTTTTTGCAGGTCACACTCAACAGAAGGAGCTAAAAGGGAGATGTGAGCCTAAGCAACAAGGCTATTGTGGACGGATCTCTTCAATAAGCCATGAAAGGAAAGACACTGGCGATGAGCTTTTTCAATGTGACCACTGTAATTACACAGTCAGCAACAAAACATTGTTACAAAATCACATGAGTAAACACTTCAGTGATTTTAGTTCCACACCACTTGAGTCTGGCCAGTGTAGTTATACAAGTTTACATACAAATAAACTGATTGGCCACACCACAAAACGTTCTAGTGAAAAACCATACAAGTGTGATCAATGTAGTTTTACAACAACCAAAAGAAGTTGTTTACAACTACATGTTAGGAGGCACACCGGGGAGAGACCGTATAAATGCTGCCAATGTGGTTTCGCTAGCGCTTACAAAGGCCATTTAAAAGCCCATGAAAAAATACACGCTGGCGAGAAACCATACAAATGTGGCGAATGTAGCTATGCTAGTGCTCGAAGAAGTCATTTGAAAGCGCATGAAATGACACATTCCGGTGAAAAGCCTTACAAATGTAGTGACTGCAATTATGCCAGTGCTGTAAAGCGTGATTTAAAAGTGCATACAAAAAGGAAACATACCGGTAAAAAACATAAATGTGGCCAATGTAATTTTGTTACCGGTTATATAAGTGACTTAAAAACCCATGAGAAGACACATACTGGTGATAAACCATACAAATGTGGCTATTGCAATTTTGCTACGGCTTATAAGAATTATTTCAAAACGCATGAAAGGATACATACTGGTGAGAGACCATACAAATGTGATCAATGCAGTTTCTCTAGCGCCAGAAAAAGTCTCTTAAAGACCCATGAGAGTTTACACACTGGTGGGAAACCATTCAACTGCGATAGCTGTAGTTATTCTACTGTCAATAAGGAACACTTGAAGGTACATGAAAGGATACATACCGGTGAGAAGCCTTATAAATGCGACCGATGCAGTTACGCGAGCAGTCAAAAAAGTCGTTTAAGAACTCATAAAAGTACTCATACTAATGAAAAACCATACAATTGTAGCCAATGTAGTTTTGCTGGTGCCAATAAGAGATCTCTAAAAGTGCATGAAATGAAACATACCGGTGAAAAACCATACAAATGTAGCCAATGTAATTATGCAAGCGCATACAAGATCACTTTAGAAGCTCATGTAATGACTCATACAGGCGAGAAACCATTCAAATGTGGGCACTGCAGTTATGCTAGTACCCGAAGAGGTAACTTAAAAAAACATGAAACTATACATGCTGCGAATAACTGAATTTGGATGCTTGCAAGCAAACCTTGCGATCCAGGGGCAGATATTATTAACATGTTTGTATATTTTTAAGTTAATTTTGAGCAGCCCAACTGGGGAAGTACCTCCGCCTTGCAGAAGACCACAGCCATAATAACATTATCTACTATACAGGTATTTAGTGTTGTGTTCCTGGAGGCGAGCAAGGTTGCCAGAGCTCCCGAGGATGCACTGTGTTGAGAGCGAGGGACCTAAATGTGTTCCTTCTGCTGTCAACACAGTGCATCCTCAAATCTTATAAAGGGTCGGCAACGAGCACGTCACTCCTTTGGAGTTGCGGGCGTCTATAGGCTGCGGTGGCCGCTTACCATTAGGTGGACCGTACGCATGTTTGCCACCGGCGTTGTATTAAAAAAAAATTAAGTTTAAGTGGGCAGGTCACATAGCCAGAATGTACAAGAAATGAAGAAAAGCATTAACTAATTGGAAACCTAAAATCGTAAAAAGGGAAGTGGGTAAACCAATTACATGATGGGAGAAGAACTTGATGGAAAAATAGAAAGGAATTGAGAGAAATAGCAATGGATAGAAAATCATGGAAAAATATAAAGCAAATATTTACACATTGTATTATTTTTTTTGACATTGTATAATATATTTTTGCGACCGGTTTAGCCTAGTGGGTAGTGCACCTGCCTGTGAAGCTGACGGTCCTGGGTTCGAATCCCGGTCAGGGCAAATATTTGTGTGATGAGCATGAATATTTGTTTCTGAGTCTTGGATGTTTTCTATGTATTTAAGTATTTATATCTATTAAATATATCGTCGTCTAGTACCCATAACACAAGCCTTCTTGAGCTTACTGTGGGGCTAGTTCGATTTGTGTACGATTGTCCTCTAATATTTATTTATTTATTTTATTTATATATAATACTTATACCTATCTGTACTGTAATCATTATTGCATTGAGCTAACCAGAATTTTTTTGTGTTGTCGTCCTCAATTTAAACAATAGCTGGTTGAAGGAATATTTTGTACACCTACTTAGTGGGTAAAACATAGTGGTCTTGTACTTTGTACATACCAACAATAATTGTAACCTGTGTTTAACAAAATGAATAAATGAAAATAAATAAATGAAAATTAGAAGCAACAGATAATGGTGATCCGAAAGAGACCGTCAATATGACCTTACGAACATCACAAAGAGTATAATAAGTCTATGAACATCATTTAGAAAAAGTACCTAATGATAAAGTAATCATGTAAAAATATAGAGTTCATATAATAAAGGTTTAAAAAAAATGATGAAGTTGCTAATTCGAACAATTACCGCCCTATTGACGGAATATCACCGTAATGGGGGCTATCGTTTTTGTGCTCACCAGTTGGCGCCACTGTCGACTACGGTCCAGCTGTCAAAAATTTTTATTGGTTATTATGGAAATAAGAACGAAGTTTACATTTAAATCATACTCAATACCTTAAAACCATACCGTAAAAATATCGAATATACCGCATTGTAGCGTGGTCCCGTTTTGTTCGGAAAAAAGGAGGAAATAATTTTCCGAAAGACAAATCTGTCTCAAAGCCCTGACAGTCATTGACCCTTAATTCATATTTGCCATAATCAAGCTCAGGTATTGCAAAATAGTGACCATATTGTTCCAATTAGATATTAACCCGCGTAGCGCAACCAAAAAGAGTGACATTTGACGTTTCGGAGGACCCCACGCTACACTAGCGCCTCTAGCGGCAAATTCATACGCGATAGCCCCCATTTGACTCGGATTTATTTTTTTATCAATGTGTAGCATATCTTTTTTCTAACGAGTCATAAGCTAGAGAAGTTTTTAAAAAATGAACCTCTCATTGGTCTTTAGCAGTCCATTTGCCGAACACCTGAGGGGCTACCGCGACCACGAACGAAGTTTTCCCTCTCTGTCTCACTTATATGCAAACTTGCAAGTGCGACAGAGAGGGAAAACTTCGTTTGCTGTTCGCGGTAGGTTGGGTGTGGTTTTATCCATGAAGTAAGGATAAAAAAGTAGAAATAAGTTAAGTTCTATAAGTGAGAACCTTTAATTGGCTATGTAATTCTATTGTAGTTCTTTACAAATGTGTTACGCTGTTGGTTTTCCATGTATTTAAAATGTTAAAAATAAATAAAATAAAAATAAAACTGGAGCCGGCAATACACACACATACACAGATGTGCGTAAGAAATGCAAGCATAGACACCAACATACGTAGCAACAAGATAGAATGTGTTATCTCCTGGGGCGCTACCGCGACAGCAAACGAAGTTTTGCCTCTCTGTCGCACTTAAGTCCGAACGTGCAAGTGCGTCAGAGAGCGAAAACCACCACCACCGCGCACCAGGGGTGCTACCGCGATAGCAAACGAAGTTTTCGCTCTCTGTCGCATTTGCAAGTTTGCATATAAGTGAGACAGAGAAGGAAAACTTCGCTTGTGGTTCGCGGTAGCCCATCTGTCCCTCATCGCGTATTATTTGTCACGTTTGTCACCGGCCTGTGTCACCGAAACGTCATCAATGTATTCAAGCCTTAAGCTTAATTTGAATTTGGCGCCAATGTATATACAGCACGACTAATGGGGGCTATCGCGTATGAATTCGCCGCTAGAGGCGCTAGTGTAGCGTGGGGTCCTCCGAAACGTCAAATGTCACTCTTTTTGGTTGCGCTACGCGGGTTAATATCTAATTGGAACAATATGGTCACTATTTTGCAATACCTGAGCTTGATTATGGCAAATATGAATTAAGGGTCAATGGCTGTCAGGGCTTTGAGACAGATTTGTCTTTCGGAAAATTATTTCCTCCTTTTTTCCGAACAAAACGGGACCACGCTACAATGCGGTATATTCGATATTTTTACGGTACGGTTTTAAGGTATTGAATATGATTTAAATGTAAACTTCGTTCTTATTTCCATAATAACCAATAACAATTTTTGACAGCTGGACCGTAGTCGACAGTGGCGCCAACTGGTGAGCACAAAAACGATAGCCCCCATTATGAAACGTCAGAATTTTGCTAAATCCATATCAGTCTTCTGATACATCTCAATTTAGTCAGCCTATCATAAGTCCGTCCCTCTTGGTGGTTCGCTAATCCTCTTTCTACGGGTTTTATCACATTATGTGAAGCCTTCTATGTAGATGCGGCCTGGAAAAGGGTTAATAGTATATAATAGCTAAACAATTTAATAGTATTAAGATATACAGAATTAAAGAAATATCGCCTACACGTCGTATACCGGTCCCGGGAATCCCCAGGCTCATTACAAAAGAATGCTATTGGTTAATTTTTTCGCCGGGAGACCACGGCTTAATGACGAACTTAATACTATAAAACTTTGTATTTCGTTTGGTAGGTATACCAAATGTATGTATAAGGGCCTGTTCTCACTATCCGATACAATATCGGTGTCTGATCAAACACCGGTAAAAATGTGTGAAAAACTGCTTAGTATTCACACTATCCGATCCGATATCGGTCACATTCCATACATTTGCGATGTGAACACACCCTAAGGGCTTCGTTGCCTGTAGCAAATAGGCAAATAGGCTTGGGCAAATATCCGAACGCGCTAACGCACAGCAAAATGTCAAATTGACAGAGAGCGTGAGCGAACTCATATCGCATATTGATGTTGTTTGTTGTTGATAACTGAAACGTAATATTTGTTATTTAATCGAGGGAAATATCTTAGTTCAGATAACCAGTATTGCTCGTGTGGCGTTTATACACATCTACAGCGGTCGCGTTTTAGTTAGTGTAACCACTTGTTTTGATTATGGCTTCATTGTAACTGTGTTGATAGGCCGATTTCGACCAGTGTTATCACACAGTCGAAGTATATTATTGTATCATGCACAGTCGTTAGTGCGGTTTGATGATTGTAAGGACACAAGTAGTGCTCTCTGACTATTTTAATTTCGTCCAGTTTATTAGAGGTTGGTCTTCGCAATGCTCCTTATTTTGTATTATGTATCCCGATTACTAACTTAGGGTGGGTTGCACCAAACCGTCTGTAATCGTAAGCGGTGTTCGTTAAAATCTGGTTGTATGGAAAGTTTGACAAGTTTCTATGGGATGACAGCTACCGGCGCCATATTTGACGATGACCAGCCTGTGATCGTATGTTGGTGCAACCGACCCTTAACCGACAGTGGCTTGGCTTAGATTACATTGAGCTAGCACTGGCGTTGACACCTTTGCCGTACACATTGTCCTTGTTTTAATTTCAAAACTTCATAACATATTGAGGTAAAAGATCTATGGCTGTTGCTGTAAGGCAGTATCCGAATAATGCTTATAAGTAGTATCTGTTAGCCAGTGTTGCCAGGACTGGAATTTGATTCCATCCGATTTCAGCCTTGAAAAGATCTTAAAACAGTTGCGAGGGTCCGACACATACAGTTTCATTATTTTCTCATACATTGGTAAGCAGTCCGTTTTGACCACCACAAGATCAGCCAGACGCCTGAATTATCCAAAATCGGACCAAAAGATCCGCACTGGCAACACTGCTGTTAGCACTAATGTTGCAAGTCTAAACATGTACCGCCTTATTCATAAACGTCTATCAAACCTATATTAGTTAACAAGCCTCTAAAGTTCGTTTGTCCTTATCTATCAGTTTGACGCATGTGCTTGTGAGACAGTGACAACAGACATTTTAGTTAGCAGAGGTTTGTTAAGTTTTATGAATAACGAGGGTAGTCTTTGGTACTTTACTTTAAGCGTTTTGTTTCTCTTTCAGCACATTTGCGTCCACTGCTGGACATATGCCTCTTCCATGCCTTTCCATTTCGTTATGGACGTAGCGGTTCTGGTCCAGGTTGGCCCTGCCGTTTTTCTGATGTCATCCGACCATCTGGCTTGCAGCCTTCCCACTCTACGGCTTGTCGCTCGAGGTCTCCAGGACAGAACTCGTTGGCTCCATCGTTCGTTGTCTCTTCGGCAAATATGACCAGTCTGACGGCCTCAAATATAACTTTAAGCCTATAAGTGGGTTTTAAGAAATAGCATTGCAGCTGTTGAACAGTTACGCCCGCCATTAAGTGTTAAAAACCACAAAGTACCATGTCACTAGAAACATTGTATGTGAAAACTGAGGCAGAGGTGTGTGTGAAAGAGGAAGCTGAGGAGTGTGACAAGGAGGAGACCGGGGCACATGTGAAGGAGGCGGAGTGTGAGGACCGCGCTGGCTTGAGTGAGCTGTACGCAGACCACCAGATCAAGGATGAGCTTGTGCTGGGCCCCGTGGAGATGCACCGGCCTTGTGTGGCTTCCACACTTACAGGTCAGTAGCTTATCATATCCAGCCTATAGAATGATAATTAAGATTTGATTCCGCTGGATTTGGCTGCTTATTCTAAAAAATGCCATTTATATCCAATGCCATTTATATCCAATGCTATTTATATCCAATGCCAGTAGTTAGCTGTAAGTTAAAATACCATGAATAAATTAAAAAAAAAACTGTATTCGAATTGATTGCTTTTTGTATTACTTAATATAAGTAGAATAAAAGTTATGTTTTATAATAAACTAGCGACCCACCCTGGCTTCGCACGGGTGCACTATTTAATGGATGTTATTATACATATAAACCTTCTTCAATCACTCTATCTATTAAAAAAACTGCATCAAAATCCGTTGCGTAGTTTTAAAGATTTAAGCATACATAGGGATATAGGGACAGAGAAAGCGACTTTGTTTTATACTATGTAGTGATGACTGATGCTTGTAGTTTCAGCATTTGGTCTTGACAGTGACCTCCTTTTTCAGAAACACTGGATTCTCTTTTATTAGGTTTCCGTACTGCAAAAGGCAAAAACGGAAACCTTATAGGTTCACTTTGTTGTCCATCTGTCATATATTGCAACACTCAAGGGAATCAAAATTTATAGGGTACTTTCCGTTGACCTAGACTATGCAATTTGGCAAGTAATATTGTCTTTTAAAACAAATACAGGGAAAATCTGAAATTACATTAATTGGGTGGATCAACTATTCCTTGGCGCTCGTTACCATGGTTACGTCACCTGACTCCCTCTTTAAAACTGTGATTTTATAGGGTTTAAATTTACCAAAAATTAATTTTAACAATGAGTATCTATCAATTTGGACATGGGTCATCTCTTGAGCATATTTGAAGTCCATATTATGAACATTTTTCTAAGAAACTCGGTTACTGTTGTCTCCTCGCTGACGGGACCGATAACAACAAAGAAAAGTTGATAGACCCAATTATTAAAATCATAAAAAGTATAGTCTTTAATGTAGGCAGGCTATGGACGCTTGCAATTCCAGGGGTGTCACATGCTCGTTGCCGACCCCCATACTGTAGTCAATCGGGAAAACCTCGGGAGGGAGGGATTCACTATAGTAATTTGAAATTTCTCTTTGCAGGCCAACCTCAACAGGAGAAGCTAAGTCGAACTAAGATTTTTCAATGTGGATACTGTAGCTACACAACAGAAAGAAAGTGTTCTTTAATAACTCATGAAAGGACACACACTGGGGTGAAACTTTTTCAATGTCACCACTGTGGTTACAAAATTAACAACAAGGCATTGTTACAAAAACATATGACTACACACATTAGTGAGTTTAAATACACAGTACACAAAACTAAACGTCCCGGTGAAAATCTTTATAAATGTAAACTATGTAGTTATGCTAGTGTGAAAAGACACAAGTTACAAACGCACGTTAAGATACATAGTTTGGAAAAACCTTACAAATGTGATTCGTGCAGTTTTGCTAGTGTACACAAAGGGAGTTTAAAAGCACATGGAAAGATACATAACGGTGAAAAACCATACAAATGTAGCTTATGTAGTTACGCTAGTACCCATAAGAGAAATTTAAAAGTCCATGAAGTTACGCATATTAATGAGAAATCGTATAAATGTAGCCGGTGTAGCTACGCCAGCGGCGAGAGAAAGAGTTTAAAAATGCATGAAAAGATACATCAGCGTGAAAAACGGTACAAATGTGACCAGTGTACATTTACTACTCGTATTAAATACTCTTTAAAACTCCATAATAAGAAACATGGTGATAAAAAACGTTACAAATGTGGCAATTGTAGTTATTGCGTCCAAAACTGGGTCTAGATCATAATTTGTGATAATCCATATTGAAAGGGACCTTATGGCGGCCGGCACTTACGCCTTTATTGCCGCTATTCCAATACAATAGTGAATAGGTGTAACGTAAGCGCCTGCCGCCATAAGGTCCCTTTCGATGTGGATTATCACATTTCGTAATAGATATCTTTCGTGACTCCTTACCGATTCTTAGCGTCGGTGGCACCAACATACGATCACAGGGGCGCTACCGCGAACAGCAAACGAAGTTTTCCCTCTCTGTCGCACTTACATCCAAACGTGCAAGTGCGACAGACAGGGAAAACTTCGTTTGCTGTTCGCGGTAGCACCCCAGGAGTACTACCGCGAACCACAAACGAAGTTTTCCCTGTCCGTTGCACGTATTTGTATACTTCCAAGTGCGACAGAGAGGGAAAACTTCGTTTGTGGTCGCGGTAGCACTCCAGGGGCGCTACCGCGAACAGCAAACGAAGTTTTCCCTCTCTGTCTTACTTAGATGCAAACTTGCAAGTGCGACACAGAGGGAAAACTTCGTTTGCTGTTCGCGGTAGCCCCCAGAGGGGCTACCGCGAACTGAAAACGAACGAAGTTCGAATATCTCCCTCTCTGCCGCACGAATTAGCAAGTGCGACAGAGAGGGATATATTCGAACCCCTCAGAGGGGCTACCGCGAACCGAAAACGAACGCAGTTCGAATATCTCCCTCTCTGTTGCACTTGCTAATTCGTGCGGCAGAGAGGGAGATATTCGAACTTCGTTCGTTTTCAGTCGCGGTAGCCGGTCATCGTCAAATATGGCGCCGGCAGCTGTCATGATGACATGATTCACATGACACTGTCATGCCATAGAAACTTGTCAAACTTCCCACAGATTTTAACGAACACCGCTTACGATTACAGACGGTTTGGTGCAACCCACCCTTATAATGTATTTGGGTCATTCTACTTTTTCATGACCAGTTTCCTATTACCAAAAAAATCCATGATATGTATTGAATTAGTGTACAAAAATAGGATTTCGAAATAGTACTTGAACCTAATAATAGGAATTTATAGGTAAAAATACTTAAATATTAACATATTGCTGTAAAAGGTGGGTGGTAAAAACCATTTTTTCATACAAATGGTGAGACATCCAAGGACCACTGAGTTACTCAATTTATGAATATTAGCTGTGGTTCGTCAATTACCAAAACTATCGGGAGTGATACTGCAATTAAACCTCTTTCTAAATAACAATACAAAAAATCTGATGTGAGGGCCAAGTATTCTAAAATCTGCTTTAAAGAAGTGTCTGAAAATTATGTACATGAAAAAGTAGGAAGGTCCATTTGTCACATATTTCTAGTCACATTTTCTTTGTATTTCTTTTTATTATACTTTTTAATGTAGTGTTAAAGCCTCGAACTTTTTAAGTGCTATAGCATGCCTGTTATTGGTACATAAATATGTTTTGTGTCCTTAAATATTAGTGTCATTTTGATTATATAGGTTATGTACTGTTGGAGTGTCAAATAAAGTAAATAAATAAATAAAATGGTATATGTACTGGTCCTCGTTTCGTTCATGGCGCGACAACCACAAGGTCTACAACACGTGCCAGGGTCTGCTACAATATTCGTACTCGTACTGACACCGCAACTTTTTTTTTTGTTGAACCTGACTGTGGTTTTATAGGCCGGGCCCAATAAAGCGATAGGAGTGCGCGGTTGGAGAGTAGCCTGGGGAAAATCCAGGGGAAAACTTCCGGCACGACCACGCGTGTGGTTTGGAACACTGGAATACTCTAAGAGTTTGCGCTCCAGTGAGATTGGTTGAGCGGTTTCAACCGTATCTGAGGTGTGAGTGGAATCGAGCTACTGGGAGTTTTGTCGCTGGTTCACTAAAACCTAGCCTAGCTGAGAAGAGTCCAGCAAGAAACTCAGCTAGGCCCGACCCGGGTCGGACTGACTCTACCCGGTGTGCGGCGGTACCGGGACGAATAGGGACTATATGTATTACTGTTGTTGCGATCGCGCGGTGGACGTCCCCGCCGGCGGGACTGCCTAAGTGTACGCGTCGTGTCAGAGTTGGACTCCGTAAGCGCAGCGTTCCATCTTTCGATAGACGCTGTGATTACGTCGTCCGGGTCCGTAAGTGTGTGCCTACGACGCCGGACCGTGCGGCCCCTAATCAGTGATCGCCGAGTAACGACAGAGGGGGGAGGGATGGGAACGTAGTCGACAGCCTTCCTAACTAACGGATTCAGACACCGCAACCCCGTTGTGACGGGCGGCCCCGGGGCGCGCGAGCGTTAGGTAGCTAAAGCTTCGCGCGCCGCCCATTGCAAGCCCCCTGCCAACGCACTGGAGTCGGAGTATGTTGAATAAGCGCATGCGTGGCGTTGACGCCGTGTGACCTCGCCTGTGTCCTGAGGGGTACCGCGAACCGAAGTTCGAATATCTCCCTCTCTGTGGAACGTATTAGCAAGTGCGACAGAGAGGGAGATATTCGAACTTCGTTCGTTTTCAGGGAGCCTGCCGCGAATCGCAAACGATGTTTTCACTTTCTATCGCACTTGCACGTTTGTGCGTAAGTGTGACAGAGAGAGAAAACTTCGTTTGCTGTTCGCGGTAGCCCCTCTGGATGGCGAATCCTATAATATTATAAACGTGAAAGTTTGTGCGAATGGATGTATGTTCCGCTTAACCTCAAAAACTACTGAACGGATCTCTATGAAACTTTCCAGTATTGTGGCTTAGACATCAGAATAGGACATAGGCTACCTTTTATCTGCGGGTTACACCGCAGGGCGCTGCTAGTAGTAATATATTTCTAATTACCATACTCTTAAGCGAGGTTTTTAGACTAGCAAGAACTTGCGTGAAATTTCCAGTGTATTTCTATTATATTGCAGGATTTGATCGTATTCATGTTGCCTCGGTAGCGGCGCAGCCCCGCAATGTAATGAAAATTGCATGGAAATTCTTGCTAATTTAAGCTTAGTAAAGAGTAAATTTATTGATTCAAACACAAATGACACAACAGGTTACACGGGATTTCTGGTGCAGTCCAAACTAGGCGAGCCTGTATCTTGGAATGCACCATTTGTAGCAGTTACGAGTATAAAACATGAAAATTAATAAACTAAGTAAAAGTGTTTGTGTGTAATATGTGTGAAGACGTGTGAGTGTGTGGGTCATTGTCGGATTTAGGTTCGCGTCTTTTCGGTGGACATATCAAAAGTTAAGGGCTACAAAACTTAATTTTGGATTGTTCTAGTACCCCGCATAATTCCATTCCATTCAAGAGTATTTAAATGACATTGTTTTTTAGTTTATAAGTAAATTATGCATGCGATACACATGACATACCTTAAATATTTGCATGTCCTTGTGACCAAACATGTAGTTCCTTATATTTTAGATTATGACCTATTTGTTGTACCATGTTTTAGCAAATAAACGACTGATTACTGATTACTGATAAACAGTGTCTCCGTTGCTATAAATCCCTGTAATAAAAACATAGCTTACATGCACATAAGCCGTTAACTATTGACCTCCGGGTGGACAACTTTTGTTTTTTCAACTGACAATGACCCGTGTATGTGAGTAGGGGTGTGGTGTGTGCGTGTGTGACTTATATTTAAAAGAAAACGGCCATTCGAGTAAAGTTTTTATTGTTTGTTTGCCTTCTTCCGCTTGCGGTCGCGCTTGGGCCAGGGCACGCCGCGGTGCACCATGTTGACGTGCACGCGCAGGCACGAGTTGGTCGTGAACACGCGCGCGCAGATCGCGCACGGCACGCGCTTGCGCTGCCCGAGGTGCACCTGCGTGTAGTACCATGAAGTAAGAATGACTGGAGCCGGTAATACATAATTAACTACAAGACTCATATATATTTTTCACTTTTTTTGTATGATTTTAATGGACTAGACTGCGAATTAGACTCATAGGCTGTGACAGAATAACAGTGTTGCAGTTTGCACGGCAAATAGCAACACATGCTGAGTCTCAGCCTTTTCTTTATGGCACACATTGCTGGACTCATTGTGCACCTTCACTCACTGTGTATTATCTTACACCTATTCATTATGACCGGTAGTGTGTGCTTTATTGAATAAATGGTTTTTCTTTCTTTCTTTCTTACATAAATATGTGTGAAAGAGATATGTCATTAAAGCATCATCTACTCAAACAACAAAAATCTTTAGGTTAGTTTAAGTAATATATAATCGTGTCCGTATTTTATTTTATTTTGTGCATGTGTATAGTGAACTACGGTCAAAGTGCCCCCAAAATGTATTATTATTATTATCATCTCGTGCACGAGTTTATTTTATTATCAAAATATAGTGTTCATTATTTATAATATAATATATAATATAAGAAAAAAACACTGCTCTTTGTCTTGCACACATCTTCACTCTGGGTCCACGGAAGATCAGCGTAGTGGCGCTAAAATGCGGCGCGACACATGCTGAGTGGATGCCATTTTTGCTTTTTTTTTTTTTTTATTATAAATGGGATCGCTCTTGGCCAGCATCTAGCCAGGGGGCAAAGATGAGGCCGACGATGAAGCGAGCTCACCCAGAAGGTGCCTATTCACTCGTGCCTTAAAAAGGTCTAGGTTATATGAGCTCGGAAACACATACGCCGGCAGAGAATTCCAAACCTTAGAAGTGCGCATTATAAAAGATGATGCAAAGCGCTTGGTTCGAATAAGAGGAATTTCGACCAAGTAAGGATGGTATCCAGCCGTACGTCTGGATGTCCGATGGAAGAAGGGGGAAGGCGGTATGAGCTCATGGAGCTCCTGAGCACACTACCATTGTATCTTTAGTCTGTAAGTTTAGTCTAAGTTTACCACTGTAATGGTTTGCAAAATAAATTTTCTTCTTCTTCTTCTGTATGTATGTGAGGTCCGCAGGTCCTCAGGAGTGGATGTTTGGATGGGGAAGCAAAGATGAAGCCAGGGAAGAAGGTACTTTATTTCATATAAACAATAAGGCACCTGCAACAAGCATACGATGCGTCTAGCCTACGATTTATTGGTCAGCTACGTATTAAATGGGTTAAATTAACAAATAGGTATGGAAACGTCCACGTGACGTTGCGCAGCCATTATGGGCAGCGCAGTTCGATCTTGATTTCCGATCGATAATCATCTACTCAGTTATGCTGTTATTTTAATAAAAATTAAATACATTAGACCTAAATACCTACTCAAAACAGTGAAGTTCTATGATATTAATCGTATTGTGATCGAGAGATTTGTATTCTGTTATTTTCTATAGTGCAGTATATGTATGTATGTATGTATGTAAGCACTTTATTGTACACAATAACAGGTTAAAACAATATACATGTCACATAAGATTAGAGTACAAAGGCGAACTTATCCCTATGAGGGATCTCTTCCAGCTAACCTTTGAGGGATTGAGTGTAGAGTGGGAGAATGAGATAGACAAACTTACACAGTGTACTAAAACTTTCAATAAGTTTTTGTATTATATGTTCCAAGGCACAATATTGTAAGTTTCCATACCTATTTGTTAATTTAACCCATTCCGATCCCACAGTCAAACTGTGTAAACCGTTTTGTGGGACAAACACTAATTGTAAAATTGTACCTCTTTATAATAATAAATAAATAAATAAAAAATAATTTAATACGTAGCTGACCAATAAATCGTAGTCTAAACGCATCATATGCTTGTTGCAGGTGCCTTATTGTTTATATGAAATAAATACCTTCTTCCCTGGCTACCAATCTTTGCTTCCCCATCCAAACACCCACTCCTGAGGACCTGCGGACCTCACACTGGCGTCCAACGTGGGGCGCACATTTGGGGGTCATTGTTTAGAGCTTGAGTAGCAAAATGTTTACAACTTTTGTTCCGAATATTTTACTTCCCATTGACATTCAGAACTTGAAAATTGAAAATAACATTTGTTCTTACGTATAATTTGCCAACAAATTTATTCTTAAATCGATTCAGCAGTTTAAGGGTGAAGAAGTAACAGACGGACACACTTTCGCATTCACAATGGAGTATGGTTTTATTTAGTTGGCACAGTACAGTAGTACCCAACTGATATGGCTTACCGATGTACCTGCGCAGAAGATGAATTTTTAAAGCGCGGGAAATGCTATTGACCAATCGGCACGCTCCACGCACCGCGCTTTTTCCTGTACCGCTATTGGTCCGCAGCTGCCGCCATGTTAGCGCGCGCCGCGTGGCATGTTAGTCAGCCGCCATACTTCGGATCGAGTGCACGCGCATTATGAACAGTGTATTATGAACCTTATAGTAGTGTTCTAAGGTTAATTGTAAGTTTTACGCATTCTTTCGTTAATCTTCGGAGCGATACTTTCTTTTCTGCGCGAACGAAGATTCACAACGCGCCTTATGAGTTGGGTACTACTGTAACATCTAAATCAAAAAGTTTACAACAACTGTGACCTAAATATTCGGCCGAATTTTCATATTCGGTCAAACGCATATTCGGCGCATCTCTAATCACGACGATGGAGTACACTCACCGCCTTGTGGTGCCGCTTGAAGTTGGAATTGATGCTGAAGGCGAGGGGGCACTGCGGACACTGGAACGGGCGCTCGCCCGTGTGCGAGCGGATGTGCCACTGCAAACGTGGAAGGAATCCCTTGCTGGGATAAGTTCGCCTTTGCACATTCAGCGTCAATAGTAACAAAGCATATAGAATAGAATAGAAAAATCTTTATTTCGACAACAGAAGAACTAGAATTACAATTAAATTACTTAAAACTAAAAACAGTTGCGAAAAAGGGGCCCACTCAACATGAGCCGGGTCACAAAAGGTGTCCCGACGCTGGTTTTCTGTGGGTCCCGACAAAAATGAGTTGCGCGACAATCCACACAACGGTACACATGCGCAATTACATTGACCCTGGTTATGATGATTTACATTTTTAATTATATACTAAACTTTAGAAACAGTTTTACATTTTTTGGAATTTGGAATACCTATTTTATTTTTTAGGCCACCAATTCCATTAATATCATCATCATCAAACTCAAACTCAAAATGTTCTTTATTCAAATAGGCCTACGTATACATAAATTGAATCTAATTATTCAGAGCAATTTATTGGTGCATATGAAATAAAAAAAAGACATGAATTACTGTAATGTATGTCAAAAGAGAGTATAATAAATTCACAAGAAGATCGTCAATATGTAAAAATAGTATAATCTAGACAGTTTCTAGAATAAAATCTGAATGTCAAATAAAATCATTATCATATCAGCCGAAAGACGTCCACTGCTGGACATAGGCCTCCCCCAAAGAGTGCCATAATGACCGGTCGTGGGCCACCCGCATCCAGCGGACTCGCGACCTTTACCAGGTCATCAGTCCAACTTGTGAGGGGCCTACCCACGCTGCGCCTTCCGGTCTGTGGTCGCCACTCGAGAACCTTCCGGCCCCAACGACCATCGGTTCCTAGTGCAATGTGCCCCGCCCACTGCCACTTAACTTTAGCGATTCCGACTAAGCAAATGTAAAGGTCAATTTTTTTATACCACGTCGGTGGCAAACAAGCGTGCGGCCCGCCTGTTGGTAACCTGTCACCGCAGCCTACGAACGCTTGCAACTCCAGAGGTGTCACATGCGCGTTGACCTACCCTTTAAAAATTTTAACACTCCCTGATGAACCCCATACTGTTACCCCCTTATTCATAAAAGTTAACAAGCCCCTGCTAACTAGAAAGCTCTTTGTCCCATTCTCACAAATGTCAATGTTAAAGTGACAGATAAGGACAAACGAACTTTAGCGCCTAGTTAACTAATATAGGTTTAATAGACGTTTATGAATAAGGGAGTTAGGCTCGGTTTTATAAAGATCCGTTAGAACTTATGTCGGTTTGTTATGTCAAAAAATGTACTGAGTTAATGAAATTTGATCAGACATTTGGTCTAACGGATTTTTATAAAACCCAGCCTTAGTCCCTGTGTGTAGTTATTTAGCTCGATTCCACTCACACCTCAGATTCGGTTGAAACCGCTCAACCAATCTCACTGGAGCGCAAACTCCTAGAGTATTCCAGTGTTCCAAACCACACGCGTGGTCGTGCCGGAGGTTTTCCCCTGGATTTTCCCCAGGCTACTCTCCAACCGCGCACTCCTGTCGCTTTATTGGGCCCGGCCTATAAAGCCACAGTCTGGTTTAATAGTAGATTGTATGACAAGGGTATAAAATAAGCCATATTACCACGAGATAGTGAGGGAAAATAGTTAGAGTGGTAATATGGCTTTTAGACCAGAGTTATACACTTTACTATTCACTTCGATTGCAAGAAAATAAATAAACAAAAATTATCCACCCACAATTGTGTAAAGTTTTATAATAAACTACCAACAAACGTGACTAATTTATCTATTAATAAATTCAAGACTTATGTAAAGCGTAAACTCATATCGAAAGCATATTATAGCACAAAAGACTACATGAATGATAAAATACCGTGGGTATAATTGTGGTTGAAATACTAATGATATTTTAATAATTATGACATTACATCTTAATGACTATTTAATCAAACATATGAAAAAATAAACAAAACAATAAATTATCTCCCACAAAACAATTTAAACCTTTTCAAGGCATACAGCCAATCATTCTACTCGAGCAGCTTGTGGGTGAGATATACTAAGAGAGCGTACAGTGCCCTGCGCATACAATATAATAATGCATAAAGAATGCTGTTGGGGCTACCTAGATGGTGCAGCGCATCACTAATGTTTGCTGAGGCCCGCACGGACGGTTTTCAAGCTATTATGCGCAAGAAAATCGTTTCGTTGCTAAACCGCCTCAAGGGGAGTCCCAACAGACTTCTGAGTGTCATTGTTGACAGGTTTGACTGTCCAGTCTTCGAGCACTGGGTGGGGCAAATTAGGAGCTGCGCCCTATATAATTATAATTAATTTAATTTAATTTAATACTAATACGTAGGTGTAAGCTGTACTAACACGATATGGATAAACAAAGTCCGAAATAAAGATTTTATTATTATTATTATGTCCATATTAACCACAATTAATAATAAAATACAATGAGAATATGGAGGTATCTTTTTTTTAACTGTTTTGCCTCACATAGGGACGAAAAGACCTAATGTTTTTAATAAGTTAAATTAGTTGAAGAAAGTATGAACCAAAAAGAACCCAAAGTTCCAATTGGCTGTTGACGTGTTTTCTGATTGTTCGATTTAATATGGTGAAGTATTTTGATTGGTCAATTTAGAATGTTTTGTAAATCATAAATATGTATTCATATTTTCCCCTGGGGGCTAAATGTACTACTTTGGCCCCGCTTGATAAGCCACTTTTCGAGCATGAGAAGTGAAAAAAAATAGTAGATTGTGTCTCAAGGGAGCAAACGACGCGAGCGCGGTATTTACGGCGAGGGCGCTATATTGAATTCTGAGCGTAGCGAGGGATTCAAGTGTTTACGCCCAAGACGGAAATAATTTTGCTACCGCGTGACACATACTGCTTTTCACACCGTCTATGAGGCCCGCTGCTAAAACATGAAATATCTTACAAATGATTTTACTACCGAGTGTCACATACTGCTTTTCACACCTTCTATGAGGAAAAGTCTTTTCTTTTTTTTTAACCTGACTGTGGCTTTATAGGCCGGGCCCAAATAAGCGATAGGAGTGCGCGGTTGGAGAGTAGCCTGGGGAAAATCCAGGGGAAAACCTCCGGCACGACCACGCGTGTGGTTTGGAACACTGGAATACTCTAAGAGTTTGCGCTCTAGTGAGATTGGTTGAGCGGTTTCAACCGAATCTGAGGTGTGTGTGAGTGGAATCGAGCTACTGGGAGTT
Organism: Epiblema foenella; assembly: GCA_963556455.1. Classification (NCBI taxonomy): domain Eukaryota; kingdom Metazoa; phylum Arthropoda; class Insecta; order Lepidoptera; family Tortricidae; genus Epiblema; species Epiblema foenella. The sequence continues at coordinate 10,469,656 of OY747121.1, read as the reverse complement.
TTGTCGCTGGTTCACTAAACCCAGCCTAGCTGAGAAGAGTCCAGCAAGAAACTCAGCTAGGCTCGACCTGGCTCGGACTGACTCTACCTGGTGTGCGGCGGTACCGGGACGAATAGGGACTGTATGGGCCACTGTTGTCGCGATCGCAGGAAAAGAGTCATTGTTGCCCTCAAATGAGGGAAGAAAAGTACATGTTTGATCCCGAAGGCAACAATAACTCTTTTCACACCTGCTATTCAGAAAAGAGTTATTGTTGCCTTCGAATGAGGGATCAAAGTTGTACTTTTCTTCCCTCATTTGAGGGCAACAATGACTCTTTTTCTCATAGAAGGTGTGAAAAGCAGTATGTGACACTGTAGTAAAATCATTTGTAAGATATTTCATGTTTTTAATAGCGGGCCTCATAGACGGTGTGAAAATCAGTATGTGTCACACGGTAGCAAAATTATTTCCGTCTTGGGCGTAAACACTTGAATCCCTCGCTACGCTCAAGATTCTACTTTAGAATCCCTCGCTACGCTCAGGATTCTATTGTAGAATCTTTCGCTTCACTCAGAATTCAAGATATCGCCCTCGCCGTAAATATATCATTTTGCTCCCTTGAGACACAATCTACTATTACTACCGAGTGTCACACTGCTTTTCACACCTTCTATGAGGAAAAGTCATTGTTGTCCTCAAATGAGGGAAGAAAAGTACATCTTTGATCCCTCATTCGAAGGCAACAATAACTCTTTTCTTCTTCTTTTTCTTTCTTGTCTCTGTGTGTGTGAGTCTGCTATTCTTAGCAGGTGAGAAAATGTACTTGGATCAATCAACTTTTTTGTTGTTGTTATTCTGTCCCGTCAGCGAGGAGACAACAATAACCGAGTTTCTTAGAAAAATGTTTGTAATATGGAGTTCAAGCATACTCAAGAGATGACCCATGTCCAAATAGATATATGCTCATCGCTAAAACTCATGTTTGGTAGATTAAAATCCTATAAAATCACAGTTTTAAAGAGTGACTCAACAACATAAAACATTTATTTAATTTCTTTACATATTCTAATTTAGTTTACATTCTAAGTAGCCGAAATATACATTTAGAATCTGCAAAGATTTCGTTTGCGCTAATTCCAGAGTTATGCATGGTTCCTACACTAGGCAAAGCCTGTCCCGTAGGAAACCAGATTACATCCAGGTTTCCAAATTAAGCGCGAATTGGCCAAGTTATTATTCTGCAGGTATTATTTTACAGCAAACTACAATAAACATGTACGAACAGTAGACGTAACCATGGTAACGAGCAACAAAAAATAGTTGATACACCCACTTACGTCTAAGGAGTGCTTGGCGGCGAAGGCCTTGGGGCACTGCGGGCACGCGAACTGCTTGTCCTTGTGGATGCGCTGGTGCAGCCGCAGCAGCGACGCCGTCTGGAGAATCATTGTCATCATCAGAGGGGCTACCGCGAACCGAAAACGAACGAAGTTCGAATATCTCCATCTCTGTCGCACTTGCTAATTCGTGCGGCAGAGAGGGAGATATTCGAACTTCGTTCGTTTTCAGTTCGCGGTAGCCCCTCTGGGCGCGGAATTTACGCGGCAAAACAAAGGACTGTCGCATACTAGTTGATGTTAGGAACATTTTTATTATTGATATCGATAGTTGTGTAATAAACAGTGCCGGATTAACCCTTAAGAGCGCTTTAATAAAATGTAACAGGTCCACTAGCGCCACTCGTAAATAATTGTAATTATTTAAATTTAACGATATATAACTAAAAAAGGGGGCCGCTACGTACAGTAGTTTGTATTTAAGTACTTTTTGAATCCATCAAACTAGTTTTTACGTTGCTGGATTCGTCAATCTATGCGTCCAAAGTTAAAACGGCCGTTTTAATTTTGAGCTCGTAGAGAGACGAATCTAGCAACGTAAAAACTAGTTTGATGGATTGGTATAGTCTTATGTTTTATTAGTTAAAAAAAAATGATCCGTTACTCTCTCACTTTGCTAAATTGTAAATTATTATCTCTAACATAGATTAAGTCTTTTTGTTTACTAACAAACTATGAACCACTGATGTCTGATAATAAACTTTTTTTTTTATATAATACACTCTTGTAACTTGTAACAAAACCGTCTCAAAATCGTTCGGTAAGTAAATATTCGGCAGCTGAACCGAATAATTCGGTCGAATACCGAACATTCAAAAATATGCCGAATACCATATAATAACCGAATAGTATAGTAATAGCTCTTTAGACAACTTGGCATTGTAGCCTTTTATTAAAGCTTTTGATTGTTTTAGTCCTTTAGTGAACTTCCACAATTCTATAGCTTCCGATTTGTCGTTTAGCAGAGAGCTTACTTTCTGTTTAGTGATCCCACAGAAAGGTTCTGGGCCGATGAAAGGTGTATCTGCACCCTTCCTAGCGAGTTTGTCTGCTACCTCGTTTCCGTCAATATCGGAGTGACCCGGTACCCATCTAAGTATTACTTTATTGGATTATGCCAGGTCGTTAAGGTTATCTTTACAGTTCTGGACTATTTTAGTGTTAGACTCTAGAGATGCTAGTGCCAGCAGGCCAGCCTGGTTGTCCGAGTTGATGTAGATGTGTTGGTTTCTTAGGTTTCTATCAAGATTAATCTCCGCACACTTGTTAATGGCGAAGATTTCGGCTTGAAAGATTGGGGCCTCTCTGCCCATGCTGACGCTGGTTTTGAGCTTTGGTCTCTCACCGTAGATCCCGCAACCTACATCCTCACCTTTCTTTAACTTGCTTTATTGTTAATAATTTGCTTTGATAATTAACAAAATTTTTATCATTGAATCAGTCTGTTTCAAAACAACGGTTAGCTATTAAGTTGAACCGAATATTCGGTTTGGCAACAGCTGGACCGAATATTCGTACAAATGTTCGTATTCGGCGAAACCCATATTCGGAGCATACTCGATATCGATAAAAAAATGTTTCTAACACTAGCTAGATTTTTGGGACACTTCGTATACAAGATGGTGTGGCAATCGTAAAGCTTGATTGAAAATTCTATCTGTATATAATAATTTTTACCTCACTAGCTCGGAAAGCCCTTTTTTATTCTTTAAAAATATAGAAAAATTGCATTTTATCCACAAGAATGTTAAGAATATTTGAAATCCGTACGCGTAATGAAATTAGTTACTTTTTAAACATAATAACACGTAAAGGCCAGTCCAGACAGGACAATTTTCGCCCGTATAATCATCAGCTAATAAAGGCCGAAATAAATTTATTTTTGAAGTTGTTGTTTTATGTAGTATTTTCCTCGCTTCAGTGAGTTGAAAAGATTAGTGATACACACGGCTACAAAGTTATGTTACGGCTCGTGTGTTGCAACACTCGCTACGCTAATGATTCTATTTTTGAACCACTCGCTTCACTCAGGATTCTATTCTCGAACCGCTCGCTTTGCTCGTGCTTCAATTCCACACTCGCGGTTAATATACAACTGCCCGACCGGTTTAGCTTAGTGGGTAGTGCACCTGCCTGTGAAGCTGACAGTCCTGGGTTCGAATCCCGGTCAGGGCAATATTTGTGTGATGAGCATGAATATTTGTTTCTGAGTCTTGGATGTTTTCTATGTATTTAAGTATTTATATCTATTAAATATATCGTCGTCTAGTACCCATAACACAAGCCTTCTTGAGCTTACTGTGGGTCTAGTTCGATTTGTGTAAGATTGTCCTCTAATATTTAATTATTCTATTTAAAATTAACTAAATTACACTGACGACGAGATGACGTTACATTTCAGCTTCCATTGGACACCAAATATTCCAACATCGCATCAATAGTTGTGACGTCACTGCTGTCAACTGTCAAATCTGACATGTTCTGCATCGCGCTATCGAAGTTTCTTAAGTCAGTTGCATAAATATAACTTCCCAACAACTCTCTCAAGATTGTCCTCTAATATTTAAGAGTCCATTCATATTTTGTGTGAGAAAAAACAACAAAACTGGATTTTTGACGCAATATTACTGAGAAACGGAAAGGTTTAGCAAAATTCAAATAATGGATTTAGAGAGGTCAATTCTTTATATTTTACGCAGCGGCTTCAAATTTTAGTTTAACTCAATATTTTAGTTTTATTTACCCGATTACCGACAGTCGATTTCTGAAAAGGGCGCGGAGGTATAAGTTTGATCACGTTTTGAGTGATGATATTATTAGGTAACCTAATTGTTAAAAAATTGTGTTACAGCCGTAATATGTTGTTAATTTACGCTGTGGCCTCAATTTTGTATTATTTTCTATAAATAGTCTTACACAAAAATATTTCTTACGCTAATTTCTCAACAAAATTACGCTCAAAACACACGGTTTTTCTCAGTATTATTGAAAGATTATTACAATTATTTATATTACACATTAAAACTCATGTATTTGGAAATATATTTCAGTAAAAAAATATATAATAAGTCTAAAAATTATACTGTCAAAAAAGATTCAAAAGTTGTATATATTTGTTTGCGCGCGGGAAGAATCCTCAGTACGGCGCGAGCGCTTGTCAAGGCAGGACCTGTGTCAATTTCGTCCCAACCGCCATTTTTGTAGCGCGAACGCTCTGAATGTGATTATACCACGATCAACCACATTTGATCGTAGGTAAGGTGGTTTTTAAATTTAAGTAGTTTTCTTATAGACTGAATCATAATGTATTTTCAGCAAACTACCAATTACTTATTTCATGTTGATTTTAGCATGAGTCGCAAACAGTCGGTTTATACTTGTGTTAGGCAGAAAAAATATACTTCAAGGCTAAAAGAGGCAAGGTAAGTTAAGTTACACCCAACTTATTTAAATGTAAAATTGGCGTAAATAATTAATATGTATTAGACAGATTTATTGTGCTATTCGGATTTTAAAGACATTTCAGTCTAAATCTTTATTTCCCTTAGTATATTGTAGCCTTACAAATACATACACACATTTAAATCTCGAAGTAGAAGATGGATTTAAAAACCGGTCACGTGCGAGTCGGACTCGCCAACCGTGGGTTCCGTATACAGATGTGTATCGGTTCCAACCCTATTAAATTAGGAAAATCTTAACAACATGGTGTTGAAATTGGACGCCACGGGAGCGCCATCTATAGGCGACTTTTGTTACAAATTTGAGCGACTGAATAACTTTGTATTTATGGTAGGTTTTCAAGGATAATTCTTTATCACGTAAACCGATTTTTTTTTCTTTATTTGAAAGAAGGTACTTTCAGGATAATCTCGTAGGAATTTATAAAAAATAAATAAATGCGAAGGTGATTGAAGTACAAACTTAGTATAGAAATGTTTTTTGACGATAAAAAAAACTAGATAGCTACATTTATATTTTTTCTGTAAAACAATGTTATTTAATAATTTTATATTTTTTCCTTGGTAAACTTCGGAGATAAGGGGGGGGACGGTGTTTTTTTACATTTATGTTTCAGAATGTGCAAACCAAGCCCTTTCATGACACCCCACTTGACATATTAACTAGACTTTCAAATTTTGAATCACCAATCACTATCACACCAATCAATATCTGTAATTTTTCAGAGAAAAAAATAATAATAATTAAAAAGTCATGTTCTATGTATGAAGGTAAGCCTTCTTTATAACTATTCCAAATTTCAAATCGATAGCATATGTAGTTCTTGAGATATTTAGTGACGTGACGGACAGAGAGACGGACAGAGAGACAGATAGACAGACAGACAGACAAAGTGAAACCATAAGGGTCCCTTTTTTACCATTTTGGTACGGAACCCTAAAATTATTAATTTTCAAACAACAAACACGCTACCCGCCATGATCGCGAATGCCGTGTTGTCATTTGTCATACAAGTTGTAAGTAAATCAACGTCTTTCACATGTCAAAATACACCACCTATACGACTGTTCTATTATACGAGTAGGTATAACATTGTCTCCCATTTCTGCAGCGCTCGTGGCCCAGCGGCGCCCGCGTACCGCGTGCGGCATGCGAGGTTAAGCAACGTCGGCCTAGGTCAGTTATTGCATGGGTGACCTTTGAGTGGTTATTAACTGAGCGCTCCCGTGCTTTGGAAGGCACGTTAAGCCGTTGATCCCGGCTGCTGTCTATGATAGCAGTCTTTAAGCCAAGTTGGAGGCCTGCGGGCGGCTTGAGAACTTCTAACAATCAAGTTGCCCACTCACTTGACAAGCTCAATTCCAATAAGGTCTGGTTTGCCCTCGAGTTGGAAGGTCAGTTGGCAGTCACTTTCGTAAAAACTAGTGCCTACGCCAAATCTTGGGATTAGGTAGCTGACCCCGGGCATCCTTCGGGATGCAACTGTACCGGGATAACGCTAGGATGATGATGATGATTGTCTCCGATTTCTGCCCGGTTTGCTTACACTCCGCGTGACGTCACGGTCTAGCTAGACCATCATGTTGGAAAGCGTTTTCGCTAAATTCGTGAATAATTAAATTTTGCCATCATGGTGGAAAGCGTTTTCGGTGAATTCGTGAATAATTTAATTTCACCATCATGGTGGAAAGCGTTTTCGTAGAATTCGTCAATAATTAAATTTTAAATTATACTTTTGGGCTTTAATTGGTCTCTGAAAAATCTAATAAAAAAAATATTAACAATGTAAGAACCTATCCAAAGTATTGTCAAGCAGCGCGTTAATTGGCTGTAATCAACTGCTAGAAAACCCCTTGCTACTTACTGCCTATTATCATAAACCACCTTCCTTTTTATTATTATTACTAGCTTTTACCCGCGGCTTCGCCCGCGTAATAAAAGTAATTTTTAACCGTCTACAAAAAAGGAGGTTCTCAGTTTGATCCGTATGTTTGTATGTATGTTTGTAGATACGTATGGATGTCATTTCCGTAATCGGCACCCCGTGGAACCATAAAGACGACACCTGTATAATTTTTTAAGATAAATTAATTTCCGCCATCTTGGATTTGAAAATGGATGTCATTTTTATACTTAGTTGGCACCCCGAGGAACCTCGAAGATGACAACCATATCGATTTATAAGAAAAATAAATGTCCGCAATCTTGGATTTGAAAATGCATGTCATTTTCGTAATCCGCACCCCGAGCAACCTCGGAGATGACAACCATATCGATTTTTAGGAAAAAAAAATGACCGTATATCCATCATATAACGTCATCATATTTGAAAATGGTTGTCATTTTCGTAATTGGCACCTCGAGGAACAACAAAAATACACCCGTATCGATTTTTAAGAAAAAGAAATGTCCGCCATTTTGGATTTGAAAATGCATGCCATTTTCGTAATCGGCACCCCGAAGAACCTCGAATATGACGCCCATATTACTGCTCCCCGCACAAAACCCCTTTTTCACCCCTTTAGGGGAGCAATACCGAAAAACGCTGAAACGTGTTTTGTTGTATTTAAACAGAGTCCATATACGAAGTTTTAAATCTCTCATTTCAAAAAGATTTGCTTCCCGTACAAATTTGGACCCCCTTTTCACCCCTTTAGGGAAGAAATTTCAAAAAACGCTGAAATACGGTTTGTTGTATCTTAACAGAGTCTATAATATATACGAAGTTTTAAATCTCCCACTTCAAAAAAGATTTGCTCCCGTACAAACATCACATGGAACCACCTTTTCATACCTTTAGGGGAGTAATTTCGAAAAATGCGGAGTAATTTTTTGTTGTATTTAAACTGAACAGACAGTCTATATACGAAGTTTCAAATCTCTCACTTCAAAAAAGATTCGCTCCCCGTACAAACTTTGAACCCCCTTTTCATTTCTTTAGGGGAGCAATTTAGAAAAACGCTGAAATACGCCATTAATGTATTTAAACAGAGAGTCTTTATACAAAGTTTCAACGCTTTTTCCCGCGGCTTCGCCCACGTATTAAGAGTAATTTTAACCGTCTACAAAAAAGGAAGTTCTCAGTTTGACCTGCATGTAGATATGTATGTATTGGATGTCATTTTCGTAATCGGCACCCGAGGAACCACAAAGATGAAACCCATATCGATTTTTAAGAAAAATAAATGTCTGCCATCTTTTATTTGAAACTGGATGTCATTTTCGTAATCGGCACCCAGAGCAACCTCGAAGATGACACCCATATCGATTTTTATAAAAATAAATATCCGCCATCTTTGATCTGAAAATGAGTGTCATTTTCGTAATCGGCACCCAGAGGAACCCCGAAAATGACACCCATATTGATTTTTAAGAAATATAAATGTCCGCCATCTTGGATTTGAAAATGGATGTCATTTTTGTAATTTGCACCCCGAGGAACCTCGAAGATGACACCCATATTGATTTTTAAGAAAAATAAATCTCCGCCATCTTTGATTTGAAAATGCATGCCATTTTCGTAATCGGCACCACGAGGAACCTCGAAGATGACAACCATATCGATTTTTAGGAAAAAAAATGTCCGCCATCTTGGATTTGAAAATGGATGTCATTTTTGTAATCTGCACCCCGAGGAACCTCGAAGATTACACCCATATTGATTTTTAAGAAAAATAAATCTCCGCCATTTTTGATTTGAAAATGCATGCCATTTTCGTAATCGGCACCACGAAGAACCTCGAAGACGACACCCATATCGATTTTTATAAAAATAAATATCCGCCATCTTTGATCTGAAAATGAGTGTCATTTTCGTAATCGGCACCCAGAGGAACCTCGAAAATGACACCCATATTGATTTTTAAGAAAAATAAATGTCCGCCATCTTGGATTTGAAAATGAATGTCATTTTTGTAATTTGCACCCCGAGGAACCTCGAAGATGACACCCATATTGATTTTTAAGAAAAATAAATGTCCGCCATGTTTAATTTGAAAATGAATGTCATTTTCGTAATCGGCACCCAGAGGAACCTCGGAAATGACACCTATATTGATTTTTAAGAAAAATAAATGTCCGCCATCTTGGATTTGAAAATGAATGTCATTTTTGTAATTTGCACCCCGAGGAACCTCGAAGATGACACCCATATTGATTTTTAAGAAAAATAAATGTCCGCCATCTTTAATTTGAAAATGAATGTCATTTTCGTAATCGGCACCCTGGGGAATCTCGAAAATGACACCCATATCGATTTTTAAGAAAAGGAAAAATTTGCTCCCCGCTCAAATTTGGAACCCTCTTTTCACCCCTTAAAGGGAGCAATTCCGAAAAACGCTGAAACATGTTTTGTTGTATTTAAACAAAGAGTCTATATACGATGTTTTAAATCTCTCACTTAAAAAAAGATTTGCTCTCCGTACAAACTTGGAACCCCCTTTTGAACCCTTTAGGGGAGCATTTTCAAAAAACGCTTAAATATGTTTTGTTGTTTTTAAACATAAAGTCTATGTACGAAGTTTTAAATCTCTCACTTCAAAAAAGATTTGCTCTCCGTACAAACTTGGAACCCCCTTTTGAACCCTTTAGGGGAGCAATTTCGAAAAACGCTTAAATACGTTTTGTTGTATTTAAACATAGAGTCTATGTACGAAGTTTTAAATCTCTCCCTTCAAAAAAGATTTGCTCCCTGTACATACTTGAAACCACCTTTTCACCCTTTTAGGGGAGTAATTTCGAAAGACGCTTATATACGTTTTGTTGTATTTAAACAGAGAGTCTATATACAAAGTTTCAAATATCTCACTTTAAAAAAGATTTTCTTCCCGTACAAATTTTGAACCCCCTTTTCACCCCTTTAGTGGAGCAATTTAGAAAAACGCTGAAATACGCTATTAATATATTTAAACACAGACTCTATGTACAAAGTTTCATGTCTCTCACTTTAATAAATACGGTTTTTCATACAAACTTTGGACCCCCGTTTCACCCCTTTAGGGGGTGAATTTTGAAAAATCCTTTCTTAGTGCACCCCTAGACCTTATAAGGAACCTACGTGCCAAATTTGGAATCTCTAGAACCAGCGGTTTGGGCTGTGCGTTGATAGATCAGTCAGTCAGTCAGTCAGTCAGTCAGTCAGTCAGTCAATCAGTCAGTCAGTTTCTTCTTTTATATATTTAGATTATATATACAGTTCGTGAATAATTAAATTTTAAATTATACTTTTGAGCTTTAATTGGTCTCGGAAAAATCTAATAAAACAATTATTAACAATGTAGGTAAGACTCTGTTCAAAGTATTGTCAAGCATCGTATTGATTGGCTGTAATTACCTCTCAGAAAACCCCCTTGCTACTGTCTATTATCAAAAACCACCTTTTTATTATTATTACAATGAAGAAACTATCTATTAAAGTATTGAAAGAAAATATGAGCACTAAAATAAGATAATAAGTGCCTCACTTAAGCGAAGTAAATAAAATATGTTGTTGGTTTGGTGTTTATTGACATAAGTATCAAACGCGTGCACTCCTGTGCGCCACCGCTACTCCAACCCTACCTTGCACGCTAACCCTTTTGTACCTATATTAATGTTAGAATGTTAGAAGAGGATGGCGCGCTTGGCTCTAGGCGTGAGTGTGTTTGTAGGGTCAAGTAGAAGCGTGTCTACACACACAAGCGCACTTTGCCGCGCGATCGCTGTCTAAATACCGAATTTGAGCAAGCGCTTTTGGTGAACGCGCTCTTAACTGCGCTCTCGTATAACGAATAACTATTCCTCTATGAACTGAACCATGTAATTAACCCTGCTCTGTGTCGGTCGACTTGACACTAGTGCTGTATGTGCACTTGGTCAATTATGCGCTTGCTTATTGATCATGCTGTGTGCACTCGCTTTGGATGTCATGCTGGTCTATAAACTACTGATTTTGTGCAAACTTAACTGTATCATTTATTGTGTAAATGAAATAAATGAACTTTATTCTGCAAGTAGGCCGCAAAAGGCACTTTTACAAGTCAAACGTGTGATGTCTGTAAAGTGTACCTTTTTAAATAAATAATAGTAGATTGTTGACCAAGGGTTGAAAACCACCCATTGCAGACGAGATATTTTGGCGCTCGAACGGAGTGAGAGCGCCAATAGTTCGAGGCTGAAATGGGTGATTTCACCCGAGTTAAACGCTCTGTTTTTCATTTCGAATACGAGGAAACTAAAAAATTACAAAATATGCACAAACATTTTGTCGGGAACTGTTGGGTGACGTTGACAGTGTTTGTGTATGGACCATTTTTTTTCTTTTTTTTTAATTCAAAATTAATTGTACTCATGTTTGTATGGGTTAAATGCGTTTGCCCAATCTTACTACGATTCATCGTACATTTTTCTGCTCAAGACTTTTCTGCTCTAGAGCAGAAAAGTGCCACTTTCAGCACGCCGCCTAGATGAACAATGACCCACTTTCAGAGTATGAGAAATGAAAATAAATAAATGAACTCTCACCGGCTGCGTTCGGCCGCACTGCTCGCACACGAACTGCCCGCGGCTGGTGGGGTAAGTGCGCGTGGGGCGGGGCGGGAGCCCGGCGCTGCTGAACGGCTGGTTGAGGTGCTTGCGCCGGTGGTGGAGGTCGTATGACGCCGCGCTCGAGAACGTCGCGTTGCACTGTTACACAAATAGTAGATTGTGTCTCAAGGGAGCAAAATGATATATTTACGGCGAGGGCGGTATATTGAATCCTGAGTGAAGCGAAAGATTCTACAATAGAATCCTGAGCGTAGCGAGGGATTCTATTGTAGAATCTTGAGCGTAGCGAGGTATTCAAGTGTTTACGCCCAAGACGGAAATAATTTTGCTACCGTGTGACACATACTGCTTTTCACACCGCCTATGAGGCCCGCTGCTAAAAACATGAAATGTCTTACAAATGATTTCACTACAGAGTGTCACATACTGCTTTTCACACCTTCTATGAGGAAAATAGTCATTGTTACCCTCAAATGGGGGAAGAAAAGTACATCTTTGATCCCTCATTCGAAGGCAACAATAACTGTTTTCTGAATAGCAGGTGTGAAAATGTTATAATCCATATTGATAGGGACCTTATGGCGGCCGGCACTTACGCCTTTATTGCCGCTGTTCCAATACAATAGTGAATAGGTGTAACGTAAGCGCCTGCCGCCATAAGGTCCCTTTCGATGTTGATTATCACAAATAATAACTAACATAGGAATTATGGCTATCCAATGACTTGTGAATTGCTTGGATACTATATTTATATGTATTATTTTATTTAGATATATGTACATATATGTATATATATATTTATATATTAGTAGTTGGGTGAATCAACTATTCTTTGTTGCTCGTTACCATGGTTACGTCTCCTGAGTCACTCTTTAAAACTGTGATTTTATAGGGTTTAAATCTATCAAACATGAGTTTTAGCGATGAGATAAATCCATTTGGACATGGATCATCTCTTGAGCATGCTTGAAGTCCATATTATAAACATTTTTCGAAGAAACTCGGATACTAAGTCTCCTCGCTGACGGGACAAAATAACAACAAGAAAAAGTTGATTGACCCAGTTATATATTTTTATTAATGTGTAGTTGTATATCTAGAATATTTATATAAATACATCTTTGTACACGTGTTGGTTTGTCTACAGTTTAGTTCCTATTCTTCACTCAATTGCTCAAAGGTTAACTGGAAGAGATTCCTTACAGGGATAAGTTCGCCTTTGTACATGATTGATCTGTTTTTTTTTTACTGTATAATTTATTTTACTTGTCTTGTGTACAATAAAGTATTTACATACATACATAATAACTATTCCCCATAAGCTCACAAAGACAGCGAAGACAATCCATGTCGCGGGTCCTATCTTTTACAACAAGTTACCAGACAGCATCACGGAAGCAAAAAGTCTCCCTAAAATTAGATTTTAAAAATGGCTAATAAATCAATGTTTCTATACTATTAAATAATTTATAGAATATAAAATATGTAATGATAGAAATAGCAAGAATATATAATGCAATGTTCTAATGTAATGTAATGATTGTAATTTTCCAATGTAATCAATTACTTGTTACCAATTAATACCAATTACCAATAAATTATGTCTATGTCTAATCAAAAAACATAATAATATGTGTGTGAGTGTGTAGGGGGAGTGTCTGAAGTATTGTTTTTTTTTTTATTGATTATGGGCCAGCTAGTCTCTTTCAGGAACAGGCAAGACAAGGAAGTCGAACGCCGTATCGAAAACGCCTGGAAGAGCTACTGGTCCATGAAGGAGCTAATGAAGGGCACCCTTCCAATGTCACTGAAGCGAAAACTCGTCGACATGTGTATTTTGCCTGTCCTAACCTACGGTGCACAAACATGGTCGTTAACTGAGATCCAGAAATCCAAATTGAAGGTTTGCCAGCGCGCTATGGAGCGCAGCATTTTGGGGGTCAAAAGGACGGATCGTGTCCGAAACACTACACTGCGCTCTAAAACACGCATTGCTGACGTAGGTAAAAAAACTGCCAGGCTCAAGTGGGACTGGGCCGGCCACGTCTGTCGCATGCATCCAGATAGGTGGGCTAATATAGCCACCAAGTGGGTGCCACATGATGGACGACGCGGACGGGGCAGGCCCAGACGGAGATGGCGGGATGATCTGGATGCATTTGCCGAGAATTGGGAGGAAGAAGCGCTCAATAGGGAGACCTGGAAAACATGGGGAGAGGCCTTTGCCCAGCAGTGGGACAGCCAATAGGCTATAAAGTAAGTAGTAAGTAAGTATGGGCCATGCTTAATTTTTTTTATACCACGTCGGTGGCAAACAAGCGTACGGCCCGCCTGATGGTAAGCGGTTACCGTAGCCTATGGACGCTTGCAACTCCTGGGGGGTCACATGCGCGTTGCCGACCCTTTAAAAAATTATACACTCCTTGAAGAAAACCATAATGTAGTCCCTCGGGAAAACCTCGGCAGGGAGCTCACTCCACAACCGGAGCGTCCGTGGGAGGAAATTCCTCTGAAACCGTACCGTACGCGACCATTTCGGTTACCTTACCAGTGTTGCCAGGGCCCTTTGGACGAAAATTACGTTTCGTTTCTTGAAAAGTTACATTTTTGATGCAAAAGTTACATTTTTTATATTTATCGTAATTACTTATCAAAATGTTTGATATTAAGAAATGAGTAGCCATATACAGCTACAATTCGGCGAGTTCGGCTGCAGAATTACGCCAGACTGATGGGCGGTATCTCAAATGTCATAGATAGTTGCAACAGACGGGCAGACAGAGTCCTACCATGTAGGTTTCTTTGTCGCCTTTTCTGTATGGAAGCCTATAAATTGTCCCGCTTGGTCCCGGTTAGATACAATTGACTTTTCTTTTTAAATAGTTTCATTATTCTCAAAAGTTACGAAAATTTCCTTTACAACAGAAGTTACTTACATGTTACGCGAGCCGGTCAAAAGTTACGAAAAATGTAAGAAATGTAACCATCTGGCAACACTGTACCTTACCGTTATCTACTGACCTCCTCACACCGATGCGACTCGCTCGGATGCCTCTCCCCCACGTGCGCCCGCAGCGCGTCCTCGCTCGCACAGCTCTCGCCGCACTGCTCGCACGGGCTGCCCGCATGCCCGCCGCTGTCTGTGTGTCTGTTCAGCGCGTCTAAACTCACGAAGCTCGCTGAACACGTTGCGCATTTGAATGGATGAGTCATCATCTGGAATATTAACAATAAATATTTGTGGACAATATTACACAAATCAAACTAGTCCCAAACTAAGCAAAGCCTGTACTATGGGTACTAGGCGACGATATACATACTTATATAGATAAATACATACTTAAATACATAGAGAACATCCAAGACTCAGGAAAAAATATTCGTGTTCATCACACAAATAAATGCCGTGAACGAGATTCGAACCCGGGACCTCCAGCTTCGTAGGCAGGGCACTACCAACTAGGCTAAAATGGGCGTCAAATAGGGTCGTGAAATATCAAACTTAACTTGGATATAAACTATGGTAGACAACAGGCCGTCTTATCGCAGAAGGGTGCTCTCGTCCAGACCTTTGGGTAACGGAGACAATCCCGCCACAGCTTGCACGCCGCTCATTCTACATATATTGCAGGAGTATAGTTACCGCGCCGTAAGTCTTGACCTTGTGTTGACGCCCGACCTGCCCGAGGAAGGTTTTGACACTGCTCGCACGACCATACTACATATATTGCAGGTGTATAGTTACCGCGGCGTGACTCTTGGCCTTGTGTCCGCTCATGCTACATATATTGCAGATGTATAGTTACCGCGGCGTCGTTTTTGGCTTTGTGTTCGCTAATGCTACATATATTGCAGGTATATAGTTACCGCGGTGAGTCTTGGCCTTGTGTCCGCTCATGCTACATATATTGCAGGTGTACAGTTACCACGGTGAGTCTTGGCCTTGTGTCCGCTCACGCTACATAAATTACAAGTTTATAGTTACCGCTGTGAGACTTGGCCTTGTGTCCGATCATGCTACATATATTACAGGTATATAGTTACCGCGGTGAGACTTGGCCTTGTGTCCGATCATGCTACATATATTGCAGGTGTATAGTTACCGCGGTGAGTCTTGGCCTTGTGTCCGCTCATGCTACATATATTGCAGGTGTATAGTTATCGCGGTGAGTCTTGGCCTTGTGTCCGCTCATGCTACATATATTGCAGGTGTATAGTTACCGCGGTGAGTCTTGGCCTTGTGTCCGCTCATGCTACATATATTGCAGGTGTATAGTTACCACGGTGAGTCTTGGCCTTGTGTCCGCTCATGCTACATATATTGCAGGTGTATAGTTACCGCGGCGTGACTCATGGTCTTGTGTTCGCTCATGCTACATATGTTGCAGGTGTATAGTTACCGCGGTGAGTCCTGGGCTTGTGTCCGCTCATGTTACATATATTGCAGGTGTATAGTTACCGCGGTGAGTCTAGGCCTTGTGTCCGCTCATGCTACATATATTGCAGGTGTATAGTAACCGCGGTGAGTCTTTGCCTTGTGTCCGCTCATGCTACATATATTGCAGGTGTATAGTTACCGCGGTGAGTCTGGGCCTTGTGTCCGCTCATGCTACATATATTGCAGGTGTATAGTTACCGCGGCGTGAGTCTTGGCCTTGTGTTGCCGCAGCCCGATTTGCCCGAGGAAGGTCTCGCCACACAGCTCGCACGCCACGTTCATTGCCGGGTGCGCGAGACGCACATGCGACAAATACGTCGAACTTTTACTGCGAGACAAAAACACGGTTGTTAAACTTTAACAAGAGTAAAAAAATATGTTTACGTTACTTATAAACAAAACTTTAATTTTTCGACCTTTTTATGCTGTTTTAAGGATTATTAAATGCATAAAAATGAAATAAAAGGACACCGTTTGAAGGTAGAAAATTGTGACGTCATAGTTCCCTACAAACGTCATATCAATCCACACTGACACGCTTTCATAGAGAAAGATAGCCTTATTGCGATTTCAATAAGAGGAAATAGAAAAGAGTGCTATGTTTTGTCTCTATAACCGACAGAGCATTTTTTCATGGTCGGGTTTTGGCACAGTTGTTTGTTTTGCACATTTTCCATAAGCGAAACAATGGACATGCAAACCGGCGAAATTATGTAAGCGGTATACATTTTATATGAATATTCATTCTTTTACCCCCGGTCGCTAGGATTTTTTACACTGGCAATAATTATAATGATAGGTTGTCATTTGTCAGTGTCACAGTTGCAGTTAATTTCAATAATAGTAAAGTGATGAAAACAAATGATGCCCAAAACCATTGTGGAACCAAGTGTGGAACCTTATTAATAATGTATTTAATAAACTGCTGAAAAAAACGATCGTGAAATAAAACTAGTTCGCTGCAAAACATTTCAAAATTGACATGAGAGCTGACAGGTAAACAAAGTCAAAATGTCATCTAGTCTGTTGCCATGTAAATCACAATAATAGCGCGCTCTTGACAACGGTCGTATATTTCTGGTCGTGCTTTAAATAAGATGATATAACATCACAATACTTGTTTTACATAATTAAATATGTGCGTAGTAACATGCAATTATTTCCAACAAAGACATCAAAAAGCTCACGAATTGCACACAAAAACAAAAATATGTTGGCCACAACATGTTGTCGACTTGCAAAATCTAATAAAACGGTGTCTATTGTGGGGCCAGGTTTTTATAATAAACTACCCGAAACAATTAAAAATATTGAGTGACGTGACATTTATAAATAATTTTAAAAAATGGCTAACGGCGAAGGCCTTCTATGACATAGATGAATATGTAAATTAAATTTGTTGCATGCTTTTGTAATTGTAATTTTTTTTTTGACATTTAAATTCACTATGTAATAATTTAAATAATGTACCTAATTTATTTAATCGACATAATTAAATTATTTTAACAATCTTCTGACATGTAAAATTTTTGTATATTCTATGAATAAATAAATATGAAATATGAATATGAATATGATGAACTCACTCGAATGTTTTCCCGCAGTGCTTGCACGCGTAGATCTTTCCCGCGTGCATGGCGTGGTGCTTGCGCGCCTGATGCCTGCACACACACTGACTTTTATATTTAAGGTTAGGAGTGATGTTTGAAACGATATTTCTGAATGAAAAATACAATAAATACATTTAAAATTCACGACATTAGGTCGCAATAGTGCTGTTCTAGATAGTAACGCTGAGAAAATGTCAAGATACGTGTCAGTTCAAACAGAAAAACGCCTAAATAGATGAGCGTTTTTTATTAGACTCCTAACATGAGATTATCTCGCTAGTAGCCAGGGATTATAACGACGCGTTTAACAAACACTGGCGCAAGCTGCACCGGTCTGAGAACGACCAAGTATAGTGTTTAATATTTTAATTGACTTATTGTAAGTAGTTTTATTTTATTTTTATTCTATTTTATTTTTAAACAATTTATTGTATTTTTTTATGGGTTTCTTGCCTGACAAATAAAGAATTATTATTATTAATAATAATAATAAAGGCTTTTAAATATTTATCGTCAACAGATGGAGCCACTGTGGTCGAGCGGGTTAGAAACCCCGGCTCGTACCACTGGGTTTTACAAAAACTCATGTATACTAAAAACACATAAAATAAGGGCCGCGGCCTGACCTGGCCCGGGACACGAGGTCGCACTCCTGGCAGACGAACTTGACGTACTCCTGTCGGCTCATTTCATCTTGAAGCGCGCGTTGCAGATTTCGCAGGTGTATGGCTCTGGCAAACTGGGACACTACTAATAGCCGGCTGACCTGGTCCGGGAGACGAAGTCGCACTCCTGGCAGATGAGCAGATACGTGTCCTGCTGCTGCTGTCGGTGGCACTTCAATTTCAAGCTCGCATTACAGATTTCGCAGGTGTATGGCTCTGGCAAACTGAGACACTACAAATAGCTGGCTGACCTGGTCCGGGAGACGAAGTCGCACTCCTGGCAGATACGTATCCTGATGCTGCTGTCGGTGGCACTTCAATTTCAAGCGCGCGTTGCTGATTTCGCAGGTGTATGGGCCTGCCAAACTGGGACACTACCAATAGCTGGCTGACCTGGTCCGGGAGACCAAGCCGCACTCCTGGCAGATGAGCAGATGCGTTTCCTGATGCTCCTGTGGTGGCACTTCAATTTCAAGCGCGCGCTGCTGATTTCGCAGGTGTATGGGCCTGCCAAACTGGGACACTACAAATAGCTGGCTGACCTGGTCCGGGAGACGAAGTCGCACTCCTGGCAGATGAGCAGATACGTTCCTGCTGCTGCTGTCGGTGGCACTTCAATTTCAAGCGCGCGTTGCAGATTTCGCAGGTGTATGGGCCTGCCAAACTGGGACACTACTAATAGCTGGCTGACCTGGTCCGGGAGACGAAGTCGCACTCCTGGCAGATGAACTTGAGCAGGTGCGTATCCTGGTGCTCTTGTCGGCGGCATTTCAATTTGAAGCGCGCCTTGCAGATTTCGCAGGTGTATGGGCCTGCACTCTAAAATAAAATAAAACTTATCATAAAACAATTAATTAATCTACGTAACCTAGTCTTATCCGAGCATTTAAGTTATCATTATTTTACATTAAAAAACTAGGTAATACTCCTAGTTTTAGCCTATAATATCCAGACCTGTCTTAGTTGCTCCTAATAAACTCACTTTGTCGTGTTGTAGCTTGTGGTTGCTGTAAACAGCCTCCTTGCGGGACGCGACTTGTCTCAGTTGATCCTAACAAACTCACGGAGTCGTGTCGTAGCTTGTGGTTGCTGTAGGCGACCTCTTTGCGCGACTCGACCTGTCTCAGTTGATCCTAACAAACTCACGGAGTCGTGTCGTTGTGGTTGCTGTAGGCGACCTCTTTGCGGGACTCGACCTGTCTCATTTGCTCCTAACAAACTCACTGGGTCGTGTCGTAGCTTGCGGTTGCTGAAAGGGGCCTCCATGTAGGGACCCGATCTGTCTCAGTTGCTCCTAACAAACTCACTGGGTCGTGTCCTAGCTTGTGGTTGCTGTAGGCGGTCTCCATGTGGGACCCGACCTGTCTCAGTTGCTCCTAACAAACTCACTGGGTCGTGTCCAAGCTTGTGGTTGCTGTAGGCGGTCTCCATGTGGGACCCGACCTGTCTCAGTTGATCCTAACAAACTCACGGAGTCGTGTCGTAGCTTGTGGTTGCTGTAGGTGACCTGTTTGCGGGACTCGACCCGTCTCAGTTGCTCCTAACAAACTCACTGGGTCGTGTCGTAGCTTGTGGTTGCTGTAGGTGACCTCCTTGCGGGACTCGACCTGTCTCATTTGCTCCTAACAAACTCACTGGATCGTGTCGTAGCTTGTGGTTGCTGTAAACAGCCTCCTTGCGGGACGCGACTTGTCTCAGTTGATCCTAACAAACTCACGGAGTCGTGTCGTAGCTTGTGGTTGCTGTAGGCGGCCTCCATGTGGCACCCGACCTGTCTCAGTTGCTCCTAATAAATTCACGGGGTCGTGTCGTAGCTTGTGGTTGCTGTAGGTGACCTCTTTGCGGGACTCGACCTGTCTCAGTTGCTCCTAACACTCACTGGGTCGTGTCGTAGCTTGTGGTTGCTGAAAGGGGCCTCCATGTAGGGACCCGACCTGTCTCAGTTGCTCCTAACAAACTCACTGGGTCGTGTCGTAGCTTGTGGTTGCTGTAGGTGACCTCCTTGCGGGACTCGACCTGTCTCATTTGCTCCTAACAAACTCACTGGATCGTGTCGTAGCTTGTGGTTGCTGTAAACAGCCTCCTTGCGGGACGCGACTTGTCTCAGTTGATCCTAACAAACTCACGGAGTCGTGTCGTAGCTTGTGGTTGCTGTAGGCGGCCTCCATGTGGCACCCGACCTGTCTCAGTTGCTCCTAATAAATTCACGGGGTCGTGTCGTAGCTTGTGGTTGCTGTAGGTGACCTCTTTGCGGGACTCGACCTGTCTCAGTTGCTCCTAACAAACTCACTGGGTCGTGTCGTAGCTTGTGGTTGCTGAAAGGGGCCTCCATGTAGGGACCCGACCTGTCTCAGTTGCTCCTAACAAACTCACTGGGTCGTGTCGTAGCTTGTGGTTGCTGTAGGCGGCCTCCATGTGGCATCCGACCTGTCTCAGTTGCTCCTAACAAACTCACTGGATTGTGTCGTAGCTTGTGGTTGCTGTAGGCGACCTCTTTGCGGGACTCGACCTGTCTCATTTGCTCCTAACAAACTCACTGGGTCGTGTCGTAGCTTGCGGTTGCTGAAAGGGGCCTCCATGTAGGGACCCGATCTGTCTCAGTTGCTCCTAACAAACTCACTGGGTCGTGTCCTAGCTTGTGGTTGCTGTAGGCGGTCTCCATGTGGGACCCGACCTGTCTCAGTTGCTCCTAACAAACTCACTGGGTCGTGTCCAAGCTTGTGGTTGCTGTAGGCGGTCTCCATGTGGGACCCGACCTGTCTCAGTTGATCCTAACAAACTCACGGAGTCGTGTCGTAGCTTGTGGTTGCTGTAGGTGACCTGTTTGCGGGACTCGACCCGTCTCAGTTGCTCCTAACAAACTCACTGGGTCGTGTCGTAGCTTGTGGTTGCTGTAGGTGACCTCCTTGCGGGACTCGACCTGTCTCATTTGCTCCTAACAAACTCACTGGATCGTGTCGTAGCTTGTGGTTGCTGTAAACAGCCTCCTTGCGGGACGCGACTTGTCTCAGTTGATCCTAACAAACTCACGGAGTCGTGTCGTAGCTTGTGGTTGCTGTAGGCGGCCTCCATGTGGCACCCGACCTGTCTCAGTTGCTCCTAATAAATTCACGGGGTCGTGTCGTAGCTTGTGGTTGCTGTAGGTGACCTCTTTGCGGGACTCGACCTGTCTCAGTTGCTCCTAACACTCACTGGGTCGTGTCGTAGCTTGTGGTTGCTGAAAGGGGCCTCCATGTAGGGACCCGACCTGTCTCAGTTGCTCCTAACAAACTCACTGGGTCGTGTCGTAGCTTGTGGTTGCTGTAGGTGACCTCCTTGCGGGACTCGACCTGTCTCATTTGCTCCTAACAAACTCACTGGATCGTGTCGTAGCTTGTGGTTGCTGTAAACAGCCTCCTTGCGGGACGCGACTTGTCTCAGTTGATCCTAACAAACTCACGGAGTCGTGTCGTAGCTTGTGGTTGCTGTAGGCGGCCTCCATGTGGCACCCGACCTGTCTCAGTTGCTCCTAATAAATTCACGGGGTCGTGTCGTAGCTTGTGGTTGCTGTAGGTGACCTCTTTGCGGGACTCGACCTGTCTCAGTTGCTCCTAACAAACTCACTGGGTCGTGTCGTAGCTTGTGGTTGCTGAAAGGGGCCTCCATGTAGGGACCCGACCTGTCTCAGTTGCTCCTAACAAACTCACTGGGTCGTGTCGTAGCTTGTGGTTGCTGTAGGCGGCCTCCATGTGGCATCCGACCTGTCTCAGTTGCTCCTAACAAACTCACTGGATTGTGTCGTAGCTTGTGGTTGCTGTAGGTGACCTCTTTGCGGGACTCGACCTGTCTCAGTTGCTCCTAACAAACTCACTGGATCGTGTCGTAGCTTGTGGTTGCTGAATGCGGCCTCCGCCACGAAGCCCTTCCCGCAGTCCTCGCACTTCAGCGGGGAATCCAAGTAGTTTGCGGACTCCTTGCGGGACGCGATCTCTTTTAATTGCTCTTCCTGCGAACACCAACGCCATTTACACACACTACAATGCAACGTACTTACATAACACTTACATAATAGATAAAAAAAAAAATTATTTTCATTTTTAATTCAATTGGTTGGTGTTATCTGATGAATAAGTTATGATCGTTTCTTGATATTATTGACTTTTGCCTAACATGTAAGTTGCTGAATAAATAAATAAATAAACACATTAAATAATATAAAAGGGTCGTTATCAGGTTTAGATTCGCGTCTTTTCTGTGGACATATCAAAAGTTAAAGGCTACAATAGTAGATTGTGTATATAGGGCATGCCATTATATATTTACGGGGAGTTCTGGATATTAAAACCTGAATGAAGCGAAAGATTCTACAGTAGAATCCTGAGCAAGGGATTCGAGTGTTTATGCCCAAGACGGAAATAATTTTGCTACATTGTGACACATACTGCTTTTCACACCACCTATGAGTCAAATGTCTTACAAATCATTTTCACCCTCTATGAGGAAGAGTCATTGTTGCCCTCAAATGAGGGAAGAAAAGTACGACTTTCGATCACTTATTCGAGGGCAACAATAACACTTTTCTGAATAGCAGGTGTGTAAAGCTTAATTTTTACAGGACTGCCCGAAAAAAGGAGTGTAATGGTTTCAGGGTTCATTCATGGTATGTATGTATGTGAGATTCTTCGTCCCGCCATAACTTCTCATCGCCTTAACCGATTTAGATGTATCGTTTGTGAGGTATCGTTGGAATTTTAGACAACAATTCTACCTAAAAACTGTCAGTTATAAAATACAAAAGTCGTATCTCGAGCGACTCAACGATTTCTATCTCGCTCGAACTGTGCGAATCAGAAAAAGGAGGGTAGATTTTATTTACTCGCGTCGCGTTGAGATTTTTCAAATTTGTCGCAATTTTATTGTAAGCGCCATAGTAAATGACGATCGATCCAGTATAATGGTGCGTTTTCGGATAAGGGACAGAGTATGCCCCCTCTTAAAATTTTGAAGACTTTATGTAATTATTTATTCATTCGGGTTTTTCGCCATTTCAATGCGAACTTATTGATTTTCGTATTTGGTGTCAACATCACTATTCTGCCGTAATTTTCTAAAAGGAAATCTTCTGAGGGCACTTGACTTTGGAGAAAACTGCCTTTTATTTATTTATCTAAAAACTCCTGTGAGCTTACAGGTCATCCCAAAAATGCCCACAAGATTAATATTGCATACGTACATAAGTTGCAAGTTTATCTTCACTGTATGACATTAATTTTGTTATAATTGTTAAACTCGAAATTATTATTCCTTCTTGAACTGTAAATTAATATTTTGACATGAAAAATGTATTACTTATTATAGTCAGACTTTCTAAAATTGTAAACTAATTTTTTTGACATGTAAAAGTGCCCTTGTGGCCTATTTGCAGAATAAATGTTTGTATTTGTATAATATTAACAACATAAAAGGAGAAAGAAAAAAGAAAGATCTATCTGGACGTCTGGTCGACGCAACACGTGACCAAAATGCTGGCCTTTATCTGGCACAAAGATTGAGCATTGCCATCCAACGTGGCAATGCGGCCAGCATTTTGGGAACGTTACCTACTGGTAGCGGTTTATTAGATTAGGGTTTTTGATAAGTATATTTAGGTTCGTTTTAGGTTAGTTTTAGTTTTATTTTAATTTCTTTGTTTATTTGTAATTACTATTAATAAAATAAACCTTAATACAACATAAATTTAGAAGAACATTTACAAGATGAGTTTAATTAGAGCTAAACAGTTAACATTGATTCAGTGAATACTTATAATTATAACGAACCGACTAGGCGGTCTCCGAAAGGACAACTTTAGTTTTTAATAAAAACGACGACCGCTTTAGCCTAGTTGGTAGTGACCCTGCCTTCGAAGCTGGAGGTCCCGGGTTCGAATCCCGGTCAGGGCATTTATTTGTGTGATGAACACAAATATTTGTTCCTGAGTCATGGATGTTTTCTATGTATTTAAGTATATATATATCTATATAAGTATTTATATCGTCACTTAGTACCCATAGTACAAGCTTTGCTTAGTTTGGGACTAGGTTGATTTGTGTAAGATTGTCCATAAATATATATATATATTTTTTTAATATTGACAAGTTGTCAGCAAATACATCAGCGTCCTGGATTTGTGAAAGGAACTCATTCATCAGGGCTATGGCTCTGACAGTTGGTGCATTGCGGGCTTGATGAGTACGAGTTCTACCAGAAGTAGTGGCAAAAAGACTTCGCGCTCTTCTTCCCTTGCGGCCTACCGCGACTACAAAGTTTTCGGGAACAAATAAATGAAATTTGCACAGAGCACTAGGATTGTCCACTCTATGGCGCAGGAGCAAGCAGTAAGGGGGCGTCCATAAATTACGTGAGATGTTTAAGGGCGGGAGGGGGTCGAGTCAAATCTCATCTAATCTTACGTTGAAGAGACGGGGGTTCTCGGTAAATATCACGCAATTTTTTTTCTGATTGAAACAAAAAAGAATTATACTATTTTGGTCCATTTAATCCAGATTGTACACGCTTATAAGATTTAATCTTAACCGTAATCGTAATACGATTAAGATTATTCACTAATTCGTTCGAAAGAGAATAATTTCATTCATACTTCGACGTTAACTCTCAGCAATATTGATTACTAGTCTTAACTAGTCATAAATAAAAGCACGAAGCAATTTTTATTTTTTATTTTTACAATAACAATCCAACGCGTTTACGTAAGAAACCCACATTTTAAAAAATCTCACGTGAGATGGGGGATGGGGTTGAATAAAATCTCACGACATCTCACCAGGGGAGGGACAGAAAATTAAACAAACACCTCACGTAATTTATGGACAGGTTGCGACACTCTATCTGATATCGTCTTCCATAGAGTCTATCATTAGGGGGCCCTAATGATAGAGTGTCGCAACCTTCCTGCGCAGCTCGAGGGTCCCCAGACCATCCCACGAACAGCGACGGGAAAAGAGTTGTTTTTAGAAAATCATAGCACAATTGTGGTCCTTACCTTACTCAACAGTACAATTTTCACTCCGTAGCTACCCTCAAACTTGGAAAAATCAAATACAGGCATGTAATCATTCTCTGCGTTCCTGAACTTTCTCATTTTTTCTGTATTCTTTCTCCTTCTTTTAACCACTTTCGGCTTCGCATTTACATCTAAATCTTTGGATTGATTAGTTCCTAACTCTTTTTTAATCTTCTTAACACTATTCTTTCTCTTTTTGTCATTATTAGCTCCCTTTTTCACTGGACTGACAATGTCTATACTACTAACATACACCTCATCTCCTTCGATTTCTATTTCCCTATTTTCTGCGTAATAATCATCAGAATCTTCGTCAGTGTCAGTTCCTATATCTATTTTTTTCTTGATTGCGCTTCTCTTAATTCTTTTAACATCATTGATTTCTTTTACATCTTCTGCGTCAAAACCATCAGAATCTTCGTCAGGGTCATTTTCTATTTCAATCTTTTTCTTGACTGCGCTTCTCTTAATATTTTTAACATCTTTGAATTCTTTTACATTTTCGGCATGAAAACCATCAGAATCTTCATCAGTGACATTTCCTATTTCTATCTTTTTCTTTACTGTGATTTTCTTCATTCTTTTAGCATCTTTGACTTTTTCATCTAATATTTCAACTCGGTCACTGATTGTAACTTCATCTCCGCTATTTTCTGTTTTTAAAACAGCGTTATTTATTATAGTTTCAATATCAACTATATCTATATCTGTATCAGGTTCATCTTCTTTTTTTATATTGTCAGGTGGCTTCATATCCGTGCATTCTACAGTTTGTACGGCGCTTAGAGTTAGGTTAGGGACAAGTTGACTACCTGTGTGTGTGTAGCCTGCAGCGAGCTAGAAATAAGTAAAAGTTGTGATAAATATTCAACATACACAAATATCAACATTTCTATAGAAACCTGTCATAATTATATAAATTTGACACACTGAGACGCAAGATTGTAGAATCCCGCATAATACGATCACGTGTAATACGATTTCCGGCGTAGTTGAGTTGCTCACGCTTTTAACATTTATAAGTATACAATAAATTTATTTATATATTTTTTGTAATATAAATAAATAAATAATAAATAAATATTAGAGGACAATCTTACACAAATCGAACTAGCCCCACAGTAAGCTCAAGAAGGCTTGTGTTATGGGTACTAGACGACGATATATTTAATACATATAAATACTTAAATACATAGAAAATATCCAAGACTCAGAAACAAATATTCATGCTCATCACACAAATATTTGCCCTGACCGGGATTCGAACCCAGGACCGTCAGCTTCACAGGCAGGTGCACTACCCACTAGGCTACACCGGTCGGTCATGATAACAATTCTTGTAATTTTGACATGTGTGCAAGTTTATAATGTAATTCCTTATCGTGCAATAAATTATCTATCTATCTATCTATAAGTAATATTGGCCAAGGACATCAAAATCAAACCAAATAGCAAGTAAAAAGTGGTTAAGATTGATGCAGGAGAGGAGAATGGCAGCAGCAGTGGGTAGATAGACTGAATAGATAGATAGCTAAGTGATGAAGTCCCCGTGCGGTGCGGGGTTAGAATGACACCACCCCCTTTCTTCCCACGGGTGTCGTAAGCAAGGCTCGGAACCGATTTTTACTATTTTGAAAATATCTCCTAAAGTACTTCTCATATCTCCATTTTTATTTTAAGATTAGCATTTGTTAGTACGAAAAAATATCGTAAAACGCAATTAACCGAAATTTTTAACCGGTTAATTGTATGAAGACGAGACCGGTTTCCGAGCCCTGGTCGTAAGAGTCGACTATGGGACCGGGTTGTAGTGTGTTGTGGGCGATGGGCTAGCAACCTATCACTGCAATATCACATTTTCTCCATCTTTAAACCTACAATTACTAAATGTGGCACTGGTATTAAATTTCATGTGTTCCGCTTACCCCTTTTGGGACAGGCGTGAGTTTATGTATGTGTAAGTAATGAATGTTAACCTCTCCCTTTACCTCTGCCATGAGTTGTTCCTGGGAGCGGAGGCACCTATCCCTGAAGGCATCCCCTCGGAGCAGTATGGCGCGGCAGTACCAGCAGAGGTGCTGAGGGAACCTATCCTTATACACCTGCAATGTTCAAAATCAAAATCAAACATTTATTCTGCAAATAGGCCACAAGGGCACTTTTACATGTCAAAATATTAATTTACAATTTAAGAAAGTCTGACAAGACAAAGTCTGATAAGTAATACATTTTTCATGTCAAAATTTTAATTTACAGTTCAAGAAGGAATAATAATTTCGAGTTTACAATTATAACAAAATTAATGTCATACAGTGAAGATAAACTTGCAAAGTTATCTATTACAAATATTACAACATCAGTAAAGTTAGAGATGTAAAAGGTCTCAAGATTAAACAAGGAGTATAATGATATTAATATAATATCCCAGAGATGTAAGTACATGGTCTCTGAGCGTCAAAATTAAAATTAATTTAATATTGTTAGAGATGTATATGGTCTCCAAGACACTGATAATAAAAACGAATCCACAACAGAATGATGTCTCTCGTCAATCCCCTATAAATAGACACTGGTATTAACATAGTCACTATGTCCTAGCAAGCATGAAATGAACAGACCGGACTCCACAAACAGCACCCGATCACGAGTATAACGCGTATAAGTATAATATGGATATCAAGCATGCTCACGAGATGACCATCCGAATGGATTTATACTTATCGCTAAAACTCATGTTTGATGGATTTACACCCTATAAAATCACAGTTTTAAAAAGTGACTCAGGAGACGTAACCATGGTAACAAGCAAGAAAGAATAGTTGACCACCCAATTACATGGTTAAATCCAATCAAGTTCGGCATTCAATAACAGAGTTGCTCTACCCTAGTTCAGCCAAGTCGAACCAATCATGTACCAACAATCAACACGAACACTACTAGTAACAAAAGCTTGATTAAGCCGCCGTGGTCTCCCAAAAAAATAAACAATAGCATTCTTTTGTAATGAGCCTGGGGATCCCCAGGACCGGTAGATGACTGGTTAAAGGAGATAAGTATACATTCTTAGGTACTAACCGAACGGAATTAAATAAACAAACAAGGAAATCAGAGTAAAAATAATAATAAAAATAATAAAATAAATATTAGAGGACAATCTTACACAAATCAAACTAGCCCCGCAGTAAGCTCAAGAAGGCTTGTGTTATGGGTACTAGACGACGATATATTTAATAGATATAAATACTTAAATACATAGAAAACATCCAAGACTCAGAAACAAATATTCATGCTCATCACACAAATATTTGCCCTGACCGGGATTCGAACCCAGGACCGTCAGCTTCACAGGCAGGTGCACTACCCACTAGGCTAAACCGGTTGTCAAGCGTTTACATTTTAGTTTTTAGGATGAGTACAGAAGAGGATAGCCGCCAAGTCTCTTAAATTTAGTAATGTGTGGATCAAATATGTCAACATGAACATTACTGGACACCAAGTCATTATACTGTCTACATTCTAGTAATTGGGTTATAGAAGGAAGTATATTTTTGGTACACTTACAAGAGTCCCCGTTACGCGGGTAAACGCATCAGCGAGCTTGTATTCATGTATATTGAACAATTTGAGTCCGGATAACAGACACGCACGACATCTTAACAAGGCATTCCCATCCTCAAATCCTGAAGTATGGACCTTGACGTCTTCTTGAGTTTCGTCATTCTTTATATCCCTGCAATCGCGCGGGGTATCGTAGTTTACGATATCCATTTTGAGGCAATCGTCTCACTTGAAACAAACATTAAGGTGGATACATCTAAGCGTGTTTTGTATGTTTATTGAACTATATATTCGAGAAAGCAGCACTGCAGTATAGACGCACTATTAATTAGTTTTTGTACATAATAAAATTAATGTGTTACGCCAGAATCGAGAAAATACAATAGGTAAGTATATAGGCGAAGTATAATAAGTATGTTCATAATATAACTAATATAAGGCAACTAGGCTGTCACGTCACTTTTTTTTTCTTTTTATTAGTAGTACGTTTGGATACTTCCATCTTTTCACTAATATTTGACAGTGGTTATGTTTAGGGTTGCCAGAGTAGAAAATAAAAGTACCATTTCAGTAGCTTTTTTAAAATCAAGCGCAGCAGTAATAACGCTTATCGCACTTGGCCAGTGTACTTGTGTACAAAACATGAATCATATTTACGATGAAATTGGAAATGAAAGGTAAACGCGGACAAAGTTGTATTTATAATCACTCAACTTATGTATGCGTTTTTACTATAACAAATATACACGTAACTTGTGTACAGAAAGTAGACCAAATTTTGATAGACAAGCCTACTGCGAACCAACTGCGAACGACGTATCTGATACATTGTTTTTGGTACATACACAACTCGTTCGGTCAGGGAATCCAAAATAAAACTACAATTAGAAAATCAAATCATTTATTCATCTATTAAAATATATACAAAAACATTGGGTTAATCACGTCTTTAAGATCGAATATCGGTCGACATGATTCAAACTGTGTACAAGGTACCGGTATGTGCTAAAATACGCACCAAACTTGCCGCGGGCGCTAATTTAGATAACTTTGTGTTTCACACTGACATATATGCTCTTATTCCATCATCCCCGTGTTCCGAATCACGCTAACAACGCTCACAGTGCTTATAGTGCTGAAAAAAGGACAGAGGGGCTATCGCGAACCGAAAACGAACGAAGTTCGAATATCTCTCTCACTCTCTGTCGCACGAATTAGCAAGTGCGATAGAGAGGGAGATATTCGAACTTCGTTAGTTTTCGGTTTGCGGTAGCCACCCCGAATCAGTTAGCGCGCTGAAGGTCGCGTGAGTGCTGTAGTGCTACCGCGAACTACAAACGAAGTTTTTCCTCTCTGTCGCACTTACGTACAGACTTACAAGTGTGACAGAGAGGGAACTCCTTCGTTTGCTGTCGTTGTAGCCCCTCTGGGGCGCTACCGCGAAGCAAACGAAGTTTTCCCTCTGTGTCGCACTTGCAAGTTTGCATATAAGTGAGACAGAGAGGGAGAACTTCGTTTGCTGTCGCGGTAGCGCCCCTGTTTTGTTTCGGACCGGTCACCCCTTGTTTACTGAGGGGCTACCGAGAACCGAAAACGAACGAAAGTTCGAATATCTCCCTCTCTTACGCACGAATTAGCAAGTGCGACAGAGAGGGAGATATACGAACTTCGTTCGTTTTCTGGGGGGCTACCGCGACTGAAAACGAACGAAGTTCGAATATCTCTCTCTCTGCCGCACGAATTAGCAAGTGCGACAGAGAGGGAGATATTCGAACTTCGTTCGATTTCGGTTCGCGGTAGCCCCTCTGTCATGTTCATATCAAACGTCAACTTGACGTTTGCGCTCAATGCTTACCAGTGTTGCCAGAACGTGCTTTCTAGATCGGTTTTATGTGCTTTTATGAACACGAACGTTTTTTTACGTGCGATACCCAAAAACGTATTTTAAGTGCTATGATGCTTTATGATGTGATACCCTCAAGTTGAAAGTTGCCTTCCCTGTGGTTGTAGGCCAGGATTCTGCTGTTCTGCAACTGCAGGCTCTATCCTTCGTGCCGTGCAATATGTATGTATGTATGAATGCACTTTATTGTACACAATAACAGGTTAAAACAATATACATGTCACATAAGATTAGAGTACAAAGGCGAACTTATCCCTATGAGGGATCTCTTCCAGCTAACCTTTGAGGGATTGAGTGTAGAGTGGGAGAATGAGATAGACAAACTTACACAGTGTACTAAAACTTTTCAATAAGGAAACTTATAGCTAAAACCAGAACTAAATAAATATATAACAACTATAACATATAATAAATACATATTATAAATATATACGTATTTAAATGTACACGATCTAAAGGCTATATATATCTATAAATTTAAGGTAAAAAAACGTGCTTTTTATTCCAAACGTGCTTTTCCTGACACCAGAAAATGATTTTGATGGGAGCGCTCTGGCAACACTGGTGCTTACGCTTGGAGCCCAGGGGCGCTACCGCGATCAGCAAACGAAGTTTTCCCTCTCTGTCTCACTTATATGCAAACTTGCAAGTGCGACAGAGAGGGAAAATTGCGTTTGCTGTCGCGGTAGCGCCCCACGAACGAAGTTCCAATATCTCCCTCTCTGTCGCACAAATTAGCAAGTGCGACAGAGAGGGAGATATTCGAACTTCGATTGCACCAAATCGCCTGTAATCGTAAGCGGTGTTCGTTAAAATCTGATTGTATGTAAAGTTTGACAAGTTTCTATGGGATGACAGCTGCCGGCGCCATATTTGACGATGACCAGGGGCGCTACCGCGACAGCAAACTAAGTTTTCTCTCTCTGTCGCAATTGCGTCCGAACGTGCAAGTGCGACAGAGAGCGAAAACTTAGTTTGCTGTTCGCGGTAGCCCCCTGAGGGGCTACTGGGAAACGAAAACGAACGAAGTTCGAATATCTCCCTCTCTGTCGCACTTGCTAATCCGCGCGACAGAGAAGGAGATATTCGAACTTCGTTCGTTTTCGGTTCGCGGTAGCCCCATCGGACTGTGATCGTATGTTGGTGCAACCGACCCTTATTCCCCGCGTTATAGACTACACGCAAAATGTTACGCGGCGTGGGGGCGGGGAGGAAGAGGATGACCCCTCGTCGGAGTCCACCGCTCCACTCGTCCACTTCCCCTCCAGGGAGGGGGGAGGCGACACCACTCCGTCGTCTGAATTCGACTCCGTCTGCGGACTAACCTGTTTCATAAAAAGATAATCCTGTAGAATTATTAGGATATCATCAAGAGGAATGGATTATGGATGATGGCACATGTTACAAATTTAGAATGAAGGAAAAATTTAAAAATTTAGGCACCAAGCAGGATTCGACCCGCTAAAAAATTTCACGAGAAGCGGTTGAAAAATGCGACCTGTAGAAGAGAACAAACCGAAATTCAGACGCAGAAACTTAAAAAATCTAAGAAATAAAAATTGTTTTTGAAATTTCCAAAAACTGACTCGACAAAAAAATTCTATATAATTACCGGACCTGCTCACAAAATTTCACAAGAATCGTTTGCGAAATGCTACCTGTAGAGGAGAACAAACCGTTGAACAAATATATATTTTTTTAATTTCCAAAAACTTATTCGACAAAAAAAACTGTATATTTATCCAACCTGCTCACAAAAATTCACGAGAATCGGTTGAGAAATGCGACCTGTAGAGGAGGACAAACCGAAATTCGCCCGCAGAAACTTACAAAATCATTGATAAAAAATTGTTTTTGGAAATTTCCAAAAACCGTCTCGACAAAACATTTATAAGTATAACTATCGAACCTGCTCACGAAATTTCACGAGAATCGGTTGAGAATTGCGACCTGTAGACGAGAACAAACGGAAATCCGGACATACGAAAGCATTTTTGTCGAAGCTGAAGCAGAGAACTTCGTTTCACTCGGTCAATTACCTATTAGCTAATGTTTTAATTAAATTGTACTAATTTGGATTGAACTCTGACATCATGTAATGTATAATAATTATTTTAATATATCATGCAAGCATGAGTCTTCTGGTAGATGTCGCTGTGTACGCCTCCCTTAAGGCGTTTGTATAAAAAATAGTTTACGTTAGCAGCGGTACTGCTTAATACGAAGGAACGGTTGATGAATTTGGGACTGGGTAGCGATCGCACCTATAGCTCAGTTGGCTAGAGCGATTGGCCGCGAGTGCCGGGAGGTCGCAGGCTCGAATCCTGCTCAGTGCCTAAATTTTTTTTTAAATTTTCTTTCATTCTAAATTTAAATTCATTTAAATACTTGTTGACATGTAAATTGGTTTTATGAATAAATTGAATATGAATATATAGCGACACTATTTCAGGGCCAAATAGAATCATTTCGAGTCAATCTCTCGACTAGTCCGTTTGTATGTCGTATGTCGGTATTATCATACTTACTTCTCGAATCCGTTTTCTCCGTAAACGAGATTTCTTTCCGACCGACCCCACCGCCCGTCTTCGTTCGAGTCAAGTCTCTCGACTAGTCCGTCTGTATGTGGGTGTTATAAGTGTTTTGAACCTGACTGTGGCTTTATAGGCCGGGCCCAATAAAGCGAAAGGAGTGCGCGGTTGGAGAGTAGCCTGGGGACAATCCAGGGGTAAACCTCCGACACGACCACGCGTGTGGTTTGGAACACTGGAATACTCTAACCCCCATATTCATAAAATTTAACAAACCTCTGCTAACTAAAATGTCTGTTGTCACTGTCTCACAAGCACATGTGTCAAAATGACTGATAAGGACAAACGAACTTTAGCGGCTAGTTAACTAATATAGGTTTGATAGACGTTTATGAATAAGGGGGTAAGAGTTTGCGCTCCAGTGAGATTGGTTGAGTGGTTTCAACCGAATCTGGTAGGCTAGCACAACTAGCTGCCAAGTCGTATCTCGCGCGACTCAGCGATTCCTGTCTCACTCGAACTGTGCTAATTAGAAAGAGGAGGGTAGATTTTTCTCTACTCGCGTCGCGCCGCAGCGGCAGTTGTGCTAGTCCAGCAGAGGTGTGAGTGTATGTGGGTATGGCTGAGATACGCGTCATACTCGTGATCGGGTGCTGTTTGTGGAGTCCGGTCTGTTCATGCTTGCTAGGACATAGTGACTACGTTAATACTAGTGTCTTTTATGGGGGATTGACGAGAGACATCATCCTGTTGTGGATTCGTTTTTATTATCAGTGACGTAGAGACCATATACATCTCTAACAATATTAAATTAATTTTAATTTTGACGCTCAGAGACCATGTACATCTCTGGGATAATATATTAATTTCACTCCTTGTTTAATCTTGAGACCTTATACATCTCTAACTTAATATTTGTAATAGATAACTTTGCAAGTTTATCTTCACTGTATGGCATTAATTTTGTTATAATTGTTAAACTCGAAATTATTATTCCTTCTTGAACTGTAAATTAATATTTTGACATGAAAAATGTATTACTTATTATAGTCAGACTTTCTTAAATTATAAATTAATATTTTGACATGTAAAAGTGCCCTTGTGGCCTATTTGCAGAATAAATGTTTAGATTTTTTTTTTTTTAAGTGTATGTGAATTACTCTCCATGGTTAGACTTACTCGACGAGTCCGCGCCCTCCGCGCGAGAGGGTGCTCCCCGCGGGCGCTCCGTGTGCGTGTGCGGGTGCGCTGGGGCCAGCCGCGGCGCTCGTGTACGGCGCGGATGTGCACGCGCAGACTCCCACGCGTGGTGCACACGCGCGCGCACACCGGACAAATCGCGTTGTCGTGCTCGCGCAGGTGGACCTACAGTACCATTATAATAATAGCTAGTTCCACGAGAATACAGGTGAATCATTAACACACAGCTACATGAAGTAATGATTGCACAAAACATGAATGAATGTAAATGAAAACACACAAATATATATTTATAGGTATAAAACTTTAAAAATAAACATATCCGGTCTTTATCTATATATATAAAAGAAGTCCTGACTGACTGACTCATCAACGCACAGCCGAAACTACTAACGCTAAAGAGTTTATTTTTACACAGTCGATTACATTTATAGCGTAGGCTAGAGATAAGAAAGGATTTTTCGAAATTCATCCCCTAAGAGACAAGGGATGAAAGTTTGTATGGGAAACGTAATTTTTTTGGACTTAGAAACTTGAAATTTCGTATTTAGACTCTCTGTTCAAATATAACAAAACTAAATTCAGCGATTTTCTAAATTCACCTCCTAAAGGGGTGAAAAGGGGCTTCAAAGTTTGTACAGGGAGTAAATCTTTTTTGAAGTTAGGAATTTGAAACTTCGCAAATAGACTCTATGTTTAAATACAACAAAACGTATTTCAGCGTTTTTCGGAATTGCTCCCCTAAAAGTGTGAAAAGAGAGATCCAAGTTTGTAAAGGAGCAAATCTTTTTTGAAGTGAGAGATTTAAAACTTCGTATATAGACTCTCTGTTTAAATACAACAAAACGTATTTCATCGTTTTATGAAATTGCTCCTCTAAAGGGGTGAAAAGGGGGTTCCAAGTTTATACGAGGAGCAAATCTTTTTTGAAGTGAGAGATTTAAAACTTCGTATATAGACCCTCTGTTTTAATACAACAAAACATTTTTCAGCGTTTTTATAAATTGTTCCTCTAATGGGGTAAAATGGGGGTTCCAAGTTTGTCCGGGGACCAAATCTTTACTTTTTAGTAAAAATCGATATATAATATAATCTTCGAGGTTCCTCGGGGTGCCGATTACGAATATGACGTGCATTTGCAAATCCAAGATGGTGGACAAACATTTTTCTTAAAAATTGCTATGGGTGTCATCGTCCAGGTTCCTCGGGGTGCCGATTACGAAAATGACATCCATTTTCAAATCCAAGATGGCGGACATTTATTTTTTCTTTCGAGTATTTATATAAAAAAAAATATTTATATAACTCATTTATTTAAATAAAACTAATTGAATCGAAATCTACCAATATTTAAAAATAAAATAGATCTAAATATTTTATGTTTTCTTTGAATTCGATATATTTTTGTATTCGTTGTAGGTAAATAATAATTAACAAAATAGTTAGCGAAACTTTTTTGGCAGGGCTCGGAAACTCGGTTTCGTCTTCATACAATTAACCAGTTAAAATTTAGGTTAATTAACACTTTTAAGTGTATAAATAAATAAATTGTATTATTCTTTTTGCATTTCAATGTAATTAAATTGTATGTGCCCAGGCATTTGTCTAATGTGTCAATATTATGTATTCTTTTGTCATTTATATCACTTAACAGTGAAACTGAAAATGTATTTGTAAAATAAATGGTATTATTAATTGTAAAATAAATTGTATTATAAATTGTAAAATAAATTGTATTATAAATTGTAAAATAAATTGTATTATTAATTGTAAAATAAATTGTATTATTCTTTTTGCATTTCAATGTAATTAAATTATATGTGCCCAAGCATTTGTCTAATGTGTCAATGTTGTTATGTATTCTTTTGTCATTTACGTCACTTAACAACACTGTAAATAAATGTATTACTACTTGCAGATTAAACATTTGAATTTTGACTTTTGCTTGTAATCCGAAGATATGTCGTAACACAAGTATACAGTTACCCCCTTATTCATGAAACTTAACAAACCTCTACCAACTAAAATGTCTGTTGTCACTGTCTCACATGCACATGTGTCAAAGTGACAGACAAGGACAAACGAGCTTTAGCGGCTAGTTAACTAATATAGGTTTGCTAGACGCAGGGCCGTCTTTCCCACTGGGCACTAAGGACACTTGCCCAGGGCCCCACGACCGATAGGGGCCCACTACTTACTGCCAGATCACCAAACGATAACCAATATTTAGTGATCTGTCAAGGGCATAGGGGCCTCATTACCCTAGTGTGCCCAGGGCTTCCAATGGGGGCTATCGCGTATGAATTCGCCGCTAGAGGCGCTAGTGTAGCGTGGGGTCCTCCGAAACCTCAAATTTCACTCTTTTTGGTTGCGCTACGCGGGTTAACATCTAATTGGAACAATATGGTCACTATTTTGCAATACCTGAGCTTGATTATGGCAAATATGAATTAAGGATCAATGACTGTCAGGGCTTTGAGACAGATTTGTCTTTCGGAAAATTATTTCCTCCTTTTTTCCGAACAAAACGGGACCACGCTACAATGCGGTATATTCGATATTTTTACGGTACGGTTTTAAGGTATTGAATATGATTTAAATGTAAACTTCGTTCTCATGTCCATAATAACCAATAACAATTTTTGACAGCTGGACCTTAGTCGACAGTGGCGCCAACTGGTGAGCACAAAAACGATAGCCCCCATTGGTTAGTCGGCCTTGGCTAGATGTTTATGAATTAGGGGGTTAGCCGCTAGGAGCACTCACCACTTTGTAGTGCCGCATCATGTTGCCCTTGACGGCGAAGGCGAGGGAGCACAGCGAGCACTTGAACGGCCGCTCGCCCGAGTGCAGCCGCACGTGCGCCTGCGCACACATCCGTACACATGTAACAGTGCCCTTGCGGCCTATTTGCAGAATAAATGCAGAATTGACGACCGGTTTAGCCTAGTGGGTAGTGCGCCTGCCTGTGAAGCTGACGGTCCTGGGTTCGAATCCCGGTCAGGGCAAATATTTGTGTGATGAGAATGAATATTTGTTGCTGAGTCTTGGATGTTTTCTATGTATTTAAGTATTTATATCTATTAAATATCTAGTACCCATAACACAAGCCTTCTTGAGCTTACTGTGGGGCTAGTTCGATTTGTGTAAGATTGTCCTCTAATATTTATTTATTTATTTATTTATAAGGGTCGGTCGCACCAACATACGATCACAGGCCGGTCATCGTCAAACATGGCGCCGGCAGCTGTCATCCCATAGGAACTTGTCAAACTTTCTATACAATCAGATTTTAACGAACACCGCTTACGATTACAGACGGTATGGTGCAACCCCCCGTGAATGTTTGATTTTGATTTTATACATAAATAAATAAAT
Organism: Epiblema foenella; assembly: GCA_963556455.1. Classification (NCBI taxonomy): domain Eukaryota; kingdom Metazoa; phylum Arthropoda; class Insecta; order Lepidoptera; family Tortricidae; genus Epiblema; species Epiblema foenella. The sequence continues at coordinate 10,431,965 of OY747121.1, read as the reverse complement.
ATTAGAGGAAAATCTTACACAAATCGAACTAGCCCCACAGTAAGCTCAAGAAGGCTTGTGTTATGGGTACTAGACGACGATATATTTAATAGATATAAATACTTAAATACATAGAAAACATCCAAGACTCAGAAACAAATTTTCATGCTCATCACACAAATATTTGCGCTGACCGGGATTCGAACCCAGGACCGTCAGCTTCACAGGCAGGTGCACTACCCACTAGGCTAAACCGCTCGTCAAAACATTCAATCATACATTTATACTTCAAAATTGACAGTAAAATCTATCTACCGTTATAACATAAAGTTACGTGATTCGCCTGCTGAACTATTAAATCCTGACTACGCTCAAGAATGGAATATTTCGCTGTAGTTAGGATTCAATATACCACCCTCGCTGTAAATATATAATTTTGCATTGTATATCAGTATGGATAAAGAGAATGTATTAAAAATATTGAGAGTGACGTGACATTTATAAATAATTTAAAAAATGGCTAACGGCGAAGGCCTTCTATGACATAGATGAATATGTAAATTAAATTTGTTGCATGCTTTTGTAATTGTAATTTTTTTTTTGACATTTAAATTCACAATGTAATAATTTAAATAATGTACCTAATCTAATTGAAATATTTATTTTTTATTTAATCGACATAATTAAATTATTGTAACAATCTTCTGACATGTAAAATTTTTGTATTTTTTTTGAATAAATAAATATGAATAAATGAATATGAATATGAATATGGACATATATAAAGCTTACCTTCCTCAGGTAGTTGGCGGTGAAGGTCTTGGGGCAGTGCGGGCAGGCGTAGGGGCGCAGCCCGAGGTGCTTGTTCATGTGCGCGCGCAGCTGCGCCGCCGACTGCATCTGCCGTTTATTTATCTACTAGTAGTAGTGTAACAAGGGTCTAAAATAACTGTCCCACTGCTGGGCACAGGCCTCCCCCACTTTTTGTACATATAAAACCATTTTCTTTCGGTACTGGTTACTGCACTAGATTTAAGATTTTTTAGATTTTTTTTACCAATCCACATCAAAACAGTCGACAACCCTAACACTTTTACTAAGAAGTTAAAAAACTGGTTAATCGGTCATGCGTTCTACAAATTAAATGACTTTTATAACGCTAATTAATTAAATAAATTATATTTGACATGTATAAATTAATTAATGGGTCAATCAACTTTTTCTTGTTGTTATTCTGTCCCGTCAGCGAGGAGACAACAGTAACCGAGTTTCTTACAAAAATGTCCATAATATGGACTCCAAGCATGCTCAGGAGATGACCCATGACCAAATGGATTTATACTTATCGCTAAAATTCATGTTTGGTAGCTTTAAACCCTATAAAATCACAGTTTTAAAGAGTGACTCAAGAGATGTAACCATGGTAACGAGCAACAAAGAATAGTTGATCCACCCTAATAATGGCTATTCACTGACATTTATAATAATTAACAACAATTTGTTCACACTGTATCTAATAATGATTGTACTAAGATAATGTTACTTTATATATATTGTGCAAAATTGTAATGTGACATGTAATATTTAACAATATTATGAATAAAGAGTATGAGTATGAGTATGAGTAAGAAAAAAAAGGCACGGTTAATAAAACAAAAAGTATCCTATATCGTCGGGTGTCCTATATTGTCACTAGTCTTCGAAACCTCGTATCTCAGTACTGAAACGATGCTGATATACGAGCTTTATTTTAAGTAGGTATTTGTTGCTTAGTGACTTTTGCTTGTAACCCGACGCTATGTCCTTTCCCGGGACTCAAAATATCTCCATACAAAATTTCATCTAAATCGGTTGAGCGGTTTAAGCGTGAAGAATATCCTCCTGACACCTGGCGTCCTTTACAAAGTGCTAAATAAACCTTACTGTAAAGTCCGAGTATTTTTGAACTTCTTATGTGGACAACAGACGACCGACCTTTTGGTAGTATCAATTCCCGAGTGTTTGTTTTTTTACGCTAAAAAAGTATTGGATACGTGATTGCTTGCAGCCAATGAAATTTAAGCAATGGCAATAGTTCGTCCTTGGATTTCGATAGAGATGTCATACCTAGTGGCCGCCATTCTTGAAAACTCGAGAAAACCTTAGTTTATGTTTTATTCAACAGGAAAGGTCTCGGACTTTACAACAAAAACAGTTTAATGCTTTGCAAAGTACATTCGGCCGTAGTGGCAAGTGATTTCAGTAAATGCTCAGGGCTCAGGAGGATATATAACTTTTACCTTGCATGAAGATTGTCAAGATAATTAATAAAGAAAATTGTCCAGATAATTTTTAATTAAAATTATCAATATAATTATTAATGATCAAAACTCGGAAACCGGTTTCGTCTTCATAACGAGTCACCGTCTTGATAACGAGTCACCGTCGAATGGCTCGTTAAAATAGAACCTTAAGGATATTCACTCAATAATTACCAACGAGCATGTACAGTTTAAATTACTGGTAAATTAGAATGTAAACCTCATAAACATTTGTTACATGTTAGATTTAAGTAAACAGGTTAAGTTAAAAGCACTAAAAGATTAGTGTATCTCGCCATCAAACGTCACAGTTTGGCGAGTTTTATTGTAGTGTAATAAAATGTATTTTTCTGTTTATTAAATAAATTAAATTAAAATATAAATATAATATATCTATATATTTATGTATTGTATATGTATTATGGGTAGGACTTTATATAATTGTCTGTGTAATGTAATAGACGATACAATTACTCGTTTTGTTGCATTACACAAATAATAGGGATGTTGACTCAAAATTTATTGGTATCTAAATTATATCCAAAAGAAAGAAGACATAAAACTATGCCAAATGGTGAAAATCCCATTAAAATATCTCAAAAAATAACGAAGCTACAACCGTTAGAATGTTGTTAATAAGAGTGAGAAAGCACTAATTTGTAGTGACGTCACTGACTTAAAGCGCCATAGTAAATGAAGATCGTTCCATACAGAGGTGCGTTTTGCGAAAAAGGGACAGAACATGCCCCCACTTAAAACTTTGATGACTTGTAATTATGTAATTATTTATTTTTTTGAGTTACTTTTTTCGCTATTTTGTTGAGAATTTGATCCTTTTTCGAGAAAATTTGAAGTAGTTGAGTTTCTTACTTAGTGTCAACATCCCTATTATATATAATATTAATTTTGAGTTTCGTTAGTTGTTAGTTGCACCGCCAACAAATCTTTCTGCATCGCCTTAAGGTTGACTGGTAGAGAATGCCATACGGCATTAAGTCCGCCTTTTGTACGATAAGGTTTCTTTTGTGCAATAAAGATTAAATAAATAAATAAATACATAGATATCGCGATAGACCCGTTTAAAAAAATATTTGAAGTATATCGCCCTGAATAACCATTCAACTGCAACATATGCAACAGCAACAGACTCACCTTGAGTATTTTCCCGCACTGGTCGCACATGACGGACTGGGGGGCGCGGGGCGCGGGGCGGCGCGCGCGCCACGCGGGCGGCTGCGGCGCGCGCTCGTTGAGGTGCTTGCGCCGGTAATGGACGTCATACGCGGTGCGGCTCGAAAACGTCATACGACACTGCACATGACACAAACACATACCTACGTTAGTTTTCTCAAACTTGCTCAGAAATAAATTCAATTATTTAGTTGTATACCTAGTAATAATTAGTTAATATTAAGACGTTTCTTTTATATTATGCATGCGGTGTTTACCTGTAAGTGATTGTTACACATAGCAAGTTCCTAATATACTATGGATCATTGTAAACTTTGTGTAAACAATTGTTGGTGAACCATAATAAATAATTAAAAAAATAAATTTTATATTTATTTTGAATTTAGTTATAAAACTTTTATTTGCGAATAATCGTCATTGTACTCGATTTAAACTAATTCAGGGATAAGGATTTCAAATATTGTATTTATTTTCAATTTTAACCCCTCTTTTTTGCGGAAAATCGTCATTATACTCAATTTCCTCTGATTCAGGTATACAACCTGAATCCTGAGGTAATTTACTACCTTTTGTTTTGCTTTTAAGTACCCACCTCCTCACACCTATGTTCCTCGGGCGGGTGTCTCTCTTCCACGTGCGCCCGCAGCGCGTCCTCGCTCGCACAGCTCTCGCCGCACTGCTCGCACGGGCTACCCGCATGTTCGCCCAAGTCCGTGTGTGTTTTCAGCGCGTCTAAACTCATGAAGCTCGCTTGGCATATGGTACATTTGTGCTGGGGCTGTGGTTTCTGGTTCTAGAAAAAAAAAAACTGGATCGAATGAAGCCATAACGCATGTTTTCTTATGCAATTGTGATACCTATTTATTAATTTGTTAATATCTTGGCGTGTATAAGTATTTTGACATGCACTTATAATTAATGTGACATACACGCAGTTTACTTAATTTACTTTGACATGCATGACTTGTTAGTCATATGAAAAAATATTTTCACATGCCTCGAGGCCGAATATATTAAGGGTCAACAATGTATACCTATATCATCCTGCTGTACCATATGTTCTTGTGAATAAACTTTCATTTCAACTTTCATTTCATTTCATTTCACTTCATTTCATTTCATAATTTTTTTTTGTTAAATAGCCAATTAAACAGGGTTCGAAATTATCAATATAATTATGGTCTTTGATAATTATCACGATGATTATCCGATGATTATAGGATAATTATCCCTCGTATGGGTAGGGTAGTATACGTTATTTTATTAGTTAAATTTAATTTCCGATGTATGATATGACCTGTAAAATGTATTTTTACCAATAAAGACTGTACTCTGTACTAATATATAAAAGATTATGGTGTTTTAGGCTGCAAAATAAATAGTTGCTATACAATATTTTACTAGTTTTTTATTAACCATTAAAATATAATCAATTAATCATTACAACATCATTAAAACACATATACAGAGCGCAATTATTGACGTTCGAATTCACGCTCGTTTTTTTTTAAGACTGATGCCTAATTTACAATTTTAGGTTATTATCAAATCGATAATTATCAAAGCATAAAAATCACGATAATTATCAAGATAATTATCATTGATAATTATCCTTTCGAACCCTGCAATTAAATAAATAAATGTCCGAGCCGGACTCGCGTACCGAGTGTTCCGTCAAAATCAAACATTTATTCTGCAAATAGGCCACAAGGGCACTTTTACATGTCAAAAGATTAATTTACAATTTAAGAATGTCTGACTATATTATATTTATAATAATACATGTAGGATTGTGTGAAAAGGAACGTATGGATGACGTATTGTGAGTGAATGAGATAGCATGCAGATAGAGTGAAAGAGTGTGAAAGAGAACGAATGACTTTTAGATATTAGACACGGTTTAACGGAGCTGTAACGAGAAGACACGCTGTTACATTATTTTCCTTATATTTTTTTTATATAAAGTTTTTCCATTTAAAAGTGGTTTCTACTATCGCCCCATCCCACATACAATACAATACAATACAAATACTCTTTATTGCACACCTCACATAATAAAACAGCACATAAAAAACAAAAAACATCGATACAGGGAGACAGAGGCAGAACAACAGGCGGTCTTATCGCTAAAGAGCGATCTCTTCCAGACAACCTTTGGGTAGTGGAGAAATGAAATATAAAGCTGAAAAGTAGGTGGTGCATAAACTATTACAATGAGAAAAAAAAGATTTCAAAACAACTATTCAATATAAATACACATACTTAAATAATATACAAATATACATACATATAATATATAATTATATATATCACTGCTATAGAATAGTAAGAATAAAATAGTGTCAGCCATAATAATTAATTAAAAATTTACATACATTTTTCATGTCAATATATTAATTTACAGTTCAAGAAAGAATAATAATTCCCAGTTTACAATTATAACAAAATTAATGTCATACAGTGAAGATAAACTTGCAAAGTTCTCTATTATAAATACGAAAGATAAATTATCAAGCGGACAAGTTAGGAAATAGATTAATTCGGAAGTGGTCAAGTTAGGAAATAACCAGGGGCGCTACCGCGAACAGCAGACGAAGTTTTCCCTCTCTGTCGCACTTGTAAGTTTGCATATAAGTGAGACAGAGAGGGAAGTTTGTGGTTCGCGCTAGCCCCTCAAGTTTGGAAGAGGACGTGATAAAAAAGAGACAGATTAGGAAGTGGACAAGTTTGGAAAGATACAAATTAGGTGGCCAAAGTCGACCGGGGGGAAATATTACAACATCAACAAAGTTAGAGATGTATAAAGTCTCAAGATTAAACAAGGAGTATAATCATTAATCTATTTTTGCTGATATTTTTATTGACATTATCTCTGTACTTGTTTGTTTGTTATATTTTATTTATTGACGTGTACCACTATTGTTATTTTAAATTTATTGCATTTTAACGATCCTGACTACCGGGAGATACGATTTATTTGAAATGTATTGCATTTGTTTGAATATTTTTATATTATTTTTGATGATCGTGATGTACATTCTTACCCCCTTATTCATAAAACTTAACAAACCTCTGCTAACTAAAATATTATTTGTCCCATTCTCACAAACGTAAACGTCAAAGTGACAAATAAGGACAAACGAACTTTAGCGGCCAGTTAACTAATATAGGTTTGATAGACGTTTATGAATAAGGGGGCTATAATTTTGACTTATGCAAATTTGTACTGCAATTTATATCATGAAATAAAATAAATCTGAATCTGAATCAAATTAATCAGTCAATCAACTTTTTCTTGTTGTTATTCCGTCCCGGGGGCGAGGAGACAACAGTCATCTAGTTTCTTAAAAAAATGTTTATAATATGGACTTCAAGCATGCTCCAGAGATGGTCCATGTCCAAATGGATTTAAGCTCATCGCTCCACTCGTGTACGGTAGATATGAACCCTATAAAATCACAGTTTTAAAGAGTGACTCAGGAGACGTAACCATGGTAACGAGCAACAAAGAATAGTTGATCCACCCTAATATAATATTCCAGAGATGTACATGGTCGTCCACAGACACTACTATATAAAACACTAACCTGGGTGTACTTGTGCATGAGCTGGAAGTGCGCGTGCAGCCCCCGGGCTCCGATGAAGGTCTCGCCGCACAGTTCGCACGCGACGTGCGCGGCGGGGTGCGCTATCCGCACGTGCGACATGTACGTGGACGGCTTCCTGAGGGGCCGTTCAAGTATTACGTAAGCACTACAGGGGGGCGGGGGGGTTTATGCTTTGCTTATTTTTGATGCACCCTCATGTCATCAAAAATAAGCAAAGCATAAACCCCGTGTGTATTTTTGTACTTAAATTTTTAATTAAAATTATTGGACTGTGTTAATAATGTGTTATTTTTTATGTTCATGTCGATTTTATATAAATAAAACAGAAAAATATAGGAAACATCGTTTATTTATTTTTTTAATAATCGTAGTGGCAGAATGTCATGACGAACCAAAAAGCAAATAATTGCTTATGATGGCTGAACGCCGTGATGCTGTGTCACAAATAAATGTGGAAAGGAAATTAAAAAAGAGCATCTTGCAGGCCTCCAACTTTGTATGAAATTCCTTTAAAGGCCTCTCGTCTAGCCGCACCCGAAACGTGACACTTCGCAGCCTATTATAAGGAACATAACCTCAATATTTCATTGCATTTTTGAGAAAATCAACATTTGTGGACAATCTTACACAAATCGACCCGGTCCCAAACTAAGCAAAGCTTGTACTATGGGTGCTAGGCGACGATATACATACTCATATAGAAACATAGCTACTTAAATACATAGAAAACATACAAGGCTCATAAACAAATATTAGTGTTCGTCACACAAATAAATGTCCTGACCGGGATTCGAACCCGGGACCTCCAGCTTCGTAGGCAGGGTCACTACCAACTAGGATAAAGTGGATGTAAAATGAATAAAAATAAAAAATCCAATGAAAAGTGCTTTTATCAAGCCCGATCATAAATATATGATCAATCATGTCACTACCTGTGAGTTCCTATAATTGACTCTCTGTATCCACTTGATTTTTTAATGTAATATATTAGCTGTCAGATCTCCAAATAAAAATAAATTATAAATCAACTAGCGACCCGCCCGGCTTCGCACGGGTGCAATGCTGATGCATGTTGTATACATATAAACCTTCCCCTTGAGTCACTCTATCTATTAAAAAACCGCATCAAAATCCGTTGCGTAGTTGTAAAGATTTAAGCATACATAGGGATATAGGGACCAGAGCTCGGAATAGGTAGTGCCTATTTACCTAAACTTCGCGGGAGGACGTAACTAAGAGTGGTTACAAGCACCAAAAATAATTACTTCTTTTTATTGAATGTGGGGTTTCCCGGGATTTACTGTATTATTCTAGAGGCTTAATACATTTCTCTTTACTTATAAATCTTGTTATATTGCATATTATTTGTTTAATTACCTTGAAATAACAATCAGTCATTAAAAATATAATATGGATCAAATTGAATCAAAAGGATTCCGAAATTTAGTCTATGTATATGTCTATGATATCGTATAGAAAATTCTGACATTCATTCCGACTTTTCGAGTCCTTTTCAGCACTCGTGGTCACGGAATGTATTTTAAATTCATTGTACGCGATATAATCGGTTAAAAAATAGTTTTATTTAATATATAAGTACATGTATACCATCATATTAGAAATAAATTAGAATACATCTGTACGATATCTTCTATGCCATATCATAGTTCTGTCTCATCACCAATCCATATACGCCCTAATGCTGGACACAGGTCCCCTCTCATGGAAGAAAGGAGTTAAATTCTGTTAAAGTCAACTAAAAAGTATCAAATTTCGGAATCCTTGATGTTATTTCAAGGTAATTAAACAAATAATATGCAGTATAACAAGATTTATAAGTAACGCGAAATGTATTAAGCCTCTAGAATAATACAGTAAATCCCGGGAAATCCCGCATTCATTAAAAAGAAATAATTATTTTTGGTGCTTGTAACCACTCTTAGTTACGTCCTCCCGCGAAGTTTAGGTAAATAGGCACTACCTATTCCGAGCTCTGATAGGGACAGAGAAAGCGACTTTGTTTTATACTATGTAGTGATGTAGGGAAACTTAGGTATAAGATACTAACCTGAAAATCTTGTCGCAGTGCAGACAGGTGAATGTCTTGCCCTCGTGCATGGCGTGGTGCGCCCGCGCATTGGTCCTGCGCAGTCATAAATCAATAAATATTTGTGGACAACCAGTGGCGGATTTACACTTTTGCCGCCACTAGGCTATTTAAATTTTGCCGCCCCTATTGACCTCTATAGCTGGTTATTTAGTGTCATCAACCTTGCAGATTTTCAACAAAGGATGCCACTTGGCACAGTTGTACCTAATGGTCATCTGAGCAGATTTAGCCCTGTACCCACGAAATTCGTCCATGGTGGTGGGGGCTGGAGGGGGGTGAAAACCCCATCTACCGCGCTGCACTCTGAGCTCGATTTCTTCATAAGTTTAGTGAATAGGTCATGTTTGGTATCGTTTTCGTATAATTCAAGGATGAGGAATTCATTTCTGAAACAAAATTTTCACTCGTCCGTAGAAAAAAACAGAGTTCTGCACAAAACCTGAAAATATATTTTTTAAATTTTTTACAAAATGTTGCACTATAATTAAACCGCGAGGTAATGCACTATAAAAAAAATATGAGTTAATAGCCCATTTTATGTGAAATTTATAAACATAAACTGTATTGACAGATTTAACCTGCACATGTGTAAAAAAAAATATGTCATGTAGCGGCGGAGCTGCGTACTGGCGAGAAGCTATTTTATTTCTACATGAGTTTAGAAAATGGGTCATGTTTGGTATCGTTTTTGTATAACTCAAGGACGAGGAATTAATTTTCGGAACATAATTTTCACTCGTTCGCAGAAAAAAAAACAATTCTGCACAAAACTTGAAAAAAATTATATGAAATACTACAAATTACAAAATCTTGCCTTACAATTAAACCGCGAGGTAATACACTATAAAAAAATGAATTAATATAGAATGTACAGACATAAACTATATTGACAGATTTAACTTTTAAATGTGTTAAAAATACAATACAATACAAATACTCTTTATTGCATACCTCACACAAATGAATCAGGAGGTAGAGGTAGACAACAATATGGAAATGAATAATTAATGAAGAATTATTTAACAGTTCTGCACAAAACCTGAAAAAAAACAAAAAAAATCTACAAAATCTTGCCCTACAACTAAACCATGAAGTAATGCACTATACAAATATGAGTTAATAGCCCATTTTATGTAGAATGTATAAACATAAACTATATTTATTGACAGATTGAACCTTGAAATGTGTTAAAAAGTAATTTATATTTAGCGGTGGAGCTCCGTACTGGTAAGATTCTATAGAATTCTTAATTTTATTGTTAGATAATGGAACTGATTAGGTGCTTCTAAATGAAGAAGTAATATTTTATGATATTCTTAATATTAAAACAGATTTAAATGCCGAAGATCATCTCAACTTCACATGTAATATAATAAGTATTTCACATAAACACTTATTATATAAAGCAATAATAACAAATCTGTCAAAAATCGGCAAATCCTCCTTTAAATTTCCTGTTTTGGCCTTTATCGGAAGCATGAAACGCGCTTTTCTTCCCTTTACCGACAAAAAAAGAAACTGTATTAAATACACCCAGAAAAGGCGTGCCTGTCCACAGCTCAATCAATCTAATAGGCAAAATCCTACGGGGTCTCCCCTCAAACTATGAGATTACTGGCTTGGAGACCAGAAACACTTGATAGTCTGCTTGCACGGGTAATGATTTAGGTACCATCCATTCTGCCAGAGGAGCTACGACGACGATGTGTTAAAGATTTCTTTTAATTTTCTTCTGAGCCACAGCATAGAAGCAAAACGAGCCAGGCTATTGGCCTCAGGCACCAAGGAGTCATCGCCAAACACTGGCACCTTATTGGAATCTGAATCCCTCCGAATCGCAAATTGTTAACGACTCGGGCTCCCTATCTGTATTCCACATCGGTGTATCCTAGCGGCAGTTTGGTTGACAGGTCTCACGGATCTCGCGGGTGATAGCCATGGCAAGATATTGACAGAAACCGTTGGCCGCTTTTCCAAATAGGCCGCTCTGAATGACATTATCCGCCGCTCTCTAGTCAACGTGCCATCTCTTCTTGAACCAATTGGCATTGCTAGAATCGATGGCATGTGGCCGGACGGCATATCCCTCATCCCCTAGAAGGTGGGAATGGCGCTAGTACCTGTGAAACGCAAGCTGTACAGTCACTCTGGCTCCTTCTCACCTCCACGGGACTAGCAATCACCCTGCCGTGGAGGCCGAAACGGCAGGCTAGCAATCACCCTGCCGTGGAGGCCGAAACGGCGGAAAAGCTTAAGAAGCAAAAATATAGGGACCTCGGCACTGGTTACACTTTTATACCGTTCGGTGTCGAGACCCTTGGCCCATCCCAGTGCCCGTCAACTATTCAAGGACCTATTCAAAATGCTGGTGGATTACAAGCTCGCTCAACGCATCAGCATAGCGGTTCAGCGAAGAAACGCTGCCAGCTTGTTAATGACCCAATTGTTTAAACATATTTTACTTTTAAGTAGTTTGGCTTTAATTTTCAGTAAGGGCTTGGCTTTAGTACCATAGACCACATACATACGCTGCGCCAGATTATACAGAAGACCGAGGAGTATAATCGGCCATTATGTATAGCGTTTGTGGACTATGAAAAGGCCTTTGATTCGGTCGAGACATGGGCGGAGCTCCAGTCGCTCCAGCGGTGTCGTATCGATTATCGATACATCGAAGTGTTGAAGTGTTTGTATAAGAAAGCCACTATGACAGTTCGACTTCAAGATCAGAGTACGAAACCGATCCAATTGCAGAAAGGTGTGAGACAGGGAGACGTTATCTCTCCGAAACTGTTCACTGCTGCATTGGAAGATGTCTTCAAACTCCTGAACTGGGAAGAACTGGGCATCAATGTGAATGGCGAATACATCACTCACCTTCGATTCGCGGACGATATCGTGATCATGGCAGAATCGCTGGAAGACTTGAGCATAATGCTCGAAGATCTCAGCAGAGTATCCCAACAGGTGGGTCTAAGGATGAACATGGATAAAACCAAAGTTATGTTCAATGGCCATGTCTCACCAATACCGGTTCATGTTGGGAATGCTCCACTTGAAGTTGTGGATAACTACGTATAACGTATACCTAGGACAGACGATCCAACTGGGTAAATGCAACTTCAAGAAAGAGATCGATCGCCGAATCCAACTCGGATGGGCTGCGTTCGGGAAGTTGAGGAGGATCTTCACGTCAGAAATTCCACAGTCCCTGAAGTCGAAAGTTTTCGACCAGTGCGTGTTGCCAGTGATGACTTATGGTACTGAAACGTGGCCGCTGAATGTGGGCCTCTTAAATAAGCTCAGAGTTGCTCAGCGTGCGATGGAGAGAGCTATGCTTGGAGTTTCTCTGCGGGACATGATCCGAAACTCGGAGATTCGCAGAAGAACGAGGGTTACCGACATAGCTCAGAGAATCTACAAGTTGTAGTGGCAGTGGGCGGGCCACATTGCTCGTAGAACCGATAACCGTTGGGGAAGAAAGGTTCTCGAGTGGCGGCCTCGCACGGGAAGACGGAGCGTTGGACGGCGTCCCACTAGGTGGACTGATGACTTGGTCAAGGCAGCGGGGAGTCGCTGGATGCGGGTGGCTCGCGACCCTGTGCTGTGGCGCTCCTTGGGGGAGGCCTATATCCAGCAGTGGATGTCTTCCGGCTGAATGATGATCCCTTATTTTCAGTAATTATCCCCAGTAGATCCCTTAAAAAGTGTAACACAACTTTTTTCTTTATTTTTATATTTTATTTTTGCTGTATTAATTGTTGTCTTTATCTCGAATAAATATTTCTTATTTCTTAACCTAAAGTATGGTTTCCAAGTAAAATTGTGCAAACCAATTGGACCAAGTCTCAATCTGTTTTAAAGTTGAGAAGTTGAGAATATCATAAAATATTACTTCTAGATTTAGGAACACCTAATCAAAGTCATTAGCAAACAGTAAAACGAAGAACCCTATAGATTCTCACCAGTACGCAGCTCCGCCGCTAAATAGAAATAATTCTGCATTAATTATTCATTTCTATATTGTTGTCTACCTCTACCTACTGATTTATTTGTGTGAGGTATGCAATGAAGAGTATTTGTATTGTATTGTATTTTTAACACATTTAAAAGTTAAAGCTGTCAATATAGTTTATGTCTGTACATTCTATATTAATTCATTTTTTTACAGCGTATTACCTCGCGGTTTAATTGTAAGGCAAGATTTTGTAGTATTTCTTTTTTTTTTCAAGTTTTGTGCAGAACTGTTTTTTTTTCTGCGAACGAGTGAAAATTATGTTCCAAAAATTAATTCCTCGTCCTTGAGTTATACAAAAACGATACCAAACATGACCTATTTTCTAAACTCATGTAGAAATAAAATAGCTTCTCGCCAGTACGCAGCTCCGCTACATGAATTATTTTTTTTTACACATTTGCAGGTCAAATCTGTCAATACAGTTTATGCTTATACATTTCACATAAAATGGGCTATTAACTCGTTTTTTTTTATAGTGCATTACCTCACGGTTTAATTGTAGTGCAAGATTTTGTATAATTTCTTAAAAAATTTTTTTCAAGTTTTGTGCAGAACTCTGTTTTTTTCTACGGACGAGTGAAAATTTTGTTTCAGAAATGAATTCCTCATCCTTGAATTATACGAAAGCGATATCAAACATGCCCTATTCACTAAACTTATGAAGAAATCGAGCTCAGAGTGCAGCGCGGTAGATGGGGGTTTCACCCCCCCTCCAGCCCCCACCACCATGGACGAATTTCGTGGGTACAGGGCTAAATCTGCTCAGATGACCATTAGGTACAACTGTGCCAAGTGGCGTCCTTTGTTGAAAATCTGCAAGGTGCTCCATACAAATACGACACTAAATAACCCACTACTACTACAATTCGATACCCTAGTTTTTGCCGCTTTGGTATCAAAGGGCCTACTCCGAACTTCGAAATCCGAACTGAATCCGTCCCTTTCATTCTCGTCCCTTTCACTATATGAGTGAAAGAGACGGCACGATACGAAGTTCAGATTTCGAAGTTCGAAATAGGCCCTCAGGTCCCATTTTCAGTGAAAGCGGAACATCGCCCTGGTGTTGTGGGTTTTGGCAGTAAGTGGCTGAATGGGGTGTCAAAAACTCGTCTCGACGAAGGCTTCAAAACAGAAAAAAAAATTGAAATCTCGAAAACATTTTTGAAAAATCAGTAATAAGTGAGCAATGCGGTCATCTGTCGCCCGATTTCAGTCAGAAAAAAAACATATTTCAAAAATGACTTATTTCCGATACCGAAAAAAAGGCCTAGAAATGACTGCGATCACTGATGGGTTTTCTGCTCGACTAAAACTCTTTTTCGAAAATCGATAAAATGTGAAAAATGCGGTCATTTTTCGCCCGGTTTCGGGCAGAAGAAAAAAAATTCAAAAATAAAATTGAGATACTGAAAAAATAAAAAATAAACTGGTCAAATGCGTTTCGGATCACGGACAATGAAGGGTTCCGTACCGACACCTACTAGTCCACATTTAAAACCACTTGCTAATACATTGAATAAAAAAAACCGGCCAAGTGCGTGTCGGATCACACGCGCAGTTGTGCATAGTTGTAGGACATATGTCTGTATAAAGTCTTGTTTTGTGTCTTTTATAGAATAAACCATTTTTCTTTCTTTCACAATGAAGGGTTCCGTACCAACACCTACTAGTCTACATTTATAACCACTATCCAATACATTGAATCTAAAAAGGTCGTATCTTCCAAAATTAAAAATATTTTTTCGTAATTTCACATCATTTTTACACGACTGCCCAAAAAAAGGAGTGTAATATATGCAGGGTTCATGTCTGTATGTATGTGAGATTCTTTGTTACATAGGATGTGACGTCGCAATAAAAACAATATGGCGGACTATTTATCTATATTTTGTGTGTTCTGACCAAAAATTTAAAACATGATTTTACGGAAACGATACTTTAAAACGAAAATCAAAAATTGCGAAATAAAATAATAATTAAAATTTAAAAACATGCCTGCAGTGGATAAAATAACTAAAAAGAAAAAAAAAATCAAAATAAAGGATTTCCAAACTATGAAGTTTAAAATACTGAAAAAAATTGAGGTGGTGTGCATTAATAAATGCTTTCAAAGATTTTTGGTTTGAACAAAATAGCTTTTATGGTTTTTGAGTTTTCACTTAAAAACTGACTTGCCCAAACTAAAGGTCGTAAGTGCCGTGAGTTCCCTATGAAGACATGATTTTTTTAGGCTCAATGTATTGGATAGTGGTTTTAAATGTGGACTAGTAGGTGTTGGTACGGAACCCTTCATTGTGCGTGGTCCGACACACACTTGGCCGGTTTTTTCTTTTTAGTTCACCTACAATTACTCTTACATATTACTTATAAGGTGTGGTAATGTATGCTTAAAATTACAGACACACTATGAAGATCGTAAAACGACGCTTCTTTGCTCTAAACACGCCTTCAAAAATTTAAATTAACTACTGAATTATTTTAAAATTTATCATAATGCGGTATGTAGATTTTTATAGGCATAGGTATTAAAAACTTGGTAGTAGAATGACCATATGGATCCTGTTATAACACTTACTAGGCATCAAAATAATGTTTTAAAGTCAATTTAAACACTTTGAAGCCTACCTACAACCTACAAGCGTAAGCCAATGTTTGGGTAACTGTGCTCCAGAATGAAAAATGTTTCAAAACTAGCCATTTTACCCCGTTGTCAAATATTCTGCTCCATACAAATTTTGCGTATGTACTACAATTGCTGTTTTACAGAGTTAATTACAGACAAGGTACATTTTAAACATATTTTCTATCAAATGGGAATATATTACTTTTGGTTATAACACTATAAAACCAAATAAACAGTTGGGGCATCGTTATCCAATGGGGAGCAAAGGAACCACAATTTACGGTACAAAACATATTTAAGTGGTGAAAGATATTACACGTTGATTGAATTGTGTGAGCGGACATAGTAACATATAGATTTTTTTTGTACGACAAAAAAAATCGGGGCAAATTTGCCGCCCCCTAAAATCTGCCGCCCTAGGCTCCAGCCTACTCAGCCTAGTGGTAAATCCGCCACTGTGGACAACGTTACACAAATCGACCACAATCGAACGCACACATAGACAGTGTGCATGTATAGCTGAACACAGCCATCGCTCACCCGCGCTCGTGAGCTAAAAGTATAATCAGTCGTTGTTTCTATACATTTATTACTTATATACATACATAAACACACGCCTGTATTCACAAAAGGGGTAGAGAGAGCACATGAAATTGAATTCCAGTGCCACATTTAGCAATTGTGGGTTTAAATTAGAGATGCGCCGAATAATGTGCAGTGCATCCTCAAATCTTGTAAAGGGTCGGCAACGCGCACGTGACTCCCTTGGAGTTGCGGGCGTCTATAGGCTGCGGTGGCCGCTTACCATCAGGTGGACCGTACGCTTGTTTGCCACCGGAGTTGTATAAAAAAAATGTGTTTGACCGAATACGAACATTCGGTCGAATATTAGGTCCAACTGTTGCCGAACCGAATATTCGGCCGAATTATTTGGTTCAATGTAATTCCTTCATCTACTGTTGTAAAACAGACTAATTGAATGGCAAAATTTTTGTTCATCATCAAAGCGAAATATTAACAAAAAATAAGTTAAATCACTGTTAATAACGGGTCAAGTATTAATTTTACGGAGCAGTAACTATAATACACTCTTGTAACTTGTAACAAAACCCTCTCAAAATTATTCGGTAAATATTCGGCAGCTGAACCGAATAATTCGGCCGAATATTCGGTTCGGCAACAGTTGGACCTAATATTCGGCCGAATGTTCTGAGCAGACCCTCCCCCCCGCCCTGCTTATCGGTTAATGCCGGGAGGTAGCAGGTTCAAATCCTGCTCAGTACCTACATTTTTCCTTTATATACTAATAAAATTAATAATGAAATCGAATGGATACTATATCCGATAAGCGTGGGGAGGGAGGTCTGCTCCCCCCCCCCTGTATCCGCTAGGATGGGGGCGCGCACGCACCTGGAGCGGGACACGAAGCCGCACGAGTCGCACACGAACTTGTGCTGGTGCGCGAGCTGGTGGCTGCGCCGGCGGTTGTGGCGCTGGAAGTATGAAGGTGGCGCACACGCACCTGGAGCGGGACACGAAGCCGCACGAGTCGCAGACGAACTTGTGCTGGTGCGCGAGCTGGTGGCTGCGCCGGCGGTTGTGGCGCTGGAAGTATGAAGGTGGCGCACACGCACCTGGAGCGGGACACGAAGCCGCACGAGTCGCACACGAACTTGTGCTGGTGCGCGAGCTGGTGGCTGCGCCGGCGGTTGTGGCGCTGGAAGTATGAAGGTGGCGCACACGCACCTGGAGCGGGACACGAAGCCGCACGAGTCGCAGACGAACTTGTGCTGGTGCGCGAGCTGGTGGCTGCGCCGGCGGTTGTGGCGCTGGAAGTATGAAGGTGGCGCACACGCACCTGGAGCGGGACACGAAGCCGCACGAGTCGCAGACGAACTTGTGCTGGTGCGCGAGCTGGTGGCTGCGCCGGCGGTTGTGGCGCTGGAAGTATGAAGGTGGCGCACACGCACCTGGAGCGGGACACGAAGCCGCACGAGTCGCACACGAACTTGTGCTGGTGCGCGAGCTGGTGGCTGCGCCGGCGGTTGTGGCGCTGGAAGTATGAAGGTGGCGCACACGCACCTGGAGCGGGACACGAAGCCGCACGAGTCGCAGACGAACTTGTGCTGGTGCGCGAGCTGGTGGCTGCGCCGGCGGTTGTGGCGCTGGAAGTATGAAGGTGGCGCACACGCACCTGGAGCGGGACACGAAGCCGCACGAGTCGCAGACGAACTTGTGCTGGTGCGCGAGCTGGTGGCTGCGCCGGCGGTTGTGGCGCTGGAAGTATGAAGGTGGCGCACACGCACCTGGAGCGGGACACGAAGCCGCACGAGTCGCACACGAACTTGTGCTGGTGCGCGAGCTGGTGGCTGCGCCGGCGGTTGTGGCGCTGGAAGTATGAAGGTGGCGCACACGCACCTGGAGCGGGACACGAAGCCGCACGAGTCGCACACGAACTTGTGCTGGTGCGCGAGCTGGTGGCTGCGCCGGCGGTTGTGGCGCTGGAAGTATGAAGGTGGCGCACACGCACCTGGAGCGGGACACGAAGCCGCACGAGTCGCACACGAACTTGTGCTGGTGCGCGAGCTGGTGGCTGCGCCGGCGGTTGTGGCGCTGGAAGTATGAAGGTGGCGCACACGCACCTGGAGCGGGACACGAAGCCGCACGAGTCGCACACGAACTTGTGCTGGTGCGCGAGCTGGTGGCTGCGCCGGCGGTTGTGGCGCTGGAAGTATGAAGGTGGCGCACACGCACCTGGAGCGGGACACGAAGCCGCACGAGTCGCACACGAACTTGTGCTGGTGCGCGAGCTGGTGGCTGCGCCGGCGGTTGTGGCGCTGGAAGTATGAAGGTGGCGCACACGCACCTGGAGCGGGACACGAAGCCGCACGAGTCGCACACGAACTTGTGCTGGTGCGCGAGCTGGTGGCTGCGCCGGCGGTTGTGGCGCTGGAAGTATGAAGGTGGCGCACACGCACCTGGAGCGGGACACGAAGCCGCACGAGTCGCACACGAACTTGTGCTGGTGCGCGAGCTGGTGGCTGCGCCGGCGGTTGTGGCGCTGGAAGTATGAAGGTGGCGCACACGCACCTGGAGCGGGACACGAAGCCGCACGAGTCGCACACGAACTTGTGCTGGTGCGCGAGCTGGTGGCTGCGCCGGCGGTTGTGGCGCTGGAAGTATGAAGGTGGCGCACACGCACCTGGAGCGGGACACGAAGCCGCACGAGTCGCACACGAACTTGTGCTGGTGCGCGAGCTGGTGGCTGCGCCGGCGGTTGTGGCGCTGGAAGTATGAAGGTGGCGCACACGCACCTGGAGCGGGACACGAAGCCGCACGAGTCGCACACGAACTTGTGCTGGTGCGCGAGCTGGTGGCTGCGCCGGCGGTTGTGGCGCTGGAAGCGCAGCGAGCACACCTCGCACACCGCCTCGCCCGCCATCTGCACACCACTGCCTATATTAGTTCAAGAAGGCCACCTCCTTAGGAGCTTGAGCTTTGTAAATAAATAAATAAATGAACTTTATTCTGCAAGTAGGCCGCAAAGGCACTTTTACAAGTCAAAAACTACTAGCGTTTCTTATGAGACCACTGCCGAGAAGAAACGCCGAAAGAAACTCGACAGTCAGTCATTTTCTCCAAAATATGCTTATTAGTTATTACAATGATACTACTTAACATACTTAAGTAAATGTAAGTGGTAAAAAACAAAAGAGAATTGAAAGAAAAACGAGGAAATAATAACAATAGGTATTTACAATGTGTAGTTACACAAGAAAACAAAACATGTCGAATCGTTTGATATGCTTTCCTGCAAGAAATGTGTCAACTTGATACAATGAAAATATTAGACTCTTTACGCTATTTAGGTATTTGGTTTGGGCCATGCATTTCTGTCTGTTAGATTGTAGTCCCGAACACCCTCGTCCGGTCCTCACGCATCACCACTTTCCGGCCTAAACCGGCTAAGACCAACTTGGGCAAATTTTCTATTATGAGCAGACTTCAGACCCGATACAACCGATATCAAAAGATTTTTCGACCTGGATATTTATTTCGACGGTGCCACTAGATGGAAACATACTATTCTGAAACTGTAAACTGTAACCTTAATGTTTTATATATAAATTATTATTATCCTCAATTAATAATTATTATTCTAAATAACGCATTAATTGTAATTTTTCTGATATCGGAAACTTAAATTGTACTCTTGATTATTGTTATACTGACCTGGTATCTTAACTTAATGATGTTGCACGCCTGTTATTGAGATACAGGCAGGACTTGTGTCATCTGGGTCAATCAACTTTTTCTTGTTGTTATTCTGTCCCGTCAGCGAGGAGACAGCAGTAACCGAGTTGCTTAGAAAAATGTTTATAATATGGAATTCAAGCATGCTCAGGAGATGACCCATGTCCAAATGGATATATGCTCATTGCTAAATCGTGTTTGGTACAGTAAAATCCTATAAAATCACAGTTTTAAAGAGTGACTCAGGAGACGTAACCATGGTAACGAGCAACAAAGAATAGTTGATCCACCCATCTAACTTTATGTTCTTATTAATGTATTAGCTTAGTATCTTGTTGGTGTGTCAAATAAAATAAATAAATAATTACTTACCAATATATAATACGAACGTTTTAAACTCTCGCGCTTTGTAAACATACTTAAAGATTAGTTTAATCGCGACCAGGACCGGTGCAACCCGTGTTGAAACGTTGGTGGGTGGATCAACTATTCTTTGTTGCCCGTTACCATGGTTACGTCTCCTGAGTCACTCTTTAAAACTGTGATTTTATAGGGTTTAAATCTATTAATCATGAGTTTTAGCGATGAGCAAAGATCCGAAGGACATGGGTCATCCCTTGAGCATGCTTGAAGTCCATATATTAGATTTTATTATTTTCATGTTGACGTGTTATAGATATAGCTCAAAATATTTTATTATGATTAGTGTACCTACTTTATTACCTTTTATCTTGACGCTTAGAGACCTTATACATCTCTAACAAATCTCGATTGTTATTAGTTTCTTAGTCTTATTTTTGACATGTAACACTACATTTAATTAATGATACTTTGATTATTGTATTATTTTTATTTGATGTACCTACATAGATTTTGACTTGTAAAAGTGCCCTTGAGGCCTATTTGCAGAATACATGTTTTGATTTTGATATTATAAACATTTTTCTAAGAAACTCGGTTACTGTTGTCTCCTCGCTGACGGGACAAAATAACAACAAGAAAAAGTTGATTGACCCTGGTAACAAAGGTAAATACATAAATATCGCGTTAGACCCGTTTAAACAAATCTTTAAGTATAATACGAACGAACATAGAATAACGTCCCTTTCACTCATATAATGTATAACACGAGAGCGAAAGGGACGGTACGATACGAAGTTCGGAGGAGGCCCTCTGGATCAACATATAGGATACTTTTTATCCCGTAAATCATCCCTGTTTTTAAAGTTTTTGAACCTGACTTTGGTTTTATAGGCCGGGCCCAATAAAGCGATAGGAGTGCGTGGTTGGAGAGTAGCCTGGGGACAATCCAGGGGAAAACCTCCGGCACGAGCACGCGTGTGGTTTGGAACACTGGAATACTCTAACCCCCATATTCACAAAACTTAACAAACCTCTACTAACTAAAATGTCTGTTGTCACTGTCTCACAAGCACATGTGTCAGTGACAGTTAAGGACAAACGAACTTTAGCGGCTAGTTAACTAATATAGGTTTGATAGACATTTATGAATAAGGGGGTAAGAGTTTGCGCTCCAGTAAGATTGGTTGAGCGGTTTCAACTGAATCTGAGGTGTGAGTGGAATCGAGCTACTGGGAGTTTTGTCACTAAACCTAGCCTAGTTGAGAAAAGTCCAGCAAGAAACTCGGCTAGGTCCAGACCCTTAGCTAGGCCTAAATCATGCCTCGAAGCGCGGGCAAAAGCTAGTAATGAATAAGGTTCAGTTGCACCAACATACGATCACAGGCCGGTCATCGTCAAATATGGCGCCGGCAGCTGTCATCCCATAGAAACTTGTCGAACTTTCCATACAATCAGATTTTGACGAACACCGCTTACGATTACAGACGGTTTGGTGCAACCCACCCTAAGGGTCGGTTGCACCAACATACGATCACAGGCCGGTCATCGTCAAATATGGCGCCGGCAGCTGTCGTCCCATAGGAACTTGTCAAACTTTCCACACAATCAGGTTTTAACGAACACCGCTTACGATTACAGACGGTTTGGTGTAACCCACCCTAAGGGTCGGTTGCACTAACATACGATCACAGGCCGGTCATCGTCAAATATGGCGCCGGCAGCTGTCACCCCATAGAAACTTGTCAAACTTTCCGTACAATCGGATTTTAAAGAACACCGCTTACGATTACAGACGGTTTGGTGCAACCCACCCTAAGGGTCGGTTGCACCAACATACGATCACAGGCCGGTCATCGTCAAATATGGCGCCGGCAGCTGTCATCCCATAGAAACTTGTCAATCTTTCCATACAATCAGATTTTAACGAACACCGCTTACGATTACAGACAGTTTGGTGCAATCTTCTAAGTATTCTGTGTAGTATATTGAATAGTTGTTTTAGAATCTTTTTTTTCTCATTGTAATAGTTTATGCACCACCTACTTTTCAGCTTTATATTTCATTTCTCCACTACCCAAAGGTTGTCGGGAAGAGATCGCTCTTTAGCGATAAAACCGCCCGTTGTTCTGCCTCCGTCTCCCTGTATCTTTGTTTTTTATGTGCTATTTTATTATGTGAGGTGTGCAATAATAGTACATTACTTACCAAGGTAAAACAAAGAATGTCTCAGATCGCAGGTGTTTGACGCCCGAGCCGAAGGCAAGGGCGATAATTATGCGATCTGAGGCTTTCTTAATCACCGCCCGAGGTAAGTACAAAATTTTATCTCACCCCCTGGCCAGGAAGTGGGATTTTCCTCGCGCGGAGCGTGCGGTAATTGCCACTTTATGGCCAGGTGTGACATAAGGGTGGATCAACCATTCTTTGTTGCTCGTTACCATGGTTACGTCTCCTGAGTCACTCTTTAAAACTGTCACATTATACACCAAAGATGAGCTTTAGCGATAACTATAAATCCATTTGGACATGGGTCATCTATTGAGCATTGTTTGAGTCCATATTATAATCATTTTTCTAAGAAACTCGGTTACTGTTGTCTCCTCGCTGACGGGACAGAATAACAACAAGAAAAAGTTGATTGACCCATAAAGAGTATTTGTATACTGACCGGGCTGTGCCGCCGGCGGTGGTTGTTGTATGTGGTCTCCAAGCCGAAACCCTTCCCGCAATCTTCACACTTGTATCGCGACTGTAGGTAGTTGGCGGACTGCTTGCGCAATGCGATCTCCTCCAGCTGCTCTTGCTACAACAAACAATATCAATTAAATACTTTTTTTCATTTATTTTCAAAAGTATGTTTCCAATTTCAATTTTACTCGCCAAACTGACAAGACAGTTTGTTGGCGAGACCGCGCTCATTTTCACAAGTCTATTATCATGCACCTAAGTTACATAATTATGTAATACTATATTATGCACAGGATTCTATTGTAGAATCTTGAGCGTAACGAGGGATACAACTGATTACGCCCAAGAAATAATTTAATTGTCAGAAATAATTTTTAACTGCTTTTCACACCCGCTGATGAAAACATGAAATATCTAACAAATAATTTAGCTAACGAGTGGCATAATACTGCTAACCACACCTTCTATGAGGAAGAGTCATTGTTGCCCTCAAATGAGGGAAGTAATGTACGACTGATCCCTCATTCGAGGGCAACAATGACTCTTTTCTAAATAGCAGGTGTGAAATAGTAGATTGTCTCAAGGAAGCAAAATTATATATTTACGGCGAGGGTTGGATATTGAATTCTGAGTGAAGCGAAAGATTCTACAGTAGAATCTTGAGCGTAGCGAGGGATTCAAGTGTTTACGCCCAAGACGGAAATAATTTTGCTACCGCGTGACGCGTGACACACTGTTTTTCACACCGCCTATGAGGCCTGCTGCTAAAAACATGAAATGTCTTACAAATAATTTTCCTAACGAGTGGCACATACTGCCTTTTCGCACCCTCTATGAGGAAGAGTCATTGATGGCCTAAAATGAGGGAAAAAAAGTACGATTTTGATCCCTCATTCGAGGGCAACAATGACTCTTCTAAATAACAGGTGCGAAAAATATATTTTATGATGCTTACCTTGCTCAAAGTAATAATTTTCACTCCATTTTCTCTTTCAAATTGTATAGTATCAAACTGTGTATGCTTCCTTCCTATTTTCAATACGTCTTTCTCTGAAACCCCCAATATATTGAACATGTCTTGGGAATTCTTAAATATATGAATTTGCGCTTTTCTATCATTTCCCGTCCCTTTTTTTGGTTGTCTCTTTGCCCTTCTAATGTTCCTAACGGTCTTCAGCAAAACTTCTTCAGGAGACCACTTTTTAACATTACCAACATTCACTTGACCATTATTAGTTATTTCTGTAAGTCTATTTACGTTCGGAATTATTTTCGCATCTTTCACAACTTTGATTTTGAGTTCGCCCTTTAAAATCTCTAGTTCCATTTTCAAATTAGGTTTACTGGGACTGTCTGCATTAAGTGTATTTAAATCTGCTTCTGTCATGTTAACTTTATCACTTATGTTAGCAACACTATGTATTTTTGAGGGTGCTTTAACTAAGTTTCGTTTAACAATGCCTATTTTGCGTTTATTCGCTGCAACATCTACAGGTCCTCTTGCTGGAGCATTATCTCCATGAACAACAGTATTTATATTTAAGCCGACATTAACTGTGTTTTGTTTAACAATGCCTACTTTGTCTTTATTTACTGCAACAGCTACACTAGGTTCTTTTGCTTGATATTTGTTAACAATGTCTGGGTTAGTGTCATCATAGTCTGAATAAGCGTCGATGTCATCATAGTCTACTGTGTTTTGTTTAACAATGCCTACTTTGTCTTTATTTACTGCAACAGCTACAGGTTCTTTTGCTTGATATTTGTTAACAATGTCTGGGTTAGTGTCGTCATAGTCTGAGTAAGTGTCAATGTCATCATAGTCTGCTGCTTCATGTATATCAACAGTATCTGCTTCACTGTCGGTGCCTTCGTCTTCGGCAACCCTCTCTGTCTTTGGTTCATGTGTACCAGCCACATTTGGTTGACCAACACTCTTTGGTGGATAGTCTAGGTTTTCAACTTCAGTTACAGTTAACTGGACAAGTTTGTGGGCAGTGCGGTCTAATAAACGAACGCGATCTGTGTTCAGCTGGAAAATAAAATTTGTACCTTAATACAATACAATACAATACAATTATTGCACACCTCAATTAAAGGATATAGTATAATACAACAACACAATGAGTAGAGGCAAACAACAGGCGGATTGTAAAGAGTGATTTCTTCCAGACAACCTTAGGGTAGCGGAAATGAAATCTAATCACAACGATTCATAGCAGGTGGTGCAGAGTTATTACATATGAGACCTACTAATAATTACAACAATAACATCTAATACAACATATTATATTTGATATTTTTTTTCTATTGTAAATATTTTTTATTTGCAACACACATACACATGAAGAAAGAAAGAAAGAAAAAACATTTATTCGTGACGATACAAACATTAAATATAGATAAATAAATGTAATTTAAAAAAAACATGGAATCGCCACAAAAAGGTTTCGCCTCAGCGTAATGCCGACTCAGGGAGCTGGCGCTGATCTTCCGGCGAAACCTAGGTTGTTAATGACGGTGTGTGTAGCACGCTTCGTCTAAAAATTGAACGCGACCTATTACAACTTGACACCGCCGTCTTGTCACGTCGGGCCGTCACATGAAGGCCTTCACCTTCACATACATACAGTTCTTGAGATATTTAGTGATGTGACAGACAGAGACACAAGCGCAAATTTGGCAGCTTAACCTCATAAGTCCTAGATTGATTTTTGTAATTAATTTTAAAGTACGTTGATTTTGTTAGTATTCAAAACTCAATTTGAATTTATGCTTATACAAGTACACAGGGATGAGGACAAAACTTTTAATAAATAGGTACATACGTCTCCTTTGGCCAGTTCTTGCTTAAGGCACCGCTCCGTTCGAATACACATCAGCCGGAACTGGGCACATTTCAGGAGCTGAGTGTGGCAGAAGGTGCACAGGTATTGGGGGAGCCTGCCTTTGAAGACCTGTGCAAGAGAATACAATACAATACAAATATTCTTTATAGCTAACCAAAAAGAACATAGTTAAGGAAAAATAGAAACTCAATTACACATTCAAAATTCTTTATTTGGTAAAGTACAATTTGTTATAATATAAGGCGATGGAGCCATCCGGTAAGCTTAAAAGCCTGTGTTGGATGGCGCCGCTCTTCCTAAAGGTTATAAAAAGTATCATGCTAGTGTTTAACTAAATTAAATCTGAAGTTATGTTCATTTAAGTAACATTTCATTCTTCTATGGTTACAACTTAACTTCATGGTGAAGCTTGCAAAATAAATATGTGTTACGTTTAATTGAAATTTACAAGACTTAGCCTGGTGTTCATGAAAGATTCAATGAAAGAAATAAAAATGTAACTACTTATTAATTAATTCTCCCTCTGTTTATGTGTGAGTGTGTGTGCATGTGTGTGTGAGTGTGATGGAATGTGTGTGTGAGTGTGTGTGTGTGTGACACATAAGAAGGCCTGCAACTGTTGTCTACATAGTATGTAGTTATTGGTAATAATAAATAAATTTAAATATTTTTGGACACAAATCGAACTAGTCCCAAACTAAGCCAAATTTGTACATACTACATATGGACAAATAATGGTATATATTTATTAATGACTGAACAGCATTGGCTGCCTTGAGTTGCCGTGATGTAGCTCGCTGGTTCAGTAATAGCTGATCCACTCTTGCCTTGAAGAGGCTTGGATTATAATTAACCCGAAATACAGAAAAAGCAAGTTCCATTCCATATAAGATAGATGAATGGGTAACCCTCATCTGTGGCATAATGCTATTTGTCGGAAATACACTTTTTGTAGAATTTCCATTCCATATAAGATAGATGAATGGGTAACCCTCATCTGTGGCATAATGCTATTTGTCAGAAATACACTTTTCGTAGAATTTCCATTCCATATAAGATAGATGAATGGGTAAATCTCATCTGTGGCATAATGCTATTTGTCAGAAATACACTTTCTGTAGAATTTCCATTCCATATAAGATAGATGAATGGGTAACCCTCATCTGTAACATAATGCTATTTATCAGAAATACACTTTTTGTAGAATTTCCATTCCATATAAGATAGATGAATGGGTAACCCTCATCTGTGACATAATGCTATTTGTCAGAAATACACTTTTTGTAGAATTTTAATTTCACAGAATCTTTTTTATATAAGAAACCTTTTACTTTTGAGGTGCAGTTAAAAGATCATTGTGTAGAACCCATTTGGTCTAAAAGAAGGTTAGGTTAGAACTGCAAACATTTTTGAAGCAAAATGTTTTGTAAGAAATGAAAATTCTGAGAATTTTGTTAAAAAAGTTTCTGCAAACCATAAATCTCGATGGATACTTAAAATACATAGAAACATCAAGAATCAGGAACTAAATATTCGTGCCCATCACACAAATAAATGCTCTCATCGGAATTCGAGGCATTCGAACCCAAGGTCACCATAGTCTGAAATACTTACAGGAGTCCCTGAGATGCGAGAAAAGGCATCCGCAAGTTTATATTCGTGGATGTTGAACAGTTTACAATCTGTCAATAGACACACGCGACAACACAGCAAGTGCTCGGAAGACTGGTCTAATATTACATCCATGGTGCAGCTGTTTAGGTTATAACAACTAAGTTTGTTTACAACATTCAAAACAAGACACTTGACTTGAAGTCTCAGAATAATCATATAATAGACATTGCATCATGGAGTAAATACGCCATCGAAAGATTTCGTTTCCGTCAATGATTCCGTGATTATTCCTCACTCCGCCATGTCTAATTTGACATACTCTGAGCTTACGTTCGGTTACTAGAACTCTACCACGTAAAGTACTCAAACATCTAAACCACGTAGTAATATTAAATAATATAAACGTCGTGGGTAAGAAAACCTATTACATATTTTTAATTTAATGTATATCTATCAATATTACAAGAACAAATCAAAAGGATTAGACATTAGACAGCGAATAATTCTTAGCGCCGTCAAGGCGCCGCCTAAATGTGGGATCATATAATACTGAACGTTCCCTTGAAGATGTCATTCAAAGGGTTACCTGTAAATAATTAAACTACTAATTTAGTAGTTAATTATGATTACTACTTGATGACTATGACAAATGTCTCTGAAAGGACAATGAAGCAATAAAAGCGTTGCGTTTTCTGTTTTGGAGGGCCTAAGACTTGCCTTCATTACTATCGAGGTTCGACCCCATCTTTAACCTCCACTTATTCCGGATCCGAGTAATACGGTATTTGACTATGACAAATCTGCAATTTTTCAAGAAATATCAATTACGATGTTTATTGCCAAACGTAAGTGACGTCTCGATTTTCTATAATCAAAAAGCGTCGTCTCTTGATCTTTCACCGTGATCACACACAGAAATGAATGATGAACTGAACTGACGCCAGAATGAGCGCGTAACCGATGTCTAAGGCTTCTATTATTTGTCACCGATACGTCATTGATGAATAGGCTTAATTTAAATTTCGCGCCAATGTACATACAGCACGACTAATTATGACAGATGTCAGAATTGTGTTAATGGATGTGTCAGTCTTCTGACACATCTCAAATTAGTTATCTTATCACAAGTCCATCCCTTTTAGGCATTCGCTAATCCTCTGTTCTATAGCTTTTCTATAGGATACTCTTATTACGATAATATATTGTATTGGTATTCCCAATGGGCTACAGGATGAGATTCTTTCAAAAACGCGTGAAAAAATTTCTTACGAGTCGGCAACGCGCGAGTAACGCCTCTGGTGTTGCAAGCGTCTATAGGCGACGGTAACCACTTACCATCAGGTGGGCTGTATATACAGTATATCAAGGGGTGCAAACATGGTGCAAACAGACTTTCGGTAACTAGGCCATTGTAGAAAAAGTTGTTCCTGATCGTAGAAAGAGGATAAATATTTGGCAACATTACAGTATGATTGTTTACGTTCACGTTTATGTTTTCAGAGTATTATCATTAGTCATTGGGAACCTTGAGTTTATTGGAGTGGTCCATATTATATTTTATTGATAGTAGACTTATTATAGAGTTCAAAACTGTTGCCGTTTCTTTTTTATTAAGTATCGTTTTTAAGAAATATTTTTTGAATCTTATCTTTGACATACCACACGTTTGGGGGAATAATAGGATCGTGCCTTAGTCTGCGTGAGAAACGAGATGTTGGGCGATCAGGCGCGGATCCTGGATTTTGTTCAGGGGGGGGCACTTCCGAACTTTCCGAAAATAAAACTGACTTTTGATAACTGTTGTCAGAACATATTTCCGACGTCAGGACATAGGCAATTGTCCTGCCCTGACACACAGGCTTCAGGGGGGGGCAATTGCCCCTGTTGCCCCCCCCCCTGTATCCGCGCCTGTAGAGAAGTATGAAAAAAAAACATGCTGCGCCGACCCCAATGAAATAGGAAAATGGTAAGCGAATGATAATAATTAACACAGACAATTAATCTGTGTATTGAGCTTTTTAATCGAAAAATAGTATTTACAAGAGTTCGAAGTCCCGTCTCTTAGAACGTAGTGGTTATATTCTCTTTGGTAAAGTCTACATTACAACCGGTGGCCAGGCAGGGGCGCTACCGCGACAGCAAACGAAGTTTTCCCTCTCTGTCGCACTTACATCCGAACGCGCAAGTGCGACAGAGAGCGAAAACCTCGTTTGTTGTCGCGGTAGCGCCCCAGGCGCGGCAGCACAACAAGTCCTGATTTTATAATTGATTGTGCATTACGTCCATGGTGAAAGTATATTAAGCTTCAAAATACAAGTAATTTGGTTAAAACGAAAATCATTTATCGCATCCAGTCCAAAACTAAAAAACTATTCTGACGGAACGACGGAAAGGAAAATGCGAAACATGAATAAGTATGTGTACAACTGATGTGAAATGAGATAAGATTGACATTTGTCATTCAAAAATTACTATGTTGTAAAAAAAAATCTTCCCGTTATTTTATCTTCGTTTAGCTTGAAATTCAAAATATATAACATATCAAGGAGTGCAAACATAACGGCTTAGGCCATTGTAAAAAAAGTTGATCGTACGTGACGTGAGCTGTCACTGTCAGTGCCTCAATGACAGTTTCTTAGGGCTGGAATGGAAATGTAAAATATATCAACGCTTTCCTCTATTTAAGTTCACAAAACAACAAAAAATAACTAGATATTTGTGTATATTTCGACCTTGACGTTTGCACAAAATAATTCAGTTCATTAAACATGGAATCCCAATCACAATATCAAGAATTATTATGCTGCCGCGTCTGCCTCTTGACCGACTGCAAGCTGTACAATATTCGCGAACTTAAACTTACTGAAGCCTTCACTCGCCTCTCTGGGACACCTGTAAGTATCCAACAATATGATTTATTGAAATTTTATTAGTAATTGTGTGCCCGAAAAGATAAGAAAAGGGGAAACATGAATTTTCAAAGTGAAAGTCAAAGTGATTTATTTGTAAACATAGGTAATACAATATATGGCGGTAGGTACAAAATATGTGCTCTATGTTTCGCCTTTAGGCATACAAATTCATTTTTAAATTACATAATATTAAAGATAAACATGGCAATTATTAAATTAGTATTAGATAACATCAAAAAGATCAAGCAACAAAAGTGGCGGTGGACTGGTCACATCATCAGAGAAGGACTACAAAAGTGGACAAAAGACCTCATAGAGTGGTACCCAAGGGGACACAAAAGGAAGAGAGGAAGGCCTATTCTTCGATGGTCAGATGACCTTAAAAGGATAGGCGGAGTAGACTGGCTCAGGAAAGCGAGAGACCGCGTCACCTGGAAGGACTTGGAAGAGGCCTATGTCGGAGGACAAGCTGAAGTTGTCGATGGAAATAGAAAATAATATATGTGTATAGAGAAAAAAAAAAAAAATTGAAGTATATTTTTAAGCAGAGTATTAATGTAAAAACTTCAGTAATAAAGGCTATTTTTATTTTTATTTTATTTTATTATTAGATAACATCATTTTCAACTGTACATACATAGTTTTATGAAAGTTTCTATTCTATTCTATTCAAACTTACATTTTTATCATCAATTTATATTCCAAATAATAAACTAAAAACAAAAATTAATGATTAACAAATCATTTAACAATTACAAAAATTAACAACTACAGTTTCCCCATACAGTATTAGAGGTAGGGTCGGTAGGTGGGTTTACGGCCTGTTAATTTGATGCACCAGTTTGCGGCCACTTGGATGAGTTGATGAACTGAAAGCCCGTCGTCTACCAGTCCCGGGGATCCCCGGGCTCATTACAAAATAATGCTATTGTTTGTTTTTTTTTCACCGGGAGATCACGGCTTTACACAATTCATATATATTACCTAGGTGTTTTAATTTGATATAAATATCATAAATACGTAAAATTGGCGAATAGTATGGGATTTGAACCCACATGTATATTGTAACTAGGTGGGGCGATGATATTTGTAAGGCAGTGGGCAGGGATTGGAGGAGAAGAGCTGAAGACCGAGCTCAGTGGCGTGCCATGGGAGAGGCCTATGTCCAGCAGTGGACTGACACAGGCTGATGATGATGATGATGATGATGGGTGTATTGCACATTGTACACAACCACACAGACTCGCTAAGTCAGATAGTTCACTCTATTATCTAGGACCGGCTGTTTACAATCGACTACCCGATGTTATTAGAGATGCAGCTCCCGCTGGATTTAGAGGTAGATTGAAGAAATACCTTATGACAGAACTGTTCTACAGCTATGACCTGCCACTCACATTATGAAAGGACATAATGCCTAAATTAATGTTATATTAATAAATATGAAATTAAATTAAATTAAAAGTTTTTATACACAATATGATATGATTGGAATCTTCAATAATGCAGAATTTAAACTGTAAAATTGTAATTATTATTGCCGATATAACTACATTGTTAGTTGAGCACCTATTTGACATTTTATATTCAATTTGTATGACTTATAACAATTGTTACTAATAAATTTTGTATTTGTATTGTATTTGTATTTGTTACATACAAATATCTTGTTTCTTGCAGGTGTACAAGGATAGACTCCCTCAATATGTGTGCACATACTGCCACACGTTACTTCTCAAATGTATAGTGTTCAGACAAAAATGTCTTCAAACAATGATGCGGCTCATGCCAATGCTGCAGGAGGGAGAGGTATTTTTTAATTTATTACACAAACAATATAGGTATAAAGGCCGAACTTAATGCCATGAAGCATTCTCTACCAGTCAACCACGATGATGATGATCCTCATGGCCGATATCGGCCACAGCGACTGTGTGTTCAGGTATAATGTTGGTATGCTTTCTAGTGGGCCGTCAAGTGACTTACGTCCCCTATTTTTTTTACAAAGGTACCTATGTAAAAGATAAAAAACCATTTGTTCAAGTAGGATTTTCCAATTACTTTTGCATCGTCAGTTAATAACATACATTTATATCAATACATTAAAATTAACAAAATTAAAATTAAATGTATGTATGTAAGCACTTTATTGTACACAATAACAGGTTAAAATCATATACATGTCACATTAAATTAGAGTACAAAGGCGAACTTATCCCTATGAGGGATCTCTTCCAGCTAACCTTTGAGGGATTGAGTAGAGGGGTTGAGTTAGGTTTTACAAAGGTACAAGCGCAATTTGGGCAGGTAATTATACCTTATGGCTGCTGATGGATGGGTGTGAGATCGTTCTGCTTCTGTGGAGCTTGTTATAAACACACACGCACACACATATATATATATACTCAAACTCAAAACTCAAAATATTCTTTATTCAAATAGGCCTAGCAACAAGCAATTTTGAATCGTCAGTTATATATTACATAAATTGAATCTAATTATTCAGATCAATTTATTGATGCATATGAAATTTGAAGAAAGACATAAATTACTGTAATGTATGTCAAAAGAGAGTATAATAAATTCACAAAAAGATCGTCAATATGTAAAATAAAAACATAACAAATAGTATAATCTAGACAGTTTCTAGAATAAAATCTGAATGTCAAGAGGAAAATTTAACGTCAACATCTAATGTCATAGTTATGAAAATAGTCATTAAGATGTAATGTCATAATTATTAAAATATAATTAGTATTTCAACCACAATTATACCCACGGTGTTTTATCATTCATGTAGTCTTTTGTGCTATAATATGCTTTCGATATGAGTTTACGCTTTACATAAGTCTTGAATTTATTCATAGATAAATTAGTCACGTTTGTAAGTAGTTTATTATAAAACTTTACACAATTACACATGAATGATTTTCTTATTTTTTGGAGCCGAGTGGAGGGTACCGCAAGCTCATATTTGTTTCTAGTATTAATATTATGTTTGTCACAGTTCTGTCTAAAATTTACAATATTTTTGTGTACATACACAATATTGTCATAGATGTATTGACAATGCATTGTCATTATATTAATGTCCTTGAACTTATCTCTAAGTGAGTCTCTATGTTTCATCTTATATATTGCTCGAATAGCCCTCTTCTGCAGAATAAAGACAGTATTTATC
This sequence comes from Epiblema foenella, assembly GCA_963556455.1. NCBI lineage: Eukaryota > Metazoa > Arthropoda > Insecta > Lepidoptera > Tortricidae > Epiblema > Epiblema foenella. The sequence goes on along the minus strand of OY747121.1, from coordinate 10,398,275 downwards.
TCTGCAGCACTGCCCCAGAGTAAAATACCATACGACATAATACTATGAAAGTAACTAAAATATACTAATCGAGCTGTCTTCACGTCTGTTAATTGACAGACCTTGCTCACTGCAAATGATGCAGAACTCAGTATATTCGAGAGATAGCAATATGGGGACCCCATTGGAGTTTTGAATCTAATCAAGAAAAACAGCACTATCAACTAGTTCCAATTCCTCATCTTTCACAGTGACACTAGTTTGCATGTGAATACGTTTATATATGTACCCTGTCTTATTTCAGTCAGTGTTAGTGTATTATATGAAGTATTTGTGTAAGTTTATCCTGCACCAAACAAATGTTTCTTTTGAGCCATAACAAATGTTTTTTGTTAGCTTTTTTCTTTTTTGACTTGTAGAGAATGCCTTAAGCCAGGGGTCGGCAACCTTGTAACAGTCTAGGGCCATATAGTATTACTTGCAAAATTGTCGCAGGCTGCACCTGTTAATAATTTGTTATTTTTATTTTATCGTATGGCAATTATTTCGAACCGTGAGGTCTTCGAGAAAACAGTGATACCACAATGTCTTACTACTTTCTAGTATTGTGCAATAAAGTTTAAATAAATAAATAAGTGCCAAAGAAATGGATTTATGTTAATTTTATTTTATATCATTTATAGGTGACAACAGACACCATTCGCGAGATAGACTGCGACTCCCACCGGTACCTCAACCTAAGTTACACTGCAGTCCAGACAGTGGAGTGTGTTGAGCCCTCTGTCGAAACAGTTAAAGATGAACTAAATGACATTGATGAACTAGAAGATGAAGTCGACAAAAATGAAGCAATTATAGATTCATATTATGAAGAAAATACAAGCGATATTGACACAGGTGAACTAAACATATACAACAATGACTTACTAGAACGAGACGACCATAAAATACAGAACGCTGATTTGGAAATGGAGTTTGAAATAGATAAAAATTGTATTGATAATGAAGTTGAGAAAAACATTAAAACAAATAAGAGAAAAATGGATCCAGTGGTGGAAATAAAACCTTTCTATGATGCTAATAGTTTAAAAAATGATAAATGGCCAGAGAAGGAAGAAGAAAAAAAGACTAAGAATAAAGTAGAATCGAATGTTGATGACAATGCCAAATCTATAGATAAGTTTGATATAGCAAATACGTCAGATACAGTAGCAGTGAGAGGAGTAAAAGAAAGGAGAAAAAGAAGTAGAAAGGCAAAGAAAGAAGATGGATAGTGTTCCATACGGGAACAAGGAAGATAATAGAAAACAAAAATTAAGGCCAAAAGACTGTTTAATACAGCTAATTACAATAAGTAATTTGAAATATGGGGAGTGTTCCCTTAGGCGATAGAAAGGCAAGTGTTCGAGCAGAGGGCTGTAATGTATGGCGTCGGTGTGAGGTGAGCTGTGATTGGCTAATTACACGTATCACGCAATATGCAAGAGATCTGATTGGAAAAGACTCGATACAATGCAATATATACCTTGTGCAGTGTCATTAAGGTGTAAAATCAATAAACAATTAATTAGATCTTAACTAAAACGCAGTATTGAAACGTAGCGGCGTGAACAGATAGTGTGCTGTATCTCCTTCCGTTTCATGTGCTTAATGCATTTACGGTTTTAATTGTGAAAATCTACATTTGAATGTAGTTTTACAACATGTTATTGTTTATAGATTGACTGACGAGAAAATTTATTAGAACGCTAAAGAAAATAGCTAATATAGGGAGTTTGTGTGGAAATCGTTTCAGAAATAAACATTTTATACTCTCTTTCCTGATTTCAATATTCACTAACAACCCCTGTCACCCAATGCTCACCCATAATGTATAAAAAAGGTATAACAATAATAACAATGGTCTCACATGCAATTTATTTATTTCAAAAGCATGGAAATAAGCATGTTTTTATCCTTTATGTACCTACAAGCGACCCGCCCCGGCTTCGCACGAGTGCAATGCTGATGCATGTATTATACATATAAACCTTCCCCTTGAGTCACTCTATCTATTAAAAAAACCCGCATCAAAATCCGTTGCGTAGTTTTAAAGATTTAAGCATACATAGGGACATAAAACTGATGAAAGTGGGTATATATTAGACGGAATAATAATTTCCTTCTTAATAGCAGTTTACAGTCAGCTGCAGAAACCTGACCGCTCCCCTGCATACGAAGTTCTACGCAAAGGATAGAGCATAAAGTTTCTGCAGCTGACTGTACATACGACTACCAAATTTTATTCTGTGGTTCGATTGGGATAGAAATTTAATGACATTAGCGTCAAAAAATACCTATAGTTGTATCGTCCTATTATATCACGTCGTACCGCTCATGCTGTCCGCCGCGCAGCACCGTCAGGATGCTACTTAATACCAAAACCATTACTTTAATTTGGTAGTTTTCATATTCTCTTGCTTGGTAACCCTAGTTCAAACGTCAAACTGACAGCTGTGAAAAGGGTCAATATCCTATATAGTCAATAAAACTAAGGTGTTTTTATACGCAAATTTATAATTCTGATAATACTATTATTATCAAGGATAGGGTTTGAATAATGAAGAAAATGTTTAACGATAGTTATGATGCTGGCCATCCGGGAATACCACCGCCTGGTAAATATTTAAATACTAGCGAAGGCCTATTACGTTTACTAAGAAAAAAGTGTCCACTTCAAGTGGATACTCACTAGAGTCACATATAGGCGTCAACTGTATGCTTACTATCACGCAGGCTGCATGATTGTCTGGTCCCATCATAGTATAGAAAACACTAGTATTAGCGTATTTTAATCTAAGTATTTCTTTCTCCACACAAGTATGTATGTTCTCGACTAGAATACTACTTTTGCTTCATTTGAGACTAGGTCCATTTAAATATTATAAATAAATAAATTTTTTTTTTTGGACAATCTTACACAAATCAACCTAGTCCCAAACGAAGCAAAGCTTGTACTATGGGTACCAAGTGACGATATACATACTTATATAGATAAATAGATACTTACATATATAGAAAACATCCAAGACTCAAGAACAAATATTCGTGTTCATCACACAAATACATGCCCTGACCGGGATTCGAACCCGGGACCTCCAGCTTCGAAGGCAGGGTCACTACCAACTAGGCTAAAGGGGTCGTCATTTATGTAAAACTGTCTCCTAGTAGTTATTTATTTATTTACACTAATATAATAAAAATAATCAGAGCTGCTGGCGTGCCGGGCGTGCCTCGCTACGGACACCAAGTTGTACCCACTGGATGGAGCACTGAAGGAGGCTTATGAGTATCTGATGGCCATGCCGGTGAGTGTTCATGACTCGTGAGACTCATAATATGATAATATACTACACCAGGTCACCTTTGCATGTATTTTTGTTTTAGAAATTCCTACAAGATTATGCTGAAACAAAGCCTTCTTTCAAATAAAAAAAAAAAAGAATTGAAATCGGTTTATGTGATAAAGAATTATCCTTTAAAAACCACCATACATACAAAGTTATTCAGTCGCTCAAATTTGTAACAAAAGTCGCTGATAGATGGCGCTGTACCCATGGCGTCCAATTTCCACACCATGTTGTTGAGATTTTCCTGATTTAATAGGTTTGGAACCGGTACATCTGTAAACGGAACCCTCGGTGCGCGAGTCCGACTCGCACTTGACCGGTTTTATTTTATTTCATTGCAATGGTACCAAAATTCTGCAGTTCTCTAAGTACCTATTACCTAAGCTTTAAAATTTTATCTATTTATTATTGATATATTTAACTTTACTTTATAAAAGAAAAATCAATCAGTTCGATATTTCTGGAAAATTACAAAAGAAGCAACTCAAAATATATAGGGTCGGCAACGCGCATGTGACACCCCAGGAGTTGCAAGCGTCCATAGGCTACGGTGACCGCTTATCATCAGGCGGGCCGTACGTCTGTTGGCCACCGACGTGGTATAAAAAAAACAATTACGTAGTCTTGCCATAAATTCTGTCCTATATGAAATGACATTTATTTTGAAAATAAAAGAAAGTTTATAAATAAATTAGGGTTATTTTTATTAATTATACTATACAGATTGTATAAAATAAAATATTTATTCAAAATGTCCACCTTTTACTTTAACACACTTCTTTAAACGGTCCGGCCACTCGTCTATGACGGCACGGACGGTATCGATGGGTATTGAAGCCGCTGCCCGCACTAAATCTAACTTCAGAGACTCAACATTGCGATGAGGTTTAAAGCAGGCTTTCTCCTCCAAAATATTCCACAGACCATAGTCCAAGGGGTTGAGATCCGGGCTTCCTGAGGGCCAATCTTCAGCCGCAATAAACTCGGGTAAATGCGTCGCTAACCACCGTTGCGTTGTCTTAGCTTTATGTGCAGGGGCAGAGTCTTGTTGAAATATCCAGTGCTTACCGGCAAATAAAGTATCATTTAGCGGCTTAACAACTCTCTTCAAAATGTCTTTTTGATAGTTCGTAGCACGTATTTTTACCCCTTGTTCACAAAAATGAAGCTCTGTGACGCCTTCATAGGATACTCCCCACCAAACCATGACATATGCAGGATGGTGGCCTCTTTCTACCCTTGGAACTTTTTCAGAAGCTTCTTGGGAACTGTGAGCATATATTTTATCATTTTGGCGGTTGAATTTTTGCTCCACAGTAAAGATTTTTTCATCTGTAAACAGAATATTACGATATCCGCCCTTTGCATGCCGCGACCATAACACTTTAGCTCTCGTCGCTCTTATTTTCCGTAGGGCCGCTGTCAATCGCTGACTTATGCTCCGTCGATAAGCCCCAAGCTTAAGGTCTTGTTTTATGATACGGGACATAGTTCTAGGGGGAATTTTCATTTCCCTAGCCATGATTTTCTGCTTGCGTAGCGGATTTCTCCGAATTCGCTCAGCTACCGCTTTAATCGCTGCCGGTGTCCTTGTTTGCCGTGGTCGACCGCTCCTGGGCCGGTCGTCGACTAAACCGATGTCGTTGTATCGCTTGATGGTACGATAGATAAATTTCTTTGTTATATTCAAAGGTTTCAGCAGTTTGAAAATGTTGTTCACTTGCTTGTTACACTTGTATAACGCTATCACTGCGACACGATTCTCTTTGATGCCCCACTCCATCTTCAGGGAAACGATACCTGGAGCCAAATATACTTTTTCTGACAGCCAAATGTCTATTTAAGCATAATCAAGAAACAAAAGTACATCGAACGTTCCATTATTAAATTTAAAATGGCGAAAAAGTTGGGACAGAATTTATGGCTAGACTACGTATAATAATAAACTAAAAATAAAAATAATTTGTACATGTAATTTATTTCCTCGCTGCGGGTCGTATCTGGTGCAACAGGTATCCATAGCGGTGCAGAGAGGAAATGCCGCGAGCATTATGGGTACCTTTGCGCCAGGTACGATGCGGGGTGGGTTCTAGATTATGTACATTTATATCTTGTATTTTAATTTATATATTTATGTACATTGTCTGGAATAAAAATTATTTTAATTTAATTTCAGTTCCGCCAAATAAAGCTTTTTACTTTGACTTGTAGGTGTGACGAACAGACGGGCTGCCGCAGCACATCTGCAACTACTGCGGCGCGTTGCTTGGCAAGTACAGGTAAATTATTTTTATACAAACGCCTTAAGGGAGGCGTAATAAATAAAATGAAATAAATGAACTTTATTCTGCAAGTAGGCCGCAAAGGCACTTTTACAAGTCAAAAACTACTAGCGTTTCTCATGAGACCACTGCCGAGAAGAAACGCCAAAAGAAACTCGACAGTCAGTCATTTTCTCCAAAATATGCTTACGATAATGATACTACTTAACCTACTTAAGTAAATGTAAGTGGTAAAAAACAAAAGAGAATTGAAAAAAAATAAGGAAAAAATAACAATAGGTATTTACAATGTGTAGTTACACAAGAAAACAAAACATGTCGAATCGTTGGATATGCTTTCCAGCAAGAACTGTGGCCACTAGATAGAATGAAAATATTAGACTCTTTACGCTATTTAGGTATTTGGTTTGGGCCATGCATTTCTGTCTGTTAGATAGTCCTCAACCCTATAATAAGCCTTTGACATCAATGTTTTTTTAGGTAATTTTTAAGAGCTGGAAAGGGTAAATTCGTACAGCGACAACTACAAAAAAAAGTAGTATTTAAAAATAGTCTACGTTAGCAGCGGCACTGCTTAATACGAAGGAACGGTTGATGCTCCTATAGCTCAGTTGGCTAGAGCGACTGGCCGCGAGTGCCGGGAGGTCGCAGGTTCGAATCCTGCTCGGTGCCTGAATTTTTCAATTTTTTCCTTCATTCTTAAATTTAAAGGTAAATTACTGTGAGTTTGACACTTATTTATTTATCGTATGGCAATTATTTCGAAGCTCACGTTTGTCACGATTTTTGAGAAGACAGTACTGTTGCCTGTTTTTTTGTTGCACTTTTAGCACTGTCCAGGGGTCACGTGTAGGGTAGCGGTGGGTACTCCCTACGGACGTGGTGCAACTTCGACCCCCCTTTGTCAAGTGATTAGGCAACTTGGTAGAAGTTCTGAAGCCGCCCGGAGGCCTCTAACTCGGCTTAACGACTGCTATGAAAGTAATCGAACTTTATAGGGCGCTGAAGGAACGCTGCGTCACCGCGCGCCTGCTCATGGAGGCCGCACGAGACTCGCATTACCCTGTAAGTATCCTGATGCCCCTTACACACGTACGAGACTCGCATTACCCTGCAAATATATATAAAAAAGCAAGGAAATATCCTTTCAGTTCATCAACTCATCCAAGTGGCCGCAAACTGTCTCATCAAATACACTATAACAGGCCGTAAACCCACCTACCGACCCTACTAAAAGTCAATAAGATTAATATTTATATTTTCAGTTGACCACGAATATAGTTCGCGCCGTCGACAGAGTATCGCACAAGCTTTTACTCAAATTTACACTCGGTATAGACACTAAGATCATACACATGGTACATGATGACAACGATATTAAAAAATGTAACCAACAGGAAGGGAAAGCTATAGATGTTGATGACACAGACGGTCTCACTGACGTTCTTAACGATTTCGAAGAAATCACTAAAACATTGAATGATGATGATCTAGATTTAAGCGAAGATGGTTTTGAAGTAAATGGTGGCAGCCCATTTATAGATAGAGCAAAAAGCTTCAACGTTGAAGAACTGTTTAAAGGGAAAGGAATGAATGAACTAAATGAAATCAGCAATAAGAATATTGGTAATGATATTGGGGATATTATTCATAGATCGTTCATGGGTAAAGATAAAGAATCAGTTAAAAAAGTTCATAATTGTCTTGATGCTGTTAAAAATGAAGACACCAGTAGCACATTTAGAGATGCAGAAGAAATACTTAAGGCAAATTTGAATGATAATCTACCAGCAGATGATGCGGCTATAAACACAAATGATGTAAACGATCCAGATTCAAATTTAGTTGACGCTTTCAATAATTTCATCCTTGACCACGGCTATTTAGATGATAAACTCCTCCTTGAATCTGGTGATCCAGAATTTATGAAGAAACACGTGATTTGTAAAAAGACCGAAGAAGATTCCTTGCTAAAAGAGATCATTCCTAACATGGCTGCGAAAGATAAAAAATCTATAAAAGAAAAAACGAAAGTTAAAGCCCCGAAGACTAAACCTGTCAAGAATCTCTCGAAACTTAAAGAACTAAATAGACTGGCTCAATTAAAGAAAACCGAAGTCAAAGAATGTAAAGCGAATCAAATAAGTAAAATGAAAACGATCAAAACGGAAGATGAATCCGAATCTAATTCTAAACGCAATGATGAAACATCTAATTCAAAACCTATAGTCACAAAGCCCGAGCTACCATTAGATACAGTTACATCAGGCCTGTCAAACGAGTTCATCAAATTCGGAGATGATTTTAACTTCAGGATCTTCGAGTTGAGTTTAGAAGAGCAGTTTGAAGAGCTGCAGAAGAGAAGAGAAGGAGCGTTGTATGTCGGTGCTCCGTATAAGTGTGTGGACTGCGCTAAAGGGTTTCATTCAGAAGAGACGTTCGGAAATCATATGAAAGTTCACGATACGGTAAGTGAGCCCGGTACTCTGTGTCCTTGTAAGGCCGGGTTTTATATATCTTAATGACTATTTTCATAACTATGACATTAGTTGTTGACGTTAAATTTTCCTCTTGACATTCAGATTTTATTCTAGAAACTGTCTAGATTATATTTTTTATGTTTTTATTTTACATATTGACGATCTTTTTGTGAATTTATTAAACTCTTGACATACATTACAGTAATTCATGTATTTTTTAAAATTTCATATGCATCAATAAATTGCTCTGAATAATTAGATTCAACTTATGTAATATATAACTGACGATTCAAAAGTGCTTGTTGCTAGGCCTATTTGAATAAAGAATATTTTGAGTTTGAGTTTATAAAGATCCGTTAGACCAAACGTCAGATCAAATTTCAGTAACTCGGTACATTTTTTGACATAACAAACCGACATAAGGTTTAACGGATCTTTATAAAACCGAGCCTTAAAGGGTTTAATTGACCGAGTGAAACGAAGGTCTGCTTCAGCTTCGACAAAAATGCTTTCGTTGGTCCGAATCCCGGATTTCCAGATTTCCGTTTGTCCTCCTCTACAGGTCGCATTTCTGAACCGATTCTCTTGAAATTTTGTGAACAATTTCGGTAATTATATAGATTTTGTCGAGTCACTTATTGGGAAATTAGAAAAAAAATAACTCCCTAGGTTATAACTCTTAGAGCCACTAGCAATTAGGGTCGGTTGCACCAACATACGATCTCAGGCCGGTCATCGTCAAATATGGCGCCGGCAGCTGTCATCCCATAGAAACTTGTCAAACTTTACATACAATCAGATTTTCAACAGCATTCTAAATGTGTTTCCCAATAGGTATGACAGCCCAATGCTGAAGTATTGGGTTGGACTTGTTAAAGGAGTAGTGCTCAATACCTATTGATTGATTGTATTTAATTTAATGTAGATGCATTTAATTTGTATTTATTTTTTTACTAACTTAGTTTAACATAATTTTTAAGTTTTGTTTGTTGTTACTAATATCTATGGAGTCCTGTGCTTCTAAATAAAGAATTTATTATTATTTGACGAACACCGCTTACGATTACAGACGGTTTGGTGCAACCCACTCTTAGTAATTAAGTTAATAGTAGGTACGTTCCTAATTTGATGGGGTGGGGCTCTGCAGAGTTACGGGCAGTTCCCGTGCGCGGTGTGCGGCGCGCGCCACAAGTCGCGCGCGCGGCGCCGCCGCCACGCCGACACGCACCGCCTCAAGTACTGCTGCACGCAGTGCGAGTTCGTGGCTCGCAGCAGGTAACACCCTTATCCTCGTGGCGCCCACGCGCCTTTTGATAAACCAAAATAAGCATGGCGGCTCCAGCCCAGCACTTTTTTCAACTAACCTTCAATTACTGCCCACGCGCCTTTCAGAAGGCCATATTAATAAACTCTGTAAATCTAGTAATTGAGGCCCAGTGGCCTTTGTAAAGATCAAAAGGTAGACAAATAATTGAATTTAAAAACACATGCTAATATAATCATAATTATACCCTGAAAGTTTCACTTCAAACCGGTAACTCTAACATATACAAATTTCAACTCAAAATCTTGGGCGGATATGACTGTAACTATTATGTCCTATAAGAAGGACAGTCGGGTCATAGTTAAAGAGGAGCCAAAAAATCTGTGGGCGCCACGAGGTTATAACGCTGCCCAAAACTCACTACCCTTTTTTTTAACCCAACTGTGGCTTTGTAACACCGCGCGATCGCGACAACACAGACGCATAAAGTCCCTATTCGTCCCGGTACCGCCGCACACTGGGAAGAGTCAGTCCGACCCAGGTCGGGCCTAGCTGAGTTTCTTGTTAGGTTCAGTGATTCGCGACAAAACTCCTAGCCGCTCGATTCCACTCACAAAATCAAAATCAAAACATTTATTCTGCAAATAGGCCTCAAGGGCACTTTTACAAGTCAATATCTATCTAGTTACATCAAATAAAAATAATACAATAATCAAAGTATCATTAATTAAATGTAGTGTTACATGTCAAAAATAAGACTAAGAAACTAATAACAATCGAGATTTGTTAGAGATGTATAAGGTCTCTAAGCGTCAAGATAAAAGGTAATAAAGTAGGTACACTAATCATAATAAAATATTTTGAGCTATATCTATAACACGTCAACATGAAAGTAATAAAATCTAATAAATAAATATCCTCAGAGATGTATAAGGTCTCTGAGCGTCAGTCTAAAAATAAAATCAAATGAGAACAGAGCGAAATCTCTCATCATGTCAATTCCACTGAACACTAGTACGAAGTTACTAGTCCTTGCAAACATGAACAGACCAGACACACCTCAGATTCGGTTGAAACCGCTCAACCAATTTCACTGGAGCGCAAACTCTTAGAGTATTCCAGTGTTTAAAATCCCGTGTGGTCGTGCCGGAGGTTTCCCCTGGATTGTCCCCAGGCTACTCTCCAACCGCGCACTCCTATCGCTTTATTGGGCCCGGCCTATAAAGCCACAGTCAGGTGGTCAGTCCTTATCAGTTAAAAACGCTCATATATTTAGGCCATTTTCTGTTTGAATTGACACGTATCTTGACATTTTCTCAGTGTTACTATCTAAAACAGGACTATTGCGACCTTATGACATAAACTTTTAATGTATTTTTTGGATCTCTCATTAAAAAAAATCGTTTCAAACATCACTCCAAATCAGATTTCAAGCTCAAATGGTCATTTACATTAGAATTACGATTTGAAACGGGATATTTACCATGTATATTTGTATTTGTGAGTTCCCGATATTTCGGCACTGTACTGTGGTAGTGACGGTGACACTGTGCGAAAAAAGCGAACCAGGAAGAGGGTAGACCGCTATGGTGTGTGGGTAGACCACAATTAAAACTCGCAGCACGTCAGTTAATTCTTGATAACGGCGCTTGCAACAGTGCCGAAATATCGGGAACTCACAAATACAAATATAAGTACATGGTAAATATCCCGTTTCAAATCGTAACTCTAATCACTCCAAATCTACCATTTTCAAGCTTTTTTTTTTTTTTTTTTAGCCTATATAGTGTCCCACTGCTGGGCAAAGGCCTCCCCTCTTTTTCGCCACTCGTCTCGGTCGTGTGCCAGTTCCCGCCAATCCGTACAAAATGTATCAAGGTCGTCCCGCCATCTCCTTTTCGGTCTGCCTCTGCTTCGGGAGCCATCTTGTGGGATCCATTCAGTGGCTACTTTGGCCTATCGCTCCGAGTGCATTCGACAGACATGCCCAGCCCAGTCCCACTTCAGCTTCAGCATTTTCAAGCTTAATTCTTGTTTTTTTCGCTTCAATTCTACTACACACAATAAAATGAAATAATATTATATTACTATCTAAAACTTTAATTAACACATCGTATCCTTTAATCATTTTATTGGTGTTATGAATAGTTTTGTCATAGTTTGAAATCAAAACATTTTAAAAACTTTTAAGGCCTCTAAAACAAAAGACGTTGCCAGGTAAAGCTTTTTTTTGAACCTGACTGTGGCTTTATAGGCCTGCGGGGTAATCACGTAACTTTTTTACTACCGTTAGGTAGATTTTCATGTCAAATTTGAATTGTCACCTCATACATTTATACTTCAAATTTGACAGTAAAATCTATCTACCGTTAGTACATAAAGTTACGTGATTCGCCTGCGGGCCCAATGAAGCGATAGGAGTGCGCGGTTGGAGAGTAGCCTGGGGAAAATCCAGGGGAAAACCTCCGGCACGACCACGCGTGTGGTTTGGCCAGGTAAAGCGTGTAACCGATCGTGTTTGTAGGGAGCGAGCGGAGCAGCACTTCCAGTGGCACGCCGGCAGGAAGTACTCGTGCCACCATTGCGGCGAGCAGTTCGGGTGAGTTACTTATTATGCTGCTGTCTCATATTCATATTCATATTTATTTATTCATAAAATATACAAAAAAAAATTACATGTCAGAAGATTGTTAGGGGGCGTCCATAAATTACGTGAGGTGTTTTTTTTTAATTTTCTGTAATGGTGAGATGTCGTGAGATTTTATTCAACCCCCTCCCCCATCCCCCAATCTCACGTGAGATTTTTTAAAATGTGGGTTTCTTACGTAAACGCGTTGGATTGTTATTGTAAAAAGAAAAAAAAAATTGCTTCGTGCTTTTATTTACGACTAGTTAAGACTAGTAATCAATATTGCTGAGAGTTAACGTCGAAGTATGAATGAAATTATTCTCTTTCGAACAAATTAGTGAATAATCTTAATCGTATTACGATTACGCTTAAGATTAAATCTTATAAACATGTACAATCTGGACTAAATGGACCAAAATAGTATAATTTTTAATTGTTTCAATCAGAAAAAAAATTTCGTGGTATTTGCCGAGAACCCCCCTCTCTCCAACGTAAGATTAGATGAGATTTCGACTCGACCCCCTCCCCCCTTAAACATCTCACGTAATTTATGGACGTCCCCTTACAATAATTTAATTATGTCGATTAAATAAAAAATAAAAATTTCAATTAGATTAGGTACATTATTTAAATTATTGCATAGTGAATATAAATGTAAAAAAATTACAATTACAAAAGCAAATTTAATTTACATATTCATCTATGTCATAGAAGGCCTTCGCCGTTAGCCATTTTTTTAAATTATTTATAAATGTCACGTCACTCTCAATATTTTTAATTGTTTCGGGTAGTTTATTATAAAAACCTGGCCCCACAATAGACACCGTTTTATTAGATTTTGCAAGTCGACAACATGTTGTGGCCAACATATTTTTGTTTTTGTGTGCAATTCGTGAGCTTTTTGATGTCTTTGTTGGAAATAATTGCATGTTACTACGCACAGTCAAAAGTCTTTGACCAGTGTGTGTTGCCAGTGATGACATATGGATCCGAGACATGGGCGCTAACGATGGGCCTCATAAGAAAACTCAAGGTCACCCAAAGAGCAATGGAAAGGGCTATGCTCGGGGTTTCTCTGCGTGATAGAATTAGGAATGAAGCTATCCGTAGTAGAACTGGGGTCACCGACATAGCCTTCAAAATTGCGAGACTTAAGTGGCAGTGGGCGGGGCACATTGCTCGCAGGACTGACGGTCGATGGGGCCAGAAACTGCTTGAGTGGCGTCCACGCACCGGAAGACGAGCTGTCGGTAGGCCTCCGACAAGGTGGAGTGATGACCTGGTGAAGGTCGCGGGAATCCGGTGGAAACGAACGGCACAGGACTGGTCTAAATGGCGAGCCTTGGGGGAGGCCTATGTTCAGCAGTGGACGTCTTTCGGCTGAAATGATGATGGTCAGGCACGTATCCAAAGGGGGGGATAGTTGGGATTTATCCCCCCCCCCCCGAAAACGTTTTTAGCCAGGAGTGATTACAGCGATTTTTACACAGTTCACATGGTTGTTTGTTACAGCAAAGTGTCAACACAGTTGTCCCACATCCGGCTCCATCACCCTGGCGCTTGCGTGTGGTGCGCGCTGTGCGGCGAGCCCTTCGTCGGAGCCCTGGGGCTCCGCCAACACACGCGCCGGAAGCATCAGGTTTTTGAGTGTTTTTTATGTATTTCCACAGTTGACCGCTTAGCTAACTTAAATTTTATTATATAGCTTCTCACATTCGTTGTTACACCAGGGATCGGATACCGGTATTTTCTCCATAGAAAAATACCGGTATTATTACGGTCACCGGTTCATTATTTCGTTTTTAATGGGACAATCTAATAATACGACGTTGTTACCTAAATACATGATTCAGCCCTACGTAAAGAGCAAAAAATAATCCAAAATATTGGGTTAATTCAGAGTTTTTTAAAAATACCGGTATCGGTCCCTGTGTTACACAGATGATCAAGAGCGAAGAGTCTGCGGAGTTGTACTGCAATACGTGCCGCGTGCAGTTCCGCAATGCGGAAGCGTTCCGCCGGCACGCCGCCTCGGGCCGCACACACTCGTCGCTACGGTATTAAAAAAAACTGTATACTTGGTTTTGAAACCCTACTCCCGCGATATATGCAAATAAACCCCACATGTGAAAACTTCTAGTCCTGCGATGTATGTAAGCCACATAAGGCACAACATCTAGCCTTGCAGCATATGCAATAAAAAAAGTTTTCCACTGCTTGTAGCACAGTTTTGATGCGACATTTATTTATAACACAGGAGAGACTTTTTTAGCGGGTAGGTTTTAATCATGAATAGCGGATGAAGACGACTTAATACGTACGAATTCACACAAGCGAATATCGTATACCTGCGATGTATGTAGCAATAAGAATCATTCAGTCCTGCGATATCTGCAAAAAATAATGTACTATATGTTTCGTTTTATTGCGACAATCAGAATTCGCTCTGAGAGCGATCTTCAATTGTGAGAAACGTAGCAAAACATGATGAGCTGATGAACTACTGCGATTAATAAAAAAAAAAAAGATTTTACAAATAGCTTTATCACGTTGCCACGTTTAGGATTTCACATTTGGAATCGACGTCAACTATTTGAGATGTAGCAAAACGAATTATATATAGATTCGATAGAATACAAACTCCTAGGCCCGCGATATATGCGACAAAAAGTTTTGTTCGCAGCCCCTGTGCGGAGTGCGGCGACAACTTCGAATCGGAGGAGGCGCGGGCGCAGCACGCGCGCCGCGCACACGCCGGCGCGGCCGTGCAGTGCCACGCGGTGAGTGCCAAAGGCTAGAAACGTTTTGAATAATAAGGAGTAAAATATATACTGATCGTGTTAGCATCTTCTTCGTTAGTGTTTTTTTTATGCAACTTTCAACACAGTGAAAAAAAAAAAAAACAAAATCCGTAACTGTTAAATTTCGCTAAGTTTACGAGACCCACGATTCGAGTCCTAATTTAATTTATTTTTCACTTCTATTTTTAAAAAAGGCTCTTCTAACCCGGTTAAGGGAAGAATAGTACATTACGTACGTTGTGTACTTTTTTTTTTTTTTTATATACTTATTATTGTTATTATTTTTTGATGAATGCTAAATTAATGATTGGTTGCTTATGTACTTAATACTAATACTACCTGCCATGTATGTTTGTGCATTGCTGTTATTTTTAATGACCAAAACCTAGATATAACTAAAAATTTGCATGTCACCGCGTGACGAGATAGCTAGTTCTAAACACTATAACTAAGGTCCTATTGTACTCTGTCTTATGCGAATAAAGATACTTACTTACTTACTTACCAAGGGCGGTAAAACAAAGAATGTCTCAGATCGCAGGTATTTGACGCCCGAGCCGAAGGCAAGGGCGATAATTATGCGATCTGAGGCTTTCTTGATTACCGCCCGAGGTAAGTACAAAATTTTATGTCCCCTCTGGCCAGGACGTGGGATTTTCCGCGCGCGGAGCGTGCGGTAATTGCCACTTTATGGCCAGGTGTGACATAAAACTAGTTACTGCTGTATTAATTCTTGAAAAACCTCTTATATCTGCATTGCCTAGGGTTTTATTAATCTTTTTTTGCCCTGACGCACTGGCAGGGCACAAACGTCATGATTGATCGAATTTTAAAAATTGGGTAAATTATATTTTCTTGTGATCAAAAGAATGTATTACACTGCAGCAAAATTATTTCTAACTCGGGCGTGGCTCTTTGGATCTCTCACTACGCTCAGGATTTGTGGCTCTAAACAACGAAAACTGTGCGCAGTGTCCTGCGTGGTTCTCGTCCGCGCAGTCCCGGCAGACGCACTTCGCGCGCGCGCACGTGGGCGTCGCCCCGCGTGCCCCCGCCCCGGCCCCCGCGACCCCGGCGACCCCGGCGACCCCGGAGACCCCGGCGACCCCTGCCCCGCGCCGCCCGCGCCCCGCGCGCCCCGCCGTGTGCGAGCTCTGCGGGAACAAGTATCATGTAAGTGTCACTAACATTTTGGTGCCGTGACCAGGATCCAGCGCCCGCCCCCGTGACTCCCCGCCTTGTGCAAGGTCTGTGGGAATAAATACCATGTGAGTAATGAAATTATTTAATTCTGACATGAAATATGTTTTTATGTTGCTATTCGAACCGGCTTTTAGAGAGGAACTAATGTGTATAAGGAACAAGTACAATTAGAACAACACAAAAGATAAAAATGGATTTCAAAGTACAGCATAAAATCCGAGCACTCAAAACGCCCCCAAAAGTCTCATACTAATTGAGCATAGTGTGTGACGTCATATACTGTGCGCCCGTACTACCATTGTATGGAAAAACGAGTAATTTACTGTCGTAGTACGTGGTCGTGAAATATTGCGTTTAGGTAAAGTGTGAAGAAATAATGTAGAATTACACTACACAAAAATTACAGTAGACTGAAAAAGAAACAAAGAAAAGAAATAACCGAACAAAATATCGGAAAATGCCTTAGTAACTCTGTCATAAAAACCTAAATATCATAGTAAAAATAAACTTGAATGCTGCAGATCTAGTAATTATTAACGACAGTGATACGTTTTTTTTACAAAAACGATAGCCATTTTATTGTTCTAAGGAAATAACCGGATAGATTTTTCATAAGTGATTCAGTGTTCCAACAATCAATAAAAACGTACTAAATATTTATGAAATTACGCGCAAGCTTCCGTAAAGAGTGGGATGGTTAATTGCAAACTCACGCGTGTTAGAGGGGGTCATTTGCACTGGAATGGCCTTACTTTAAAACATAAGTATCCTGATGGTAGTTTTTAATTCACCAATCGTTATTCGTCCAGTTCACAGAATATAAAATCAAAATCAAAACATTTATTCTGCAAATAGGCCTCAAGGGCACTTTTACAAGTCAAAATCTATCTAGGTACATCAAATAAAAATAATACAATAATCAAAGTATCATTAATTAAATGTAGTGTTACATGTCAAAAATAAGACTAAGAAACTAATAACAATCGAGATTTGTTAGAGATGTATAAGGTCTCTAAGCGTCAAGATAAAAGGTAATAAAGTAGGTACACTAATCATAATAAAATATTTTGAGCTATATCTATAACACGTCAACATGAAAATAATAAAATCTAATAAATAAATATCCTCAGAGATGTATAAGGTCTCTGAGCGTCAGTCTAAAAAATAAAATCAAATGAGAACTCTGAAGTCTCTCATCATGTCAATTCCAATACCTAGCATGACATGAATTTTAAACATCTTTCCTAGATTGTTTGTACTTGTATTTAAACCTAATAAATAAGTATAGTTGTTTGGTTGCAGTCCGCCGCCGCGCTCTCGTACCACCAGCGCAGCCACTCGGGCGAGCGGCCGTTCGCTTGTCCGCGCTGTCCCAAGCGGTTCACCCACAACCACTCGCTGCAGGTATGATACCTGCCGCTTGCCCCCCCTCCATCCCCTTCACAGGGGTCGGTTACACGCAGGGATCGGATACCGGTATTTTCTCCATAGAAAAATACCGGTATTATTACGGTCACCGGTTCATTATTTCGTTTTTAATGGGACAACCTAATAATACGACGTTGTTACCTAAATACATGATTCAGCCCTACGTTTAGAGCAAAAAATTATCCAAAATATTGGGCTAATTCAGGGTTTTTTAACCTCGTGGCGCCCACGCGCCTTTTGATAAACCAAAATAAGCATGGCGGCTCCAGCCCAGCACTTTTCTCAACTAACCTTCAATTACTGCCCACGCGCCTTTCAGAAGGCCATATTAATAAACTCTGTAAACCTAGTAATTGAGGCCCAGTGGCCTTTGTAAAGATTCGGTTTCTTGTCACGTAGCCGGTAGAATACTTTTGAGAAACATTCTAATTGAACCGGACTCACGCGCCACGGTTTAACCCCATCACTAAAACTTGTCCAGTTTCGCCACATCACTAATTGTACTGTTTCTTCTTGATATATTTTTTACTAAATACAATTATAATTGCATAGCTACGCTATACCACGCTTGCACTCTCGCATATACTGCGCTTGGTCACCTAGGGGTAAAAAACGCAAAATAATTGGTCACGTAGTTTGGGTATGTTCCCTTACGTTTCCGAACATGTATCGTACAACGTTTTATAATGCATTGTGCGAGGAAATAAGAAAATAATCGTAAAGTTAATTTAATATAGGTTATAATTTACATTGCTACTTACGTCAACGTCTCTACTAACTGCGCATGTGCAAAATGCTAAAGCGGGAAAGCACCGTCTGAATCTGCATTCAGCCAATTGAATATTGCAAGCAAGTGAATATTTACCATGTATCTATAGGTAAATATGTAAGTCTAATATGAAAAATAATACGTTTTATGATGTATTCATATTTAGGTTAGGTTAGGTTAGCTTCTTTCTTCTTTCTTTATATAAAGCCCAAGTCCGATCTTGCATGGAGTATTGTAGTCACCTTTGGGATGGCTCGGCTAAGTACCAACTTGCCGCACTCGACTCGGTGGACCGCAGAGCCAGGAGGCTTATCGGCGACGGTCAGGTAGTAGGAAACAAGCTACAGAGCCTAGCATATAGACGCAAAGTAGCATGTCTGTGCGTCTTCTACAAATTGTACTTCGGAGAGTGTGCTCAGGAGCTCCATGAGCTCATACCGCCTTCCCCCTTCTTCCATCGGACATCCAGACGTACGGCTGGATACCATCCTTACTTGGTCGAAATTCCTCTTATTCGAACCAAGCGCTTTGCATCATCTTTTATAATGCGCACTTCTAAGGTTTGGAATTCTCTGCCGGCGTTTGTGTTTCAGAGCTCATATAACCTAGACTTTTTTAAGGCACGAGTGAATAGGCACCTTCTGGGTGAGCTCGCTTCATCGTCGGCCTCATCTTTGCCCCCTGGCTAGATGCTGGCCAAGAGCGATCCCATTTTTAATAATAAAAAAAAAAGGTACCTTTTAAAAGAATGTTAATCTATAATTGACTTATTTGTAAAACTTTTCTCAGATAACAAATTTTCTTTGCTTCGGACTGACTACCGAGTAAAAAATTAAAAAAGAAATTGAAAAGTAAAAAGCACTAGCCTCGTGGCGCCCACGCGCCTTTTGAAACACCAAAATAAGCATGGCGGCTCCAGCCTAGCACTTTTTTCAACTAACCTTAAATTACTGCCCACGCGCCTTTCAGAAGGCCATATTAATAAACTCTGTAAATCTAGTAATTGAGGCCCAGTGGCCTTTGTAAAGATCAAAAGGTAGACAAATAATTGAATTTAAAAACACATGCTAATATAATCATAATTATACCCTGAAAGTTTCACTTTAAACCGGTAACTCTAACATATACAAATTTCAACTTAAAATCTTGGGCGGATATGACTGTAACTATTATGTCCTATAAGAAGGACAGTCGGGTCATAGTTAAAGAGGAGCCAAAAAATCTTTGGGCGCCACGAGGCTAGTGTGGAAAAGTGGTACTTTCCGCACAGTTCGGTTAGAAAACGCACTTTTCGAGCACATGCATTATAAACATAATTATTTATTGACCTAAAATAATCCACATAAGGCCCTGTACTCCGAATCATGCCGTCCCTTTCACTCTCGTGTTATTCACTATATGAGTGAGGGGGACGCCACGACACGAAGTTTGGAGTAGCTCCTAAGGTTTAACGAATCTTTATACTGCCGAGCCTTAACGCGACTAACACTGTTTGTGTGTGTGTGTGTCAGGCGCACGCGCGCACGCACACAGGCGAGCGGCCGTACCGCTGCTCGCAGTGCGCGCGCGCCTTCCCCACGCCCAACAACCTCGCGCGCCACAACAGGACCGTGAGTTGTAGTTGCGTGTGTGTGTGTCTGTGGATGTCGTGCGCATTTTTGATTTTAGAATTCTTTGTCCTGTTATCATTAGTCATAAGGCTTATGTTGTGATATTTTTTTAGCTGGCGCTCTCATAGCTAGGTCCCAATTTACAAGGCTTATTTTAACAGATGCTTTCCTCCCAGTAGATGGCGCACTCATAGCTAGGACCTTTTTCCTATGAATAACTGTCAAAACCAATTTAACAGTTGCCAACCCTATTATCTCGATTTATCGGGTTCGACCACGCACCCCTCGATATGGTGTTGTCGCTGACCGTAGTTAAAAAAAGCTGTTTATTTCAGTGAAATTTTTACATAATTTTATAATCACTTACTTAACTATTAATCTTAAATTACAAAAGATTTTTTAAGTTAAGGAGTTGCGGATATACAATTTTATTAATCAGTATACATTGTTGTTGTTAAAATATTCTTAGTTACCTAAGTCATAACTAAGAATATTTTAACAGCTTGATTTTTTTTTACATATATAACTTAATGGCATTTCTGAATCTTTTATCTTTTTTATTATTCAGATCT
The DNA here is from genome assembly GCA_963556455.1 of Epiblema foenella. Classification (NCBI taxonomy): domain Eukaryota; kingdom Metazoa; phylum Arthropoda; class Insecta; order Lepidoptera; family Tortricidae; genus Epiblema; species Epiblema foenella. The sequence continues at coordinate 10,377,869 of OY747121.1, read as the reverse complement.
AGTAACAACTGTTAGTGTCGTGGCCGACAGGTGCACCTGGGCCAGCGGCAGTACTCGCGCTGCGCCGTGTGCCGCCGCTGGCTGTCGTCGCCGGGCGCGGCGCGGGCGCACGCGCGCCGCCTGCACGGGGACCGCCTCTAGCCGGGGATCGGCTCTAGCCGGGGACCGCCTCTAGCCGGGGACCGCCTCTAGCCGGGGATCGCCTCTAGCCGGGGATCGGCTCTAGCCGGGGACCGCCTCTAGCCGGGCATCGCCTCTAGCCGGGCATCGGCTCTAGCCGGGGACCGCCTCTAGCCGGGCATCGGCTCTAGCCGGGGACCGCCTCTAGCCGGGGACCGCCTCTAGCCGGGCATCGGCTCTAGCCGGGGACCGCCTCTAGCCGGGCACCGGCTCTAGCCGGGGACCGCCTCTAGCCGGGCACCGGCTCTAGCCGGGCATCGGCTCTAGCCGGGGACCGCCTCTAGCCGGGCATCGGCTTTAGCCGGGGACCGCTTCTAGCCGGGCATCGGCTTTAGCCGGGCATCGGCTCTAGCCGCTGCTGGTGGAGGGGGGATACTTTTGCGCACGTATTTAGTTCACTGGGCACCTACATCAGAATCAGACATTTATATTTACCGCCCGGAACTCTTTACGTGCGTTGACTAGTACAATAGGTGGTTTTGTTAAATAAATAATGATTTTAATGACATTGTATGTTTTATTAACCAAGCCTCCGAATCGCTAAGGGGGGGTACCTCCCAGAATCTTCGTGTGCTTGGACTGTACAGTAGTACCCAACTGATAAGGCGCGTCGTGAATCTTCGTTCGCGCAGAAAAGAAAGTATCGCTCCGAAGATTAACGAAAGAATGCTTAAAACTTACAATTAACCTTACATCACTACTATAAGGTTCAAATACACTGTTCATAATGCGCGTGCACTCGATCAGAAGTATGGCGGCTGACTAACATGCCACGCGGCGCGCGCTAACATGGCGGCAGCTGCGGACCATTAGCGGTACAGGAAAAATCTCTTATATTTTTACATTCTTCAACTTGAGACGCGTCTCGGTTGGTTCTGTCCTCGACGGAATTATTAATATAGATGTACCTAACTACAGTGTAAGTAAATGGTTTAACCAGAGATAATAAAACTACATATAAATTTTCTTATCATTTTTTAATTTATTGCTCGTATCTTAAAAGACTTAAAACTAGTAAAAGGCTTCGCCAAACTGCGGAGCAGTTTGTTAGCGAATAAATTAAAATACACTCTTTCCTTAACTCGTACTATTACCTATACCTGCGCCACAGACTACTTAGAATGACCTGCGCCAACCACTATTACCTACATCTGTCTTTGATCTGTTTTGTTTATCTGGCAATTGAAATTTGTGTTATAATATGTATAATGTTTCATCTGCCTGGACGGGCATATACTGTGCGAGAATGAGCGAGGCAGCAACAGACGCGTCTCTTTCCGCAAAGCGGGGCAGGCGCGCGGGTGATTTCTAGTTTTTTCCTGGCATTATGCCTTCTCTTAAAGCGTACCACACACAGCAGCGGCCTGCGGTAGCGGTCTATTGGATACTATGACAATACTAACATTCATTCAGACACACGCGGCCTTGATTGTCATAGTGACAGCAGGCCGCTGCATTGTGTGTTACGCTTAAAGCCTCGCCACATTGAGCGCGGTAGCGGGGCGGGCGCAGTTTGCGCGCGGGCCCGGGCGGATATTCAGCGTTTCAACGGCGGTTTTTTTTCGTCATTGTCGTTTCATTAAATATTGTTAAAGGAGACGATGATCAGAGTAAACTTTTGTAACAAGCGTAAACCAATAGCGGGTCTGAGTCTTATTTGACTTATGTTTTCGCCGGTTTATTTTAATTTTAAATAGATTATGACTTTACAAACGAGCGTTTCAAACGCTCGGGGAATTGCCCGCCCGCGCTGATCTGAATGCACGGAATGTTATGAGCTGTCACACCGGTAATTTCTAGCATACAGCGCAAGCGTGAGCGGTGCGGAAGGATTATTTATAGCGTAATGCAGAGAGTATAATAAGTACATGCGTAATGTTACAAATATATACGTTACAAATGGGTGACGGCCAAATTCTATTTATTTACTTATTTATTTATTTGGACCTTCAACAATAAGTACACTGATACATGTTAGGTAATTACATTTCCACTTAACAGTTAAGCGCCTTATCACTTAAAGAAGATCACCACATGCACAGATAAAGAAATATACATAACTATATAAACTTAACTAAATTCAACTTAGTTAGGCCGCGAATACCTACTGCAGTGACTCGCAATGTTGGGAAGACAGTTTCTGTGTATAAACTTTTAATTTTATTATTAATTTATTATTCTTGGGACATAGTTAAGGCATTTCATACGCCTACATTTTAATTGATTCCATTGCGACTCGAAAGTTACCCATATAAATTGTATGGGTACTCACCCAAATATTACAGGAATATAATTATAAATAAATGAATTTTATTTTGCAAGTAGATTTAGACTGCTCTTATAATCACAGTGACTACAGTCAAATCGTTTTTTCCGGTATGTATACTCTCGTGGCTCACTAACTGTGACTTCCAACCGCTCTTATAATCACAGTGACTACACTTTAATGGTTTTTCTGGTGTGTATTCTCTCGTGACGTACTAAGTGTGACTTGTCAATGCTCCTATAATCACAGTGACTACACTTTAATGGTTTTTCTGGTGTGTATTCTCTCGTGACGTACTAAGTGTGACTTGTCAGTGCTCCTATAATCACAGTGACTACACTTAAATCGTTTTTCTCCAGTGTGTATTCTCTCGTGACGTACTAAGTGTGACTTGTCAATGCTCCTATAATCACAGTGACTACACTTTAATGGTTTTTCTGGTGTGTATTCTCTCGTGACGTACTAAGTGTGACTTGTCAGTGCTCCTATAATCACAGTGACTACACTTAAATCGTTTTTCTCCAGTGTGTATTCTCTCGTGACGTACTAAGTGTGACTTGTCAATGCTCCTATAATCACAGTGACTACACTTAAATCGTTTTTCCCCGGTGTGTATTCTCTCGTGACATACTACGTGTGACTTCTGAGTACTGTTATAATCGCAGTGACTACACTTAAATGGCTTTTCTCCAGTGTGTATTCTCTCGTGAGATACTAAGCTTGACTTCTGAGTGCTCTTATAATCGCAGTGACTACACTTAAATGGTTTTTCTCCAGTGTGTATTCTCTCGTGACATACTAAGTCTGGCTTCCGACAGCTCTTATAATCGCAGTGACTACACTTAAATGGCTTTTCTCCAATGTGCATTCTCTCGTGATTTACTAAATGTGACATCCAGTTACTCTTATATTCACAGTTACTACACTTATATCGTTTTTCTCCAGTGTGTATTCTCTCGTGACTCACTAACTGTGACTTCCAATTACTCTTATAATCACAGTGACTACACTTAAATCGTTTTTCTCCGGTGTGTATTTTCTCGTGACATACTAAGTCAGACTTCCGAATGCTCTTATAATCGCAGTGACTACATTTAAATGGCTTTTCTCCGGTGTGCATTCTCTCGTGACATACTAAATGTGACATCCAGTTACTCTTATATTCACAGTTACTACACTTAAATCGTTTTTCTCCAGTGTGTATTCTCTCGTGACATACTAAGTCAGACTTCCGAATGCTCTTATAATCACAGTGACTACACTTAAATGGTTTTTCTCCAGTGTGTGTCTTTTCGTGCCTGTTTATGTTTGCTTTGAAATTGCTCTTATAACCAAACTGATTACATTGAAAAACTAAATCCCCAGTGTGTATGCTCTGGTGACGCCGTAACTCTGATCTCCCACTACACTGGTAGTCACAGTCACTGCATTTGAAACGGTTCCCTCCACCGTGTATCTGCGCCGCGCCGACCGCGCGAGCCCCCCCGCGAGACTCCTGCACTGTTTGTAGAGTTGCTGCAACATCAAATAAATACATTTCAGATCAGACAACAAATATCATGGAATTTGTTCTTAAATTAGATATTTACATTAGTGTCCGACCGAAGTTTCGGTTTCGGCTGGTTTCGGCCGAAGGTTCGGTTTCGGCCAAAAAACTGCCGAACCTTTTGGCCGAGGCGAAACTTTTACAACATTGTATTTTCGGAACACGTTCGTCTAATGTCTGGTGCATTTGGATAACTTGGCCCGACTCCGCCAGCAGAATACATTTTAGTTTAGTTATTTTACTTGTGAAGTACTAAAATTGTTTTATTTTATACCACACTACATGAACTATCTTGTGTTACATTTAGGGATTGCAATCTGGTCCGTACATAGAGATAGGTACAGTAATCCGGCTGGATTCAATATCTCGATAGGCACCGGATCCGCCAATATTAGTTAGATAGATAACTCCGGTAGGGATGAAAAAGAGCGCTAAAACACGTTACGAAAATTGATTTGCGTTTTAAAAAATTAAATAAACGTTCCCGCGTATTTTCAGAATTCGTTCGCTGACGAGCGATCGTTACAACGTGGCATTGCTCATAACGTTTAATTCACAAAAAGGAAGCAATAGTAAACCGCCAATCACAACCTGCAATTCTTCGTCAGGTGGGCACTAATGCAAATCAATAAGACGTTTCATCAAACATTCAAAAAATGTATAGTGGTTTTCGCTTCCGTAGTAGTAATCGACTTCGTTAATCTTAAACACTAATTATTCCTACCTAGTTAAATGGCCCATCTTGGATCGCGGCTAGCTCAAATGTCTCCATGACACCTGCAGTCACCACGATAGCTAGCGAAATTTGCTGCACTGTATACGATCCCGTCTATCTTTCAGTCGTCGACCCTAATCCATAACAAAGTCCTTGGCTTCCAAACACCAGAATCCTGCAGTCTACCTCAACAGGGACAAAAAATTCGTACTTTGGTTCCAAGGCAGGGAGACAGGATACTTGTACTTTTCAGCTTATTAGCATACTCCAGTGAGTCATATCACCAGATCTGTTGGGCCAAGGCAGTACCCTTGCCTAACAGATCTGGTGATGCGACTCGAATGGGACCGGAGAAACCCCTTTATGCCACCAAAGTTGACATTAGTTTAATAGAGGCAAACATTCAACTCCAATTTGGCTGAACCGGCTCGATCCACCAGGATATAGTGAAATCCAGCCAGTTTGAGAATCATACCGGGTTGCAACCTAAGTTACATTGTTTATATGTTTAGAAAAAATGGCCCCCTGACACTTAATTTGACGACTTTATAAAAGTTTATAAAAGTTTCGGTTTCAGCCGAAACTAGAGCCAAAGCCGAACCTTCGGTTTCGGTTTCGGCGAAAAAACGTCTTTCGGTTGGACACTAATTTACATATGAATTCATTTATCTGAACATAGTTACAATAGGCTATGTCTTTCTGTCAGCGAGCAAGAGAGTGGGGCTGTCAATGAACAAATCCAAGACAAAGATCCTGACCAACGGCGATCCTGTGGATATTGTTGTAGAGAGCGAAAAAATAGAATACGTCGAAGAGTATATATATCTTGGCCAAACAGTGTCATTTGAAGACAGAAGAAGAAGGAAAAAGTACTGGGGGTTAAAGGAGATCATGAAAAACGGCTCTGTCCATATCAATATAAAGAAAAAACTACACGACATGACTATACTTCCATGCCTAACATATGGTTGCCAAACATGGTCTTTAAGGAAGAAAGATGAAGAAAGAATCGCTGTTTGCCAACGCAAGATGGAAAGGAGTATGCTCGGGTTAAAGCTAGCAGACAGGGTAAACAACTACAAAATAAGAAAAACAACGAAGGTTGTAGATGTTAAAACCAAAATGAGAACACTAAAATGGCAATGGGCAGGCCACATATGCCGAATGGAGAACAGGTGGACGAAGCGTTTGGTGGAATGGTACCCGTGCGAAGGGAACAGAGGTAGAGGACACCCGAGGAAGAGATGGAGGGATGTCTTCACTGAAATAACGGGTTTCGATTGGATGCGTATGGCTCGTGACAGAGCACTGTGGGAGAGCTTGGGGGAGGCCTACGCCACGGAGGCGACTACTATTACCTGATTAAAGTGAAAAACTGATTAAGTATAATATTAGGTAACTGAACTAAATGTAATGGTAGAAATAAAGGCTATTTTTATTTTATTTATGTCTTTCTGTCAAATGCCTCATGACCTGCGAAGTGCAAGTGCGAAGTTCATACATTTCCTACTTGATACTTCACAGCAAATATATGAACTTCGCGATGTGAAAACAGGCATATTGGATACATACAGTAGCATTAGTTTATAACACTATTAACTTAACAGTCACTTGACGAGAAATATACATTTGAAATGGTTTCTTTTGACGCTTGGTGATGGAGACATTCTACACTTCCAAAATTTTCTATTTTAATGTTATAACTTGTTACATCTCCAAATTGACCACGATGTTAAAACAAATTAAAAGTGTAAAAATAAATAAATTGTATTATTCTTTTTGCATTTCAATGTAATTAAATTGTATGTGCCCAGGCATTGGTCTAATGTGTCAATGTTGTTATGTATTCTTTTGTCATTTACGTTTGGAACCGGTACACATCTGCATACGGAATCCTCGGTGCGCGAGTCTGGCTCGCACATGACCGGATTTTTTATTTCATGTAACTTGTATTCATTATGTGAACACATATTTTGAGTTGTAGTTCAGATCTGAACATACTCCATTATGTAACTGTAAATATGGCTGTAACTTGTTCTGTGAGCCTAATAAATAAATAAAAGTATACTGTCACCTAGTACCCATAGTACAAGCTTTGAGTCTGAGACTAGGTTGATTTGTGTTGGAATGTCCACATATGTTTATTTACTTATTTAAACAGAAACATCCACTTATGTTTTCATTGAAAGGCTTAACTGATATATGATAAGCTACTGACCTGGAAGTGTGGAAGCCCCACAAGGCCGATGCAGCTCCACGGGGCCCAGCACAAGCTCACCCTTGATCTGGTGGTCTGCATACAGCTCGCACAAGCCCGCGCTGTCCTCACACTCCGCCTCCTCCTTCACATGTGCCCCGGTCTCCTCATTGTCACACTCCTCAGCCTCCTCTTTCACACACACCTCCCCCGCCTCAGTCTTCACACACAATGTTTCTAGTGACATGGTGCTTTGCGGTTTTGTGTGAGCTGGCTGAATGGCTGCTTGAGTGACTGTTCAACACCTGCAATGCAATATTCGGATACAAAGATGCTTAGATTTTTGGTGACTTACTGTCCAGTAGGGCAATTATACCAGCGTCAAGGATCAGACCAAATAAAAAATATAGGTAGACGGAGCATGTCAAACAACCAAGTGATTCCATCAAAAACCAAGCCGTAGATCTCCTAAGTAGTCTGTGAACCAAGCCCAATAATTACCAGTCATACACACTCTTATCTAGGCCCAATAAGTAATAAACAAACGATCACTCACACATATACAAACCAAAACCAAGCCCAGAGATCTTCAGAACATGACGAGCAAAGAGAATAATATTAATAATATCTGTTAGGTTAGGTTACATTACGTTAGGTTTGACGCACAGACTTTTTTTTTTTTTTTTTTTCGTTTTGGCTGAACGCGGTTTGCGTATTGCCACGGACATGACGCACAGACTTAGAAATCGCGTCTGGTAAGTCTGAGTACTGATGGGCTACCGCGAGTGAAAACGAACGAAGTTCGAATATTTCCCTCTCTGTCGCACACGCTTATTCGTGCGTCAGAGAGGGAAATATTCGAACTTCGTTCGTTTTTGGTCGCGGTAGCCCCTCTGATGCCTTTGAGATGTTTTTTCGCACGTTGCAGTTTCTGAACGCACTGGTTCTCAATTTATCTGTGGCGTTACCGCGACAGCAAACGAAGTTTTCCCTCTGTCGCACTTGCAAGTTTGCACATAAGTGACACAGAGAGAAAAAACTTCGTTTGTGTTTCGCGGTAGCCCCTCTGTACAAGACTCTTGGTGGCCCGCACAGACTTATGTGGTCCGCGTGTAGGATCTCTGTAGAAATATTTATACTCTTAAGGTGTAAATAAATGGTTTAACCCTTAAATGCATGGTGTAGGATGCATCCTACATAACCAAAACATGGTTAGTGTTTGAAATCTAGATATGTGTGTATTATGTTCTCGTATGATTTTGCAAGAAAAACTAACGCATTTTCACATTTATTAACGATTTGTTGGCAAAACTGAATATAAATAAAGTTATAAATGTTTTTAACCCAAATGGCGGCAATTTAGAAAAAGTTGAATATTGAAGGTTTTCTTCGACTGTGTTTAGTGGTTTTTAACTAAGTAAGTAATTATTTTCTATTACAATTCTGTAACTCTTTTCAACAAACTTTAATTAAGGTCTCAGCCAGAAAGTAAAGAATATTTACATATTTGATCTTGTAGGATCGGCACTATCGAAGTTATTCTGGTTGACAAATTTAACTCGTACATTATTTTGATATTTTTACTATACCCATGAATAAGTTTTTTTTTATTCCATTTTTGGCAAAGCTTTTATCGCCGACTGATGATGACTGTTGAAAGAATCAACAGTCATCAACTGCTCACCGTGGCGTTTCTAAAAAACCCTAAAACGATGGGTTTCATTGCAGAGTTCCTATGCCCTCCTTCTTGCTCCATCATCAGATCAGCTCTGTGTCATCATAATATTGGATTGTCATGTGATATACACACGTGTGCAAATTTTCAGCTCAATTGGTTAAAGATATCTGCCTCAAAATTGAGTTGCAAGGTAACGTACCTCATTGAACTAGAACGCGCCCAGCGAGCAGTTCTGAAGGTTATGTTCTACCTCCCGTATAGATACCCTACTAAACTTCTTTTCGACTTAGCCGAAGTACTGAGTGAACGTAAAATTTTCATATTTCAAAGTCTTCGAAGATACCATAGGTTAATAGCTCCTACCATAGCAATTGGTGAAAAAAGACTAGTACGATATCCAGTACCACGCTGCTACAGTGCATGCGCAAAAAGACACTTTAATTTCTTAGCTCCTCATCTATACAATAAAATAATTAAAATGTTAAAAATTAATAAATTAAGTAACTTTCATTTTAAACACAAAATTAACTCCTGGCTGAAGTCGATAACATATATGGAATCAGAGGAATTGCTTACTATAATATCTTAATACAAATCCAAACGCCTCACATAGTTATCAGGCACACACACGAGCACCCCCACAACACACATACACACACACACACACACACACACACACACAAATAAACACATACATGCATGTTGTATTCTACCTAAGATTAACATTTACCTGCTTTGTACAAATGAATGTTGTAACTATTATAATGCCTGTATCTAGGAAGGAATTGGCTTTTGAGACACAGGGAAACCTACTTTGAAAGCCGGGGCTTCAACTATTATGTACCTAAGTTTATAGTTGCAATAAAAAAATATTATTATTATTAAGATTCCACCCGAACAAATATAGGTACATATTTAAATATTTACATACATAGTTACAGTGCAAGTTATATAAAAGCTTTTAAAAAACGCGAAACCTGGTTTGGGTTGCATGGGAGTGCATCATTTAAGGGAAACGACGTGTTATCATATTAATTACGTATATTAATAGCACATATTTTCGTAAATGTTTAATTCGTACCTACAAACATTGCGGATTTCAGATCTGTCATAGACCGAGTATAGGGCTATTTGATTTTGCGGGGAGTGCATAATGTAGGATGTATCCACATTTTGGATAGTAGTACAAAATTCACCCAAAATATGTCTTTAGATTTTTTTTCGTATTTTTATCGTGTTTTTTACGCCATTAGGTATCCAATTTTTTATTTTAATTGAAAAAAAAAAACATGCATTTAAGGGTTAACCAGAGATAAAAAAAAACTATATATAAATTTTCTCATCATTTATAATATGTATTATCGTGTTTCATCTGCCTGGACGGGCATATACTGTGCGAGAGTGAGCGAGGTAGCAACAGACGTGTCTCTTTCCACAAAGCGGGGCAGGCGCGCGGGTGATTTCTAGTTTTTTCCTGGCATTATGCCTCCTTTTGAAGCGTACCACACACAGCAGCGGCCTGCGGTAGCGGCCCATTGTACACTATAACAATCCTTTTTTTTTCGACGGGGAACAACCGTTATGGATACCTCCGCACCGTGGGGGCGGCGCGGTGGTTATGTCGGACTTGCACCCTCCTCAACCCATTTCGGGCGGCTCTGGGATCTCCTACGGAACGCACCAGTGCCGTCCTAGAGTCCACTTACGTGGGTCCCGCTATGTTTCTATGACGATCGTAGCCCCCAACTACGACCGTCTACGACCCCGAGGACCCCCTTTTAGTCGCCTTCTACGACAGGCAGAGGATACCGTAGCCATATTCTATGCCCGGGCTACAGAGCACACACTATGACAATCCTAACATTCATTCAAAAACACGCGGTCTTGATCGTCACAGTGACAGCAGGCCGCTACATTGTGTGTTACGCTTAAAGCCTCGCTACATTGAGCGCAGTAGCGGGGCGGGCGCAGTTAGCGCGCGGGCCCGCGCTGATCTGAGGGGCTACACCGAACTTCGTATCGTCCCGTCCCTCGCACTCATATAGTGAATAACACGACAGTGAAAGGGACGGCACGATACGAAGTTCGGAGTACAAGCTCTGAATGCACGGAATGTCCTGTCACACCGGTCACATCTAGCGCAAGCGATAGCGGTGCGGAAGGATTATTTATAGCGTAATGCAGAGAGTATAATAAGTATATGCGTAATGGATACAAATTGATTGAATGTGTTAGGAGATATTTATGTAATATACGTCATAAATGGGCGACGACCAAATTCTTGGCACATAGTTAAGGCATTTCATACGCCTACATTTTAATTGATTCCATTGTGACTCGAAAGTTACCCATATAAATTGTATGGGTACTCACCCAAATATTACAGGAATATAATAAATATATGAATTTTATTTTGCAAGTAGGCCGCAATGGCACTTTTACAAGTCAAAAACTACTAGCGTCTCTCAAGAGACCACTGCCGAGAAGAACGCCGAAAGAAACTCGACAGTCAAGTTTCCGATTCGGAAGTTGCGATTGGGTGTAATAATTCTTCCTCATCCGAGTTCGTTTCGTAAGTAAGTAAGTAAGTAACTTTATTTGCATAAAATAGTGTACAATAAGATGTCAGGTAGGTATACAATCAGATTTTGCTTCATAGGCATACAAATGTCAAAGGAGCACTATTTATGTCACAATGTTATAATCTTATATTATATTATATTACAATGTCAAAAGATATTCAATATTTAAGTCAATAGTAGAAAATGTCATGCATCATTCATTCATTTCGCAGCGACAGGAATTCCTTAACACTGTAGAATTTCTTCTGCAAAAGCCAGTTGTTCAGTGTTGCTATACAAGCGTTATATGGCAACCGTTTTATGGTCTCTCAAATTCAAATTCAAATGGTTTATTGCTTTTCATGTGTACATTGTGATCGTAATAAAAAACATATATAGTATCAACATGAACCCTGTGAGGGTATAGCAACGCAACTAAGACTAGGTTGGTACATACTAAAAACTTAGGCATAATTTTTTATACAAAATAAAGTATTTATATATATGTTTATCTGAGTCTTACTTACTTATTCATTTAAGAACTCTTTGACGGAATAGTATGCTTTATTGACCAGGTGCCGTTTTAATTGTGTTTTAAATCTATGTTTGTTAGTTTCGTCTTGTAGTGTCTTCGGGATTTTATTAAATATGTTAACTGACATAGCAAATGGACCGGAGTGTATCATTTGCATTTTTGAATTAGGTCGGGCTAGTCTACTATTGGGACGTAGATGTGACGGACGATTGTACTGTGGGAAAAGGGAAATGTTGTTTTTAACAAATATGCTTGCTTCCAAGATATACATTGATGGTAGAGTTAGGATATTGTGCTTGATGAAGTGTTTTTTGCAGCTTGTCATATGATCAATGTTCGTAATAATTCTGATGCATCGCTTCTGGAGTATGAATAATTTCGTTGAATCAGAACTATTTCCCCACAATACTATGCCGTTCTGTAGCCAAGCATTTGCGTAAGCATAGTAGGCACAAATGGCTGTTTTAACGTCGGTGCTCTTTTTTAGCTCGTATAGGGCATATGTGAATCGGCTCAGCTTTATAGATATTGCATTTACGTGTTCTTTCCAATTTATTGTTGTATCAATGTGTATGCCCAATAGCGGGAAGGATTTTACGCATTCTAATTTTGTATTTTGAAATTGATAATCTACATGTAGGTTACGTTTCTGATAGGGCTTAAATTGCATAAGTTTTGTTTTTGTAAAATTAATTTCCAGATTGTGATCATCTAACCATTTAACAATATTTAAAAGCGTTGAGTCTAGAATATCGTTCAATTTTAGCTCGTTTTGACAAGGTATAATTAGTGATAAGTCATCGGCAAAGAGGATGCAAGAATGTTCAATAGTTTTGGGCAAATCATTTATATATATTAAAAATAAAATACAGCCAAGGACACTTCCTTGTGGTATTGATCGAGTAACTTTAACTGTTTCAGACTTAAATTTTTGTATAGTACCGGATATATGGTTATGATACTGTACTTCCACGCATTGGGTACGACCTGTGAGATAAGATAGGAACCAATTATACGGAGGACCTCTAATTCCTATACCGAACATCTTTTGAAGTAGAATATCATACAAAACCCGATCGTAAGCTTTGCTCATATCTAATAAAGCACTAATGGCATATTTTTTGCTATCAATAATATTTAATATCTCTGTAATATACTTAAAGACTGCTAAAGTGGTTGATCGGCCTTTCCTAAAACCATGTTGACAATCATTAAATATTTTGAATTTTTCACAATACGAGTATAAGCGGGTTGACATTGCTGTTTCAAATATTTTTGAGAAGGTAGATAAAAGAGCTATAGGCCGATAATTACTACATTCACTTTGGTCACCTTTTTTATGAACAGGTTTAATGATGGAAATCTTTAGGAGGTCTGGAAATATACCCTCAGTAAAAGACTGATTGATGAGAATCGTCAACGGTATGGTTAGTTCCTCTGCGCATTTTTTAACTAATAGAGGTGGAAACTCGTCGTGACCAAAACTTCTTTTGTTTTTTAAATGTTTAATTAATTTAAGAACCTCTTGCGGGGTGACGGGACTTAAAAACATTGAGTTTTCTAATGGGGCGATTACGGGTCGGCCAGGTGGTATCACAGATCTCTCATTTAGTGTACCAACTGAGGAGAAAAAATCATTAAAATAGTTTGTTGTTGTTACAGGATCTTCTATAAGTTTATTATTAATCTTTAATTTTATATTTTTCCTATTTTTTTGTGGAACTTTATTAGTTTGCTTTTTAACTATATACCACATTGTTCTTACTACATTCTCAGTATTTTTCATTTGTTTTATGTTTTGCAGTTTTTTTGACGTGGCGACGGTTTTTTTCAATAACTTTTCATACTGTTTATAGTTATTATTTAAAATAGGATAATCGACTTGGGATATTACGGCTTTTAGCAATCTTTTATGCCGACAAGATAGTTTAATACCTTTCGTCAACCAGGTTTTTTTAGTAATTGTTTTTATTTTTGTTTTAATTTTTGGTATACACAAATCAAGTAAGCTTGTTAATAATTTATTTACGGTAGTATATAAATTATTAACAAGCTCTGGAACCTGGTTGTATATTCGTATACACATGCAGTAACTATTATTACTGCAACGTTTAGTACTCGTTTTCGGTGCAACTAATCTTTTCGTACGACACTGCATTCAATTGCAATGCGCCCGCCTACGCCTATCCGTAAGTAAATATAACCACTACGCGGTTTGAGCGCGGGCCTGCGCTCCCACAGCGTTGAAACTGCCAACCGCGTTCATTGTGACATCCCCGCGCCGCTACCGCATTAATGTGGCGGGGCCTTAACTTTCAACTGCTCTGATAGCAGGAGTTACTAAATAGTTTTCCTCCAGTGTTTTCTCTCGTGACTCACTAAATGTGTCTTATGTCAGCACTTGTAGTCACAGTGACTACACTTAAATGGCTTTTCACCAGTGTGTATTCTCTCGTGACATACTAAGTCACCTTTAGACTGCTCTTATAATCACAGTGACTACACTCAAATCGTTTTTTCCGGTGTGTATACTCTCGTGGCTCACTAACTGTGACTTCCAACCGCTCTTATAATCGCAGTGACTACACTTAAATCGTTTTTCTCCAGTGTGTATTCTCTCGTGACATACTAAGCTTGACTTCTGAGTGCTCTTATAATCGCAGTGACTACACTTAAATGGCTTTTCTCCAGTGTGTATTCTCTCGTGACACACTAAGTCACCTTTAGACTGCTCTTATAATCACAGTGACTACACTCAAATCGTTTTTTCCGGTGTGTATACTCTCGTGGCTCACTAACTGTGACTTCCAACCGCTCTTATAATCACAGTGACTACACTTAAATGGTTTTTCTGGTGTGTATTCTCTCGTGACGTACTAAGTGTGACTTGTCAATGCTCCTATAATCACAGTGACTACACTTTACTGGTTTTTCTGGTGTGTATTCTCTCGTGACGTACTAAGTGTGACTTGTCAGTGCTCCTATAATCACAGTGACTACACTTAAATCGTTTTTCTCCAGTGTGTATTCTCTCGTGACTTACTAAGTGTGACTTGTTAATGCTCCTATAATCACAGTGACTACACTTAAATCGTTTTTCACCGGTGTGTATTCTCTCGTGACATACTAGGTGTGACTTCTGAGTACTGTGATAATCGCAGTGACTACACTTAAATGGCTTTTCTCCAGTGTGTATTCTCTCGTGAGATACTAAGCTTGACTTCCGAGTGCTCTTATAATCGCAGTGACTACACTTAAATGGCTTTTCTCCAGTGTGTATTCTCTCGTGAGATACTAAGCTTGACTTCCGAGTGCTCTTATAATCGCAGTGACTACACTTAAATGGCTTTTCTCCAGTGTGTATTCTCTCGTGACATACTAAGTCTGGCTTCCGACAGCTCTTATAATCGCAGTGACTACACTTAAATGGCTTTTCTCCAATGTGCATTCTCTCGTGACATACTAAATGTGACATCCAGTTACTCTTATATTCACAGTTACTACATTTATATCGTTTTTCTCCGGTGTGTATTCTCTCGTGACATACTAAGTCAGACTTCCGAATGCTCTTATAATCGCAGTGACTACACTTAAATGGCTTTTCTCCGGTGTGCATTCTCTCGTGACATACTAAATGTGACATCCAGTTACTCTTATATTCACAGTTACTACACTTAAATCGTTTTTCTCCAGTGTGTATTCTCTCGCGACATACTAAGTCAGACTTCCGAATGCTCTTATAATCACAGTGACTACACTTAAATGGTTTTTCTCCAGTGTGTGTCTTTTCGTGCCTGTTTATGTTTGCTTTGAAATTGCTCTTATAACCAAACTGATTACATTGAAAAACTATATCCCCAGTGTGTATGCTCTGGTGACGCCGTATCTCTGATCTCCCACTACACTGGTAGTCACAGTCACTGCATTTGAAACGATTCCCTCCACCGTGTATCTGCGCCGCGCCCCCCCGCTGCCCCCGCCTGACCGAGCGAGCCCCCCCGCGAGAGTCCTGCACTGTTTGTAGAGTTGCTGCAACATCAAATAAATACATTTCAGATCAGACAACAAATATCATGGAATTTGTTCTTAAATTAGATATTTACATTAGTGTCCGACCGAAGTTTCGGTTTCGGCTGGTTTCGGCCGAAGGTTCGGTTTCGGCCAAAAAACTGCCGAACCTTTTGGCCGAGGCGAAACTTTTACAACATTGTACTTTCGGAACACGTTCGTCTAATGTCTGGTGCATTTGGATAACTTGGCCCGACTCCGCCAGCAGAATACATTTTAGTTTAGTTATTTTACTTGTGAAGTACTAAAATTGTTTTATTTTATACCACACTACATGAACTATCTTGTGTTACATTTAGGGATAGCAATCTGGTCCGTCAGATAGGTACAGTAATCCGGCTGGATTCAATATCTCGATAGGCACCGGATCCGCCAATATTCCGATATAGTTAGATAGATAACTACTACTAAGGGATGAAAAAGAGCGCTAAAACACGTTACGAAAATTGATTTGCTTTTTAAAAAAAATTAAATAAACGTTCCCGCGTATTTTCAGAATTCGTGCACTGACGAGCGATCGTTACAACGTGGCATTGCTCATAACCATGGTACAATAATATACTTCGCCAGGTATGGCAAACGGAAACATCGTTTAGTAGTGTGGGTGACACGACCTTCGGCCTCCCTGCTATCGATGGTTCTCAAACTTTGTATTTTGGGGAAAAATAGTTGTCTTACTAAAAAAATAGGATATAAATTATATTAAACGACTGTATAAAAAACAAAATTACAAAAAAAGGTATATAGGGTAAGGCATCTGGCCTTAATTGTCTTGCATGCCTCCCTGCCAAATAATATGAATTCTAATCATCTATACCAGCTATATTCAATCAGTATAACAACATGACACAACGATTGCGGTTTTTTGCAAATAATAGGTTGATATTCCAATTGTCAAGTATCGGCTTAGTCACATCACTATTCTTATTATTTAGTGTCAAAATTATATTTTGACTGAATAAAAAGGACCCCCAACAACATTAAAATTCATCATCATCATCATCATCATTTCAGCCGAAAGACGTCCACTGCTGAACATAGGCCTCCCCCAATTTATTTTTCCCGTTGGGGGGGATTTGCCATAGTCGCCATGCTTGGCAAGCGGGTTGGCGACCGCAGTTTGATGGTGGTAATGATCGAAGGATGCTGCTGCCCACCCTCCGATTTTCCCTTATTCGCCTCCTACGAAACCCACGGGAAGAGATGGGGTGGCGCAATTCTTACCCGGCAACCACACGGGCACATTAAAATTCACAAATTAAGAAATCAAATAACTTTACGTAGTACGGTGTACCATTTGTTTTCGTTCCACAATAGTGAAGCCATTCGTTGCCTACTGACTCGTTTTGTGGAAGTGTAGAAAAACAATAAGGTTCCGCCTTTAACACTTCTACTCTTACAGTTCCGAATAGAACAGCCAACCATTTTAAAATCTGACCTTCATCAACTCTTATTAGCAACCGCACCGCAAAAAAGTTTGGCAATTACTGCTTTAACTGACACCGACCGAGAGCGATATATGCAAATCAGTACATCGGAGCGAGATCGCAGTTAATGTCAAAGAGACTGACATGACGCTCGTGTGTGTGAGTAAGCAGTGTTGCCAGTAGTATATTATGATACTCCCTGACTTTCATGTATTCTATGAGTATTTTATTAAATTATTAGGTACATTCATGTTCAACTTGACCTATTTTGTGTGCTTAAACAAGTAAATGCCAATTTTGATGCGTAAACAATTTATTTTGCATGTAAACGGCAGATTTTTTTTCCTTAATTATCTTTTTTGTTACTATAAAGCGGCAACTCGACCTCGTGTCAAGATCCTTATTGTCAGACCTTGTTTTCTTAGACCATGCTCATAACGTTTAATTCACAAAAAGGAAGCAATAGTAAACCGCCAATCACAACCTGCAATTCTTCGTCAGGTGGGCACTAATGCAAATCAATAAGACGCTTCATCAATCATTCAAAACATGTATAGTGGTTTTCGCTTCCGTAGTAGTAGTCGACTTCGTTAACCTTAAACACTAATTATTCCTACCTAGTTAAATGGCCCATCTTGGATCGCGGCTAGCCCAAATGTCTCCATGACACCTGCAGTCACCACGATAGCTAGCGAAATTTGCTGCACTGTATACGATCCCGTCTATCTTTCAGTCGTCGACCCTAATCCATAATAAAGTCCTTGGCTTCCAAACACCAGGATCCTGCAGTCTACCTCAACAGGGACAAAAAATACGTACTTTGGTTCCACGGCAGGGAGACAGGATACTTGTACTTTTTCAGCTTATTAGCATACTCCAGTGAGTCATATCACCAGATCTGTTGGGCCAAGGTCAGTACCCTTGCCTAACAGATCTGGTGATGCGACTCGAATGGGACCGGAGAAACCCTTTTATGCCACCAAAGTTGACATTGTTTAATAGAAGCAATCGTTCAACTCCAACTTGGCTGAACCGGCTCGATCCACCAGGATATAGTGAAATCCAGCCGGATTGAGAATAATACCGGGTTGCAACCTTAGTTACATTGTTTATATGTCTAGAAAAAATGGCCCCCTGACACTTAATTTGACGACTTTCACACGTTTATAAAAGTTTCGGTTTCAGCCGAAACTAGAGCCAAAGCCGAACCTTCGGTTCCGGTTTCGGCGAAAAAACGTCTTTTGGTCAGACACTAATTTACATATGAATTAATTTATCTGAACATAGTTACAATAGGCTATGTCTTTCTGTCAAATGCTTCATGAAGAAGAAAAAGTCGTTCTTGGGAAATTGTATAAAATTCTACAATAAAATTCCAAGACACATTACCAGGGTGACCACTATTTACTACAACCAAAATTCCCTGACTTTTCCCGGTTTTCCAGGCGTTTTTTCAAGTTTTTCCCTGACCATAATCTTAAATGTAATAAATATAAAATATATAATTTGAATACGTTTCAGAATTATCTCCTACCAAATTACAATTTATAAATACAATGAAATAATACAAAAACGGAAATAATAAGAAGTAGTATCTGAATAGCTCAGTTGGCAAGAGCGAAAGCATTTTTAGACGGAAGTCGTGGGTTCACTCAATAATCATATTTTTGGAGAAAATGACTGACTAGAGTTTGACTTGCAAAAGTGCCACTGCGCCCTACTTGCAGAATAAAGTTCATTTATTTCATTTACATAAAGAGACATTTTTATTCCCTGACCTCCAATAAATTTCCCTGACAATTCCCTGACTTTTCCATGATTAGCGAAATTCCCTGACTTTTCCCGGTTTTCCCGGTTTTCCAGAAAGTGGCCACCCTGATTACTGAACTTACGGATTCTAAATTTAAATCTGTCGTGAAACAGACACTTATTTCAAAAGCATATTATTAGATAAACGATTACATCATGGATAGGGATGTTTGGCAGTGATAGCCTCCCGCACAAGTAATCGAACACAGAAATATTTTGTCCTTAATATTAAAAAATATGTATGTATGTTTATACTGTAGCATTTGAATTTTGTACTATTTTTACTGTTATTTTATATACGTTGTATATTGTTTTGAAAAAATGACACCTCGCCGAGTTTCTTACGCCGGTTCTTCTCGAGGCAGAGGTTTATTTTATGAACCGGTGGTAGTTTTTTGACATTCATAAGTGCATGTAACATGCCTAAATTGAAGAATAAATGATTTCATTTCATTTCATGACCTGCGAAGTGCAAGTGCGAAGTTCATACATTTCCTACTTGATACTTCACAGCAAATGTATGAACTTCGCGATGTGAAAACAGGCATATTGGATACATACAGTAGCATTAGTTTATAACACTATTAACTTAACAGTCACTTGACGAGAAATATACATTTGAAATGGTTTCTTTTGACGCTTGGTGATGGAGACAATACACCTCCAAAATTTTCTATTTTAATGTTATGACTTGGGGACCTTTTACATCTCCAAATTGACCATGATGTTAAAATAAATTAAAAGTGTAAAAATAAATAAATTGTATTATTCTTTTTGCATTTCAATGTAATTAAATTGTATGTGCCCAGGCATTGGTCTAATGTGTCAATGTTGTTATGTATTCTTTTGTCATTTACGTGTTGGAACCGGTACACATCTGCATACGGAATCCTCGGTGCGCGAGATCGACTCGCACTTGACCGGTTGTTTTTTATTTCATGTAACTTGTATTCATTATAAGATTTCAAGCTTACATGGTCATTTACATTAGAATTACGATTTGAAACGGGATATGAGTGTGGTGTGTCGTGACCGTAATCGAGTTTCAAGTGACAAGGCGGATGGTGGATGTGACGGTGACACTGTGCGAAAAAAGCGAACCAGGAAGAGGGTAGATCGCTATAGTATGTGGGTAGACCACAACTAAAACTCGCAGCACGTCAGTTAATCCTTGATAATGGCGCTTGCAACAGTGCCGAAATATCTGGAACTCAAAAATACAAATATACATGGTAAATATCCCGTTTCAAATCGTAATTCTTATGTATTCATTATGTGAACACATATTTTGAGTTGTAGTTCAGATCTGAACATACTCCATTATGTAACTGTAAATATGGCTGTAACTTGTTCTGTGAGCCTAATAAATAAAAGTATACCGTCACCTAGTACCCATAGTACAAGCTTTGAGTTTGAGACTAGGTTGACGACCGCTTTAGCCTAGTTGGTAGTGACCCTGCCTTCGAAGCTGGAGGTCCCGGGTTCGAATCCCGGTCAGGGCATTTATTTGTGTGATGAACACGAATATTTGTTCCTGAGTCTTGGATGTTTTCTATGTATTTAAGCATATATTTATCTATATAAGTATGTTTATCGTCGCCTAGTACCCATAGCACAAGCTTTGCTTAGTTTGGGACTAGGTTGATTTGTGTAAGAGTCCACAAATATTTATTTTATTTATTTATTTATTTATTACCGTCACCTAGTACCCATAGTACAAGCTTTGAGTCTGAGACTAGGTTGATTTGTGTTGGAATGTCCACATATGTTTATTTACTTATTTAAACAGAAACATCAACTTGTTTTCATTGAAAGGCTTACCTGATATATGATAAGCTACTGACCTGGAAGTGTGGAAGCCACACAAGGCCGGTGCAGCTCCACGGGGCCCAGCACAAGCTCACCCTTGATCTGGTGGTCTGCATACAGCTCGCACAAGCCCGCGCTGTCCTCACACTCCGCCTCCTTCACATGTGCCCCGGTCTCCTCATTGTCACACTCCTCAGCCTCCTCTTTCACACACACCTCCCCCGCCTCAGTCTTCACACACAATGTTTCTAGTGACATGGTGCTTTGCGGTTTTGTGTGAGCTGGCTGAATGGCTGCTTGAGTGACTGTTCAACACCTGCAATGCAATATTCGGATACAAAGATGCTTAAATTTTTGGTGACTTACTGTCCAGTGGGGCAATTATACCAGCGTCAAGGATCAGACCAAATAAAAAATATAGGTAGACGGAGCATATCAAACAACCAAGTAATTCCATCAAAAACCGAGCGGTAGTATCTCCTAAGTAGTCTGTGAACCAAGCCCGATAATTACCAGTCATACACACTCTTATCTAGGCCCAATAAGTAAACACACGATCAGTCGATCACTCACACATATACAAACCAAAACCAAGCCCAGAGATCTTCAGAACATGACGAGCAAAGAGAATAATCACAGACTTATAATAAATACAGACGTGACGCGGTAATAATAATACCAGTTCCAAGCGAGAAGGTCATATACAAATCTCGCTAAGTGCGCCAGAGAGATATGTATCATTTGCTGTCTTTGTCATAGTTCCACTTTTTGTTATTGGGCACAATGTCAAAGTTAGCATCCGTTGGGCTCAACAAAAGGTAGTCGGAAGTGTCATCTCAAAATATAACTGAATTAATTAATGTTTTTGTGCATAAAATAGTGCTTTGGGCAACAAATGATATAGATCAGGGTTTATGTGGTACAGTTTCTATAAAACAATGGTAGTTTGCAGCGTGATCGGCTGTAAAAGCCGCAGAGAAAGATGCGAAGAAAATGTAACCTTTCACAAGTAATTATACTATTTTATACCTTTATCTAAGCGTAATATGTGTTATTTCATTGGTACCATTATGTTTCATTCAAAATCTTGTAAAATAAAGTGATTAATATTGAAATAACAACATTGTTTACATTGGTGATTTTAGGTTATAAAGTTTTTGTCGACGTTATTATCCGCCTAAATTACGTAGGTCGTTTATTGGAAGCTGTCAGAAATGTTTAAATCTGTTCTTAATTTAGCTTCCCTGCAATCAATTTAGGGATACCAGCTAATAGGATTTAACAGTAGCCCAATTATTTGGTTATTTAGTGTACTATAAAAATAACACTTGTCATTATATAAAATACTTATAATGCTAGCCTAGGGTGAATTTTATTGTATTTGAATTTATGTAGCGGCAAAATTGTAGTATTTCTTAGAAATGGACAAGCAATATATAATTTTCTTTTCTAGGTTTCCACTAAATTATTCCACCCGAAATAAGTGGATAGCAGCGACAGGTCGGCAAAACTGGAAGCCGTCTAAAACAGCTGATTGTGTTCAAAGCATTTCGAATTGCATTGCTTCCGCAAAACACTATCAAAAGTTTATGTGATTAAGACCACTACGCCAAACAGAAAAGAAAGTATTAGAAAGTATACACAAAATTAATATTATTCAAAGGTCAGTAAGTGCCCCGATCAGGTTCCTGTCCTATCTTTAAAAAAATATTATATGTATAATAAATGTATGAATGTATATTTGTTTGTCATTTCGTTCCTTAGTGGAATTATTTTTTCTCCTTACATATATGTAATTGAGTAGTTAAGAAAGTGCATCATCAATTTTAATTAGAGAACTTCCGTGAATCGGACATATTGAAATATAGTAACTCGCTCACGTCTTTAAGGTTGAATTTCGCTCAACATGTTTCAGACTTATTAGGTGACAGATGAATACGTCGTCCGTAGTCAATAAGAACCAGTCGCAATGGCAGCTTGTCTGGCGGCTGTGGCGAGGGTCCGTTTATTATATTTCAATATATCTGAGACTCACGGCAATTTTCTAATTAAGTAAAATCGCATCTACACACTTTAAACCTATACTTACACGCCAAACCACTCAAATGTGAGAAAGGTATGGAAAGCTATCTCGCTTGCACAAGCATGACAAGCACCATAAATAAGGTAGGTACATGTTTTGTTAACTCGTCGTCTACCGGTCCCTGGGATCCCAGGGATCATATCAGAAAATGCTATAATATTGTTTATTTTTTCGCCGGGAGACGACGGCTATACCTATTAGTGACAATAACTTGTACCCAATTTCGGAGCATTATACCTACAATAACTTCCACCTAATAATTAACTTATACACTTTAACGAAGTTATTTAGCATGGAATACCGCAAAGAAACACTGGGTGCCGAGCGATTCTCTAACTTACCGGTCATATGTCATTATACATGTAAGTATACTTTTTTCAATTATTTCAAACAAACAACTTACTCTAACGCTCATACCAGATAATTACATAATGCCTATAATGAGTCGAAATATACAAAATAAACAAAAGCCATGGGGTAATTTTAGTAACATGGTCACCCCACGGGAGGTATGTACTCTGTTGTCGTCCCTCGTTGCGGCACGCGTATAGCAGCTCTTTAGAAATATTTATACTCTAAGAGAATAATATTAATAATATCTGTTAGGTTAGGTTACATTACGTTAGGTTTGACGCACAACTTTTTTTTTTTTTTTTTCGTTTTGGCTGAACGCGGTTTGCGTATTGCCACGGACATGACGCACAGACTTAGAAATCGCGTCTGGTAAGTCTGTGTACTGATGGGCTACCGCGACCAAAAACGAACGAAGTTCGAATATTTCCCTCTCTGTCGCACACGCTTATTCGTGCGTCAGAGAGGGAAACATTCGAACTTCGTTCGTTTTTGATCGCGGTAGCCCCTCTGATGCCTTTGAGATGTTTTTTCGCACGTTGCAGTTTCTGAACGCACTGGTTCTCAATTTATCTGTGGCGTTACCGCGCAAACGAAGTTTTCCCTCTGTCGCACTTGCAAGTTTGCACATAAGTGACACAGAGAGAAAAAACTTCGTTTGTGTTTCGCGGTAGCCCCTCTGTACAAGACTCTTGGTGGCCCGCACAGACGTATAATAAATAATATTTATACTCTAAGGTGGTCCGCGTGTAGGGTTTGCAATATTCGTCCAATTTTAGTATTCGAATAATACGAATACATAAATTTCCAATATTCGAATATTTCGAATAAAACGAATATTTTTGAAAATAAAACAAAATAATCATTGTAAAGTATGTAATGAGTGTGTATGTGTGTGATGTGGTGTGTGTATGTAAAATGTAATGACCTTGCAATTAAAACCATTTACATTTACAGTATCTTCTTAAAATTTAACAATAGTACCCGCTCCACTATGCGCCTCAGGTAAGGGACTCCTTGATATTGGAGTGACTGTTAGCAAAGCCGTCTGGGCAGTGGGACCGCGTGACATGAGTAGCACAACTATAAAGTAAACGCCAACAACTTTCAGTATAATCACATATATTACGTTTAAATAATACAGCGATTATTGCATTAAATTCTTAATATGTGTATATAGGTTGTAAAGTTAAAATTGTATAACATATAAAATAAATGGGACGAGCACACCTTATACCTAGGACGACAGGGATCAAAGAGAATGTAGACAGCATGCCACAGATTATACATCAATGTACGGCATAGACAAATAATTGAATATAATTCTAACACCCCGCCTTATGCTGTACATTAGATAAATCTATAACCTGACACTATGATGGAATCTGGAATTACACAGAATTACATAAGCACTGAATGAAAAACAAAAAAGTTATATGTAAGAGACTACCTATATGGTTGTTCACATAATAACATTTATAAGCTATTTGGAGTCTACAGTTACAATACATTTCATATTGAGACTTTTTACAAACTTAGAATGCTTCTGTGCACATAATGGTTTTGTGAGAACATCAGCAATCATTTCATCAGTACATAGATATTTTACATTTATTTTCCCTTCATGTATCAAGTCTTTTACGAAGTGGTACCGCAAGTCTATATGTTTAGTTTTTCTATGGGAATATTCTTTCACTAATAACAATTTCTGTGCACTCTGATTATCGTTAAATACAGTGACATTAAATTGTTTATCAATTATTTCTGATAAGAAATTCCTGATAAAGCAAATGTCCTTGCATACATCGCCAATACAAAGAAATTCACTTTCTGTCGAAGAAAGTGCGACACATCGTTGCTTTCTTGCTTCCCAGTTGATGACATTATTACCGAGTTTAACTACAAAGCCAGTATATGACTTGCGGTCAGTTACGTCATTAGCCCAGTCTGCATCTGAGAAAGCGTTTATTTCGAAGTTCTTATCCTTCTCGAAATAAAGGCCATAATTGATTGTTCCGGCTAGATACCTCAATACTCTTTTTGCAGTGCGCCAATGACTTTCATCAAAACATGTACTGTACTGACTTAATTGACTACAGGCATAGGCAATATCTGGGCGGCTACATACACTAAGAAATGATAATGAACCCAGAAGCTGCCGATATTGATAGGTATTGTCATCTAAAGGCTTGCCAGACTTTACAAGTTTGCAATTTAAAGGTAACGGGGTTGAAACAGGCTTACAATCTGTCATGTTGTATTTAGCCAATAGCCGTTTAATATAATCATGCTGGTCTAGAACAGTTACGTCATTGTACTTGGTAACGTTTATCCCAAGACAATTCTTTAATGTACCGAGATGACGTATATCAAAGTGCTGTTTTAGCAATGATGTAACTGTTTCTATACAATTACTATGAAACACATAAAAGTCGTCAACAAATAAGGCAATAATTACATATTCAGATTGATTTTTCTTAATATACACACATGGCTCACATTTACTTTGTTTATATCCATTTTGAGATAGCAATGTATGAATTTTATTGTTCCACATTCGGCTAGCTTGCTTTAAGCCGTATATACTTTTTCTCAATAAACAGATTTTATTATCATCAGTTTGAAAACCGGTTGGCTGCTCCATGTAGATTTTTTCGTCTAACTCGCCATTTAAAAATGCTGTTGTGACGTCAATATGGTCCATGGAGAGATCCAACTGATTTGCAATAGCAAACAAAATGCGTAAAGTGGAATGCCTAACCACAGGCGAATAGGTATCCGAATAATCGATTCCTTCTTTTTGACTGTAACCACAAGCGACAAGTCTAGCTTTAAACCTTGTGAAGTTACCAGTTGCATCATATTTCTTTTTGAAAACCCATTTGTTTTTGACAACATTAACATTTTGTGGGCGATCAACTAACTCCCATACATTGTTTTTGATCATGGAATTTAACTCACTTTCCATGGCACCGTACCATTCATCCTTTTCAGGAGAATTCATGGCGTCGCGGAAGGTAAGTGGTTCATGTGATGGACTCGCTGCAGCCACCAGAGACGTTAAATGATAATCATTATACCTTTCAGGATAAATGCCTCTTGTATTCCGCATAGGCCGAGAGATAGACGAGACGGTAGGTTCCTCCGTCATCATCGGCACGTGTTCTGCAGATGTAGTGGGCGGCAGAGAGGTGTTAGGGCTGGACAGCACCACATCCTCATCACCAGCCTCGATGTCATCTTCAGTAGTGCGGTATAGATCAGACAGAGGTGACAGCACCGGTGAACTTGTCGCCTCCTCTGAAATCGTTGAAGAGTTCTGATTAGAATTTATATCATTAACATTGTCATTATGGCTATTATTGATATTGAGACTATTATCACAGTCATTATTACTACTAATATCACAGTTATTAGATTTATTATTGCAGCTAGAATCCTCGATATTATTATTTTTTGAATTATTATCAATATTAATTAAATTATCAAAAATAATAAAATTTGCTCTTTGCCCGTCAGTCCCAGGGTATAATAAATCCTTTCCTATAAATTTGTCCTCAAGAAAAGCAACGCTTCTAGAATAAATAACCCTCTTAGGATTAGCGGGATCTATTAAGCGATAACCTTTGCATGTTTCACCATATCCTACAAATATATACTGTTTTGCTTTAGCATCCAGTTTTCGCCTCTTCTGATTAGGTACATGTGAGTATGCTACACAGCCAAAAACGCGCAGATGACGAAGATCTATATTAGATCCTGTCCATTCACACTCAGGAATTCTATCTGATAAAGCAGTACTTGGCACGTGATTTTTAATAAAAATGGCCGTCATAACAGCCTCGCCCCAGTAGCGATCAGGTAACTGTGACTCCTGTAACATGGCTCTAGCTTTCTCAAAGATAGTACGGTTCGCTCTTTCGCTAACACCGTTCTGCGAAGGGCTGTAAGGACAAGTGGTTTGGTGAATAATGCCTTCCTTTTTAAGATAATTGGACAATTGATGATTGCAATATTCAGTTCCTTGATCAGTTCTTAAAACTTTAATATGCAAACCAGTTTGTTTTTCAACTAAATTTTTAAACTCAACAAATTTGGAACTTACTTCTGATTTGTTCTTGAGAAGATATCCAAAAGTCTTCCTTGTTCTGTCATCAGTAAACGTCAGCAAATAGCGGTGTCCGCCCCAGCTGGGTACATGAACTGGTCCGGCGATGTTGCTGTGTACCAGGTCCAAGGTTTGAGCTGCACGCCCCGCACTTGACCGAGGAAACGATGTTTCACACATCTTCCCAGTAAGGCAGGCGATACAACGAGTGGGCACGCCGTCTTCAGGCTGAAAAACGACACCACACTGATTCCCTCCACCTAGTATAGACATACCTCGTTTGTTCAGATGACCTAAGCGCTTGTGCCATGTAGAAAAAGGCACAGCAGCTGCAGCATTGGCACTCATGGATCCTTGCCTAGATTGCAGGGACATAGAGTCACCTAATTGGGGGTCAGGTCGCTTTTGCTCATTTACTATGACTTTATAAAGACCATTATGTTTGTTAATAGTTAAAACCTGTTTGCCTGTGATTTGACAAGAACTGTAAATATTACATTTATCATTGGAAAAGATCACAACATAACCTTTTTTTGTAAGCTCACTAACAGACAACAAATTTTTTGATAGATTAGGCACATACAGTGCATTATCAAATGAAAGTTCAGAAGAAATAACAATCTTACCACTTAATTCACTATGTAAATTCTGTCCATTCGCTATAGATATTACACAGTTCCTATGTTTGGCATCCTGCAGCAGAGACTTGTCACAAGTCATACAAGTAGAAGCGCCCGAATCAATAATAAATTCACTTGAATATGATGCGGAGAATGCCGAAGCATACATTGTGTGTTCGCCTCCATTCTTGGCTTCTTCCTTCTTCTTTTTAAAGCAGCGACTAGCAACATGTCCAACCTTTTGACAGTATGTGCAGGTGACTTTGTTTTTCTTCACTTTCTTCTTAGCTACAAACGCTAGTGTGTCTGAAGTGGTACTGGAATTGTTTCGCCTATGCTCCTCTTGAAGTAATCGAGTGCGGACAACTTCACTCGATAGGCTTCCGCTAAGGTTAGCTGTTTCTAGGCCCGATACAAGGATGTTAAATTCTTCTGGTAGTCCGGACAGAAGAATTTCTGCTATTTCTTCGTCGTCTATCTTCTTACCAATGTCAGACAATTGTGTGACGAGCTTCAGGACTCCTTCGATATATGCTGACATGTTGGAAAAATGACTATATTCCACTCGATGAAGTTGACGTAGCAGGAGAACTCTCCTGTACAGCCCCTTATCCTCAAAAGTATCAGACAATTGTTTCCAGGCGTCCTTCGCTTTCTTTGCGTCACGAACGATCTGATAAAGGTTAGGTTGGATTGACAAACAGATTCTAGCTAACGCACGTGCATCCTTCGTTTCATCTGTGGCATCCGGGTCCGTGCCTTCCACATATTGCCAAAGACCCTCTAGAGTAAGTAGCATTTTGATGGCGAATTTCCAATTAATCCAGTTATCGAGACCGGTTAACTTCTCGATACCATTTGAGGTTATGCATGCGGTCGGTCCCTGAGGCGTAGTTGGCTGACTCATGTTATATTGTTATATATATTGTTACTCACGCTTTTTAATCGTCTTCTTCGTAAGCTTCTTGAAGTCTTGGCCCTGAACCTGTTAGCAAAGCCGTCTGGGCAGTGGGACCGCGTGACATGAGTAGCACAACTATAAAGTAAACGCCAACAACTTTCAGTATAATCACATATATTACGTTTAAATAATACAGCGATTATTGCATTAAATTCTTAATATGTGTATATAGGTTGTAAAGTTAAAATTGTATAACATATAAAATAAATGGGACGAGCACACCTTATACCTAGGACGACAGGGATCAAAGAGAATGTAGACAGCATGCCACAGATTATACATCAATGTACGGCATAGACAAATAATTGAATATAATTCTAACAGTGACATTTGGGCCCGCATTTTCTTATTGCTTCCCAATCCAGGAAGCGAGGATTCTTTCCAACTTATTCCCGGTCTCGTCAAGCAATATCATGGGCCACGGGTTTCCACCCGGAAGGGGAGTCCGCTGGGCGAGAAAAATTTTCTTAAGGCTAAATCGCCAACAGGAATTGTACTCCTATCGGCGCGCAAGGTACTGTTAAGGTCAACAAAGATGCGAAGAGACTATAACAGAGATGGACGTCCACGAAAATGAATGCATGGTTTAAAACTAGAGGTTTTCTCTCAAAATTTTGAATATGCGATATGCGAAGAGTTTGCATAATTATATTTTTATTGAAATAAAAAGGTCATGACAATTTAATACTGGCATACAAGAAAAAAATATTAAATGTTGGCGTTGAATTTTTAAATAACGATACAATACGTCTGTCATTCATGTACTCGTAAATTGTAAACAGTCTGTGTTGTAAACATTGCAAAAAGATCGTTTATTTAGTATTTTGTTAATTTTCTTGGGGTTGTGGATATATGTCGCCGACTCAAAACGTATATTTTCTCATGCTGAAGAACTTACTACAGGTTTGAGTTCAATTATTGTTTATTTTTTACTGTGTTATGTCAATTCAAAACAGGAGCCACGTCGCGTGACGTCACGCGGCCAAAGTCACGTGGTCAGCGCACAGTAGTTTTTTAAAATCAATTTTTTAGTCCTTTTTCCTAAAAAATATGAAAAAATAAGTTTTATGCAACTCCAGCATGAGACGAATCTTATGACACATCATTTATTAAAATCGGACCATAACTGTAGATCTGATGGGGTGTACAAACATCGGCCTCGCGTGATACATATATAGATTAGAAAGTTTGTTTTTGGCAAGTGAAAAGAAAAATAATATGCTGTTTGTCTTTGATTAAAACTTCTTTTTAATATTTAAGATTATTTCTACGGGTTGTTAATGTAGAGGATAATAGATCTTGGCATTTTATTATAGTTTTTCGCGAAGGTAAATAATTTCAGTCAAATTTCTGTACTATTCGAAATATTCGTTTTATTCGAATAATGGATGTCATCGAATTCGAATAATATATGTAGCGAATAATTCGAATATTCGAATTGCAAACCCTATCCGCGTGTAGGATCTCTGTAGAAATATTTATACTCTTAAGGTGTAAATAAATGGTTTAACCCTTAAATGCATGGTGTAGGATGCATCCTACATAACCAAAACATGGTTAGTGTTTGAAATCTAGATATGTATGTATTATGTTCTTGTATGATTTTGCAAGAAAAACTAACGCATTTTCACATTTATTAACGATTTGTTGGCAAAACTGAATATGAAAAAAGTTATAAATATTTTTAACCCAAAATTTAGAAAAAGTTGAATATTGAAGGTTTTCTTCGACTGTGTTTAGTGGTTTTTAACTAAGTATTTAATTATTTTCTATTACAATTGTGTAACTCTTTTCATAACGATTTTACTTTTACAAACTTTAATTAAGGTCTCAGCCAGAAAGTAAAGAATATTTACATATTTGATCTTGTAGGATCTAGCCTACATTATGCACTCCCGGCACTTTGCAATTACTATCGGCACTATCGAAGTTATTCTGGTTGACAAATTTAACTCGTACATTATTTTGATATTTTTACTATACCCATGAATAAGTTTTTTCTTATTTCATTTTTGGCAAAGCTTTTATCGCCGACTGTACTTTTCTTTCAACAGTCATCAACTGCTCACCGTGGCGTTTCTAAAAACCCCTAAAACGATGGGTTTCATTTTCATTACAGAGTTCCTATGCCCTCCTTCTTGCTCCATCATCAGATCAGCTCTGTGTCATCATAATATTGGATTGTCACGTGATATACACACGTGTGCAAATTTTCAGCTCAATTGGTTAAAGATATCTGCCTCAAAATTGAGTTGCAAGATTCCACCCGAACAAATATAGGTACATATTTAAATATTTACATACATAGTTACAGTGCAAGTTAAATAAAAGCTTTTAAAAAACGCGAAACCTGGTTTTGGTTGCATGGGAGTGCATCATTTAAGGGAAACGACGTGTTATCATATTAATTACGTATATTAATAGCACATATTTTCGTAAATGTTTAATTCGTACCTACAAACATTGCGGATTTCAGATCTGTCACAGACCGAGTATAGGGCTATTTGATTTTGCGGGGAGTGCATAATGTAGGATGTATCCACATTTTGGATAGTAGTACAAAATTCACCCAAAATATGTCTTTAGATTTTTTTTCGTATTTTTATCGTGTTTTTTACGCCATTAGGTATCCAATTTTTTATTTTAATTGAAAAAAAATCATGCATTTAAGGGTTAACCAGAAATAAAAAAAAAACTATATATAAATTTTCTCATCATTTATAATATGTATTATCGTGTTTCATCTGCCTGGACGGGCATATACTGTGCGAGAGTGAGCGAGATAGCAACAGACGTGTCTCTTTTCACAAAGCGGGGCAGGCGCGCGGGTGACTTCTAGTTTTTTCCTGGCATTATGCCTCCTTTTGAAGCGTACCACACACAGCAGCGGCCTGCGGTAGCGGCCCATTGTACACCATAACAATCCTTATTTTTTTCGACGGGGAACAACCGTTATGGATACCTCCGCACCGTGGGGGCGGCGCGGTGGTTATGTCGGACTTGCACCGACTAAAAACCCCCCGCTTGTCCTCCTCAACCCATTTCGGGCGGCTCTGGGATCTCCTACGGAACGCGCCAGTGCCGCCCTAGAGTCCACTTACCTTAGGTGACCGCGGAGGGGCAGATGCTGTATTAGCATATGATCTCTTAGAGATTTTAGGGTGAAGGTTGGATGCCTCGATGTATGAAATATTTTCATCAGTCATGGTCTTTTTTATATTGATTTGCCTAGTAAACTCAGGACACGACTTACTGTTCGCAGAATGGCCTGCTGCTAGTTCACGGGGACAGTTACAGCAGATAGGTCCTTGTGTTTCTATATCGACCTCACACGATTCCCCGGTATGAGCACCACCGCATCGGAAACAGCGAGGGAGTGATCGGCACTTCTCCTTAGTGTGTCCAAAACGGCAACACTTAAAACATTGTACTGTAGGGTATTGATAAGTTTCAACTGGCAGGGAATTCAGGCATAAATATACTCTTTTGGGTAAAATTTGTCCATCAAAGGTTATTACCACCGACTCGGAGGGTAACCAGCTGAAGGTGCCGTCCGGTCTGTTCTTTTTAAAATTAAGGCGTCTTACCTTGATTGGCCGAGCTCCTCCCGAGTTAACCGGCACTTGTACTTGCTCGAGTACCTCTTCTGGTGTCCATTCAGCCGGGACTCCACGCACTAAACCCATTCGCGTAACATTAAAAGTTGGAACAAATGCCTTGTAATTATTGTTCTGAAGCGTTGGGGAGTCCATGAAGGAGTTCGCGTCCTCAGCCGAGTGGAAACCCAAGGACACACGGTTTCGCCCTATTCTTTTGACTGTGCCGTCAATTATATTCGGGAACTCACGCTTCCGCTTTTGAAGGAATAACCCAAAAGTAACCGGGTGTAAGGTTACCGCTGAGTCTGAGGCCGTCTCAATTTTTTGTATGTGTACAATATACGGGCCCTGGTCATTTACCATATATCGATCCCGTCCTACGGGCGTAAAAAGGGAAGCAGGGGTGTTGGATTGAGTCATAACCGGTGAATTATCTATTAAATGCGCTGGAGGAGTTGCTGTGATCGGAGACGGAGTCATTGTGTTCTGTCCTAGGGGAATCTGTGATTCTGATTCCTGAGATTTATTACTATCCGCTGTCGCATCCTGATCCCCCAAACTACTCTCGGGTGAGGAGTGTCTTGACCGAGATCGCTTATTTTCAAGGCTGCGTTCGCGGTTCTCGCGTGCCCTCCTACGTTTTGCTTTTTTCGATTTTCCCATAATAGGAGTGAAACTTTCCGTCAGTGAGTTTTCAAAACCTTCGTGTTGTGCTAGGCTCACATTTTTTAATACCGGACGGAATTCCCCATCTCCTGGGTCGTCCAAATCAGCATCCTCACTCATGAGGATGCTGATCCAGTCTACCCTCAAACCACAAAAAACACGAATAAAACTAGACTACTTCTAAAATACAGACACAATCCACTTACCGGACCTCCCACCACCATAAAAAGGAATAGTAACTATATTTAAACTCCAATTTAAGAATAGAAACACCAAAACACAAAAATATTCTTTAGCTAACAACCGTTCGCTATCGACACTCTACCGCCAATCCGAACACGCACTTTTCTACGTCCTACGTTGCGTTGCAGACAAATTGCGGATTGGTTGGCAATTGTTGTGAAAGGATCTCCCGCTGTTCTGTCTGTCGCTCTCATTTCTTTTTTTTTTACAAATCCTCGTCAGTCGTTCA
This sequence comes from Epiblema foenella, assembly GCA_963556455.1. Classification (NCBI taxonomy): domain Eukaryota; kingdom Metazoa; phylum Arthropoda; class Insecta; order Lepidoptera; family Tortricidae; genus Epiblema; species Epiblema foenella. The sequence goes on along the minus strand of OY747121.1, from coordinate 10,344,218 downwards.
TTCGTTCCGAAACGCACGCAAGTGGTAAGACGCGTTTTAATAATCTCTTGTTATAAATCGATACTGCTTGTAATAACACAATTAACACTATAAATACTACTTTCGCAAGGGAGAGCGAATTCTAATTATATTCCGAAACCATAATTTTCATTACTTTAATTATTTTATTTACTCCTAGAAACATGACAGCGCAAACGCTGTGTAAAACGGACAACATCTTCTGTCAAACTCAGTTTTATTGTATTTTAGGTTAGGTATTAATTTTACTTAAATGTTCGTATTTAAAGCGTTGTCTACAATAAACTATTGTTATAATCGAGTTCTGTGGATCGCCAGGATCAGATTGATGTGCATTAAGTCTAGTTCGGTTCACACGAAGTGAAGAAATCTTAAGTGAAATGTTTGTTCAAAATTACCAATTTACGATACAAGATTATGGGTCGGCAGAGTATTTCCTGGCCGTTCTAGCTGCCTCCTTGGCATTGGATAAATGAAACGTAAGGTTAGTAACTGATTTCTGTAGTATCAGTGTCCGTAATAAGTAATTTCTCAAGGTAATCGGTATCAATGAGAACAACAGCCAGATGGGCTAGTTGTATGGTAATAAATCACTACAGTACTCACCCAAATATTACAGGAATATAATAAATATATGAATTTTATTTTGCAAGTAGGCCGCAAAGGCACTTTTACAAGTCAAAAACTACTAGCGTCTCTCAAGAGACCACTGCCGAGAAGAACGCCGAAAGAAACTCGACAGTCAGTTTCCGATTCGGAAGTTGCGATTGGGTGTAATAATTCTTCCTCATCCGAGTTCGTTTCGTAAGTAAGTAAGTAACTTTATTTGCATAAAATAGTGTACAATAAGATGTCAGGTAGGTATACAATCAGATCCAACTATTTTGCCTCATAGGCATACAAATGTCAAAGGAGCACTATTTATGTCACAATGTTATAATCTTATATTATATTATATTACAATGTCAAAAGATATTCAATATTTAAGTCAATAGTAGAAAATGTCATGCATCATTCATTCATTTCGCAGCAACAGGAATTCCTTAACACTGTAGAATTTCTTCTGCAAAAGCCAGTTGTTCAGTGTTGCTATACAAGCGTTATATGGCAACCGTTTTATGGTCTCTGGAACCTGGTTGTATATTCGTATACACATGCAGTAACTATTATTACTGCAACGTTTAGTACTCGTTTTCGGTGCAACTAATCTTTTCGTACGACACTGCATTCAATTGCAATGCGCCCGCCTACGCCTATCCGTAAGTAAATATAACCACTACGCGGTTTGAGCGCGGGCCCGCGCTCCCACAGCGTTGACTACACTTAAATGGCGAGAGAACTCGTGAACACTAAGTCACCTTTAGACTGCTCTTATAATCACAGTGACTACACTCAAATCGTTTTTTCCGGTGTGTATACTCTCGTGGCTCACTAACTGTGACTTCCAACCGCTCTTATAATCACAGTAACTACACTTAAATGGTTTTTCTGGTGTGTATTCTCTCGTGACATACTAAGTCGGACTTGCGATTGCTCTTATAATCGCAGTGACTACACTTAAATCGTTTTTCTCCAGTGTGTATTCTCTCGTGACATACTAAGCTTGACTTCTGAGTGCTCTTATAATCGCAGTGACTACACTTAAATGGTTTTTCTGGTGTGTATTCTCTCGTGACATACTAAGTCGGACTTGCGATTGCTCTTATAATCGCAGTGACTACACTTAAATCGTTTTTCTCCAGTGTGTATTCTCTCGTGACATACTAAGCTTGACTTCTGAGTGCTCTTATAATCGCAGTGACTACACTTAAATGGCTTTTCTCCAGTGTGTATTCTCTCGTGAGATACTAAGTTTGACTTCTGAGTGCTCTTATAATCGCAGTGGCTACACTTATATCGTTTTTCTCCAGTGTGTATACTCTCGTGACTCACTAACTGTGACTTCCAATTACTCTTATAATCGCAGTGACTACACTTAAATCGTTTTTCTCTGGTGTGTATTCTCTCGTGACATACTAGGTGTGACTTCCGAGTACTGTTATAATCGCAGTGACTACACTTAAATGGCTTTTCTCCAGTGTGTATTCTCTCGTGACATACTATGTCAGACTTCCGAATGCTCTTATGATCGCAGTGACTACACTTAAATCGTTTTTCTCCGGTGTGTATTTTCTCGTGACATACTAAGTCAGACTTCCGATTGCTCTTATAATCGCAGTGACTACACTTAAATGGCTTTTCTCCGGTGTGCATTCTCTCGTGACATACTAAATGTGACATCCAGTTACTCTTATATTCACAGTTACTACACTTAAATCGTTTTTCTCCGGCGTGTATTCTCTCGTGACATACTAAGTCAGACTTCCGAATGCTCTTATAATCACAGTGACTACACTTAAATAGTTTTTCTCCAGTGTGTGTCTTTTCGTGCCTGTTTATGTTTGCTTTGGAATTGCTCTTATAACCAAACTGATTACATTGAAAAACTAAATCCCCAGTGTGTATGCTCTGGTGACGCCGTAACTCTGATCTCCAACTACACTGGTAGTCACAGTCACTGCATTTGAAACGATTCCCTCCACCGTGTATCTGCGCCGCGCCCCCCCGCTGCCCCCGCCTGACCGAGCGAGCCCCCCCGCGAGACTCCTGCACTGTTTGTAGAGTTGCTGCAACATCAAATAAATACATTTCAGGTCAGACAACAAATATCATGGAATTCGTTCTTAAATTACATTAGTGTCCGACCGAAGTTTCGGTTTCGGTTTCGGCTGGTTTCGGCCCAAAAATCATGTTTCGGCCGAAGGTTCGGTTTCGGCCAAAAAACTGCCGAACCTTTTGGCCGAGGCGAAACTTTTACAACATTGTACTTTCGGAACACGTTCGTCTAATGTCTGGTGCATTTGGATAACTTGGCCCGACTCCGCCAGCAGAATACATTTTAGTTTAGTTGTTTTATATCTTGTGAAGTACTAAAATAGTTTTATTTTATACCACACTACATGAACTATTTTGTGTTACATTTAGGGATTGCAATCTGGTCCGTCAGATAGGTACAGTAATCCGGCTGGATTCAATATCTCGATAGGCACCGGATCCGCCAATATTCCGATATAGTTAGATAGATAACTCCGGTAGGGATGAAAAAGAGCCCTAAAACACGTTACGAAAATTGATTTGCTTTTTAAAAAAAAAAAAAAAACGTTCCCGCGTATTTTCAGAATTCGTGCGCTGACGAGCGATCGTTACAACGTGGCATTGCTCATAACGTTTAATTCACAAAAAGGAAGCAATAGTAAACCGCCAATCACAACCTGCAATTCTTCGTCAGGTGGGCACTAATGCAAATCAATAAGACGCTTCATCAAACATTCAAAAAATGTATAGTGGTTTTCGCTTCCGTAGTAGTAGTCGACTTCGTTAACCTTAAACACTAATTATGCCTACCTAGTTAAATGGCCCATCTTGGATCGCGGCTAGCTCAAATCTCCATGACACCTGCAGTCACCACGATAGCTAGCGAAATTTGCTGCACTGTATACGATCCCGTCTATCTTTCAGTCGTCGACCCTAATCCATAACAAAGTCCTTGGCTTCCAAACACCAGGATCCTGCAGTCTACCTCAACAGGGGCAAAAATTCGTACTTTGGTTCCAAGGCAGGGAGACAGGATACTTGTACTTTTCAGCTTATTAGCATACTCCAGTGAGTCATATCACCAGATCTGTTGGGCCAAGGTCAGTACCCTTCCCTAACAGATCTGGTGATGTGACTCGAATGGGACCGGAGAAACCCTTTTATGCCACCAAAGTTGACATTGTTTAATAGAAGCAATTGTTCAACTCCAACTTGGCTGAACCGGCTCGATCCACCAGGATATAGTGAAATCCAGCCGGATTGAGAATAATACCGGGTTGTAACCTTAGTTACATTGTTTGTATGTCTAGAAAAAATGGCCCCCTGACACTTAATTTGACGACTTTCTGTTAGACAGGCAGCAGCAGTGGACGAGAGGAGCGGAGTGGTTGGTGGAGCAGATAAAACTCATGTTAGAAGACAGACTTGTTTTATTTTATATTTATACTTGCACAAACGTGTGTACACGACAAGGTGGTTGAGAAGAAGAGAGCGAGCATTTGAGCATAGACAACATATATAGTTTTCTTAACTAGGCATAGACACATTTATGTGAAAGGGTGTATATACACAGCAATTCCAACACTTTCACACGTTTATAAAAGTTTCGGTTTCAGCCGAAACTAGAGCCAAAGGAACTAGGGGAAAGGTTCGGCACCTTCGGTTTCGGTTTCGGCGAAAAAACGTCTTTCGGTCGGACACTAATTTACATATGAATTCATTTATCTGAACATAGTTACAACAGGCTATGTCTTTCTGTCAAATGCCTCATGACCTGCGAAGTGCAAGTGCGAAGTTCATACATTTCCTACTTGATACTTCACAGCAAAAATAAGAAAAATCCAGAAGATAAACCACTCCAAGATAAGGGAAAAAACAAAGGTCATTGATGCACTCACCCAAGCCAGGAAGCTAAAATGGGCTGGTCACGTGGCGAGACTCCAAGACGAAAGGTGGACACTCCAAACGACAACTTGGAAAGGACCAACGGGAGCTAGAAAGAGGGGCCGACCACTAGCACGGTGGTCTGATGAGAATGCAGAGATAGCGGGGCCCAACTGGGTGTGGAAGGCCCAAAACAGAGAAAACTGGCAGTCACTGGAAGAGGCCTTTACCTCTTAGGAGGGTTCTGGTGTGCACACTAGCATAAGTAAACTTGTATCACTATTGTATATTATTTGTTACCAGAAATAAAAGGCTTTTTTATTTATTTTATTACTTCACAACAAATGTATGAACTTCGCGATGTGAAAACAGGCATATTGGATACATGGATACATACAGTAGCATTCGTTTATAACACTATTAACTTAACAGTCACTTGACGAGAAATATACATTTGAAATGGTTTCTTTTGACGCTTGGTGATGGAGACATTCTACACCTCCAAAATTTTCTATTTTAATTTTATGACTTGTGGGGACCTTTTACATCTCCAAATTGACCATGATGTTAAAATAAATTAAAAGTGTAAAAATAAATAAATTGTATTATTCTTTTTGCATTTCAATGTAATTATATTGTATGTGCCCAGGCATTGGTCTAATGTGTCAATGTTGTTATGTATTCTTTTGTCATTTACGTTCCAACTTGGAACCGGTACACATCTGCATACGGAATCCTCGGTGCGCGAGTCAGACTCGCACTTGACCAGTTTTTTTTATTTCATGTAACTTGTATTCATTATGTGAACACATATTTTGAGTTGTAGTTCAGATCTGAACATACTCCATTATGTAACTGTAAATATGGCTGTAACTTGTTCTGTGAACCTAATAAATAAATAAAAGTATACCGTCACCTAGTACCCATAGCCTCGTGGCGCCCAAAGATTTTTTGGCTCCTCTTTAACTATGACCCGACTGTCCTTCTTATAGGACATAATAGTTACAGTCATATCCGCCCAAGATTTTGAGTTGAAATTTGTGTAGTTACCGGTTTGAAGTGAAACTTTCAGGGTATAATTATTTGTCTACCTTTTGATCTTTACAAAGGCCACTGGGCCTCAATTACTAGATTTACAGAGTTTATTAATATGGCCTTCTGAAAGGCGCATGGGCAGTAATTGAAGGTTAGTTGAAAAAAGTGCTGGGCTGGAGCCGCCATGCTTATTTTGGTTTATCAAAAGGCGCGTGGGCGCCACGAGGATAGTACAAGCTTTGAGTCTGAGACTAGGTTAATTTGTGTTAGAATGTCCACATATGTTTATTTACTTATTTAAACAGAAACATCAACTTGTTTTCATTGAAAGGCTTAACTGATATATGATAAGCTACTGACCTGGAAGTGTGGAAGCCACACAAGGCCGGTGCAGCTCCACGGGGCCCAGCACGAGCTCACCCTTGATCTGGTGGTCTGCATACAGCTCACACAAGCCCGCGCTGTCCTCACACTCCGCCTCCTCCTTCACATGTGCCCCGGTCTCCTCATTGTCACACTCCTCAGCCTCCTCTTTCACACACACCTCCCCCGCCTCAGTCTTCACACACGATGTTTCTAGTGACATGGTGCTTTGCGGTTTTGTGTGAGCTGGCTGAATGGCTGCTTGAGTGACTGTTCAACACCTGGAATGCAATATTCGGATACAAAGATGCTTAAATTTTTGGTGACTTACTGTCCAGTGGGGCAATTATACCAGCGTCAAGGATCAGACCAAATAAAAAATATAGGTAGACGGAGCATGTCAAACAACCAAGTGATTCCATCAAAAACCGAGCGGTAGTATCTCCTAAGTAGTCTGAACCAAGGCCAATAATTACCAGTCATACACAGATATACTAGATAGGAGTATCTAGGCCCAATAAGTAAACACACGATCACTCACACATATACAAACCAAAACCAAGCTCAGAGAACTTCAGTACATGACGAGCAAAGAGAATAATAATATATGCACTATATGTTAGGTTAGGTGGGGGACAGGAATACACAGTCTGATAATACCCAGGCCGATAATAGGAATCCAAAATAGGTTGACTTGTATTATCGGCCTGTACATTATCAGTCCGAACAAAAGTGGTTTCCTATTATCGCCCCGAACCAAGTTTGCTCAGGGCACAGACTTATAATAAATACAGACGTGACGCGGTAATAATAATACCAGTTCCAAGCGAGAAGGTCATATACAAATCTCGCTAAGTGCGCCAGAGAGATATGTATCATTTGCTGTCTTTGTCATAGTTCCACTTTTTGTTATTGGGCACAATGTCAAAGTTAGCATCCGTTGGGCTCAACAAAAGGTAGTCGGAAGTGTCATCTCAAAATATAACTGAATTAATTAATGTTTTTGTGCATAAAATAGTGCTTTGGGCAACAAATGATATAGATCAGGGTTTATGTGGTACAGTTTCTATAAAAAAGCCGCAGAGAAAGATGCAAAGAAAATGTAACCTTTCACAAGTAATTATACTATTTTATACCTTTATCTAAGCGTAATATGTGTTATTTCATTGGTACCATTATGTTTCATTCAAAATCTTGTAAAATAAAGCGATTAATATTGAAATAACAACATTGTTTACATTGGTGATTTTAGGTTATAAAGTTTTTGTCGACGTTATTATCCGCCTAAATTACGTAGGTCGTTTATTGGAAGCTGTCAGAAATGTTTAAATCTGTTCTTAATTTAGCTTCCCTGCAATCAATTTAGGGATACCAGCTAATAGGATTTTACAGTAGCCCAATTATTTGGTAATTTAGTGTACTATAAAAATAACACTTGTCATTATATAAAATACTTATAATGGGGTGAATTTTATTGTATTTAAATTTATGTAGCAGCAAAATTGTAGTATTTCTTAGAAATGGTCAAGCAATATATAATTTTCTTTTCTAGGTTTCCACTAAATTATTCCACCCGAAATAAGTGGATAGCAGCGACAGGTCGGCAAAACTGGAAGCCGTCTAAAACAGCTGATTGTGTTCAAAGCATTTCGAATTGCATTGCTTCCGCAAAACACTATCAAGAGTTTATGTGATTAAGACCACTACGCCAAACAGAAAAGAAAGTATTAGAAAAGTATACACAAAATTAATATTATTCAAAAGTCAGTAAGTGCCCCGATCAGGTTCCTGTCCTATCTTTAAAAAAATATTATATGTATAATAAATGTATGAATGTATATTTGTTTGTCATTTCGTTCCTTAGTGGAATTATTTTTTCGCCTTACATATATGTAATTGAGTAGTTAAGAAAGTGCATCATCAATTTTAATTAGAGAACTTCCGTGAGTCGGACATATTGAAATATAGTAACTCGCTCACGTCTTTAAGGTTGAATTTCGCTCAACATGTTTCAGACCAATACGTCGTCCGTAGTCAATAAGAACCAGTCGCGATGGCAGCTTGTCTAGCACTGCCTGCTAAATAAATGTTGGCGGCGGCTGTGGCGAGGGTCCGTTTATTATATTTCAATATATCTGAGACTCACGGCAATTTTCTAATTAAGTAAAATCGCATCTACACACTTTAAACCTATACTTACACGCCAAACCACTCAAATGTCAGAAAGGTATGGAAAGCTATCTCGCTTGCACAAGCATGACAAGCACCATAAATAAGGTAGGTACATGTTTGTTAACTCGTCGTCTACCGGTCCCTGGGATCCCAGGGATCACATCAGAAAATGCTATAATATTGTTTATTTTTTCGCCGGGAGACGACGGCTATACCTATTAGTGACAATAACTTGTACCCAATTTCGGAGCATTATACCTACAATAACTTCCACCTAATAATTAACTTATACACTTTAACGAAGTTATTTAGCATGGAATACCGCGAAGAAACACTGGGTGCCGAGCGATTCTCTAACTTACCGGTCATATGTCATTATACATGTAAGTATACTTTTTTCAATTATTTCAAACAAACAACTTACTCTATCGCTCATACCAGATAATTACATAATGCCTATAATGAGTCGAAATATACAAAAGCCATGGGGTAATTTTAGTAACATGGTCACCCCACGGGAGGTATGTACTCTGTTGTCGTCCCTCGTTGCGGCACGCGTATAGCAGCTCTTTAGAAATATTTATACTCTAAGGCTCAGGGTGATAATACACGGGCCAATAATGTACAGCCCAGTAATCCGCCACCGGATCGGATTGTTGGCCCGGACGGAATTTGATAAAGCTCAGCCCGTTAATGCACGGACCGATAATTGGCGTCGACTTCCGCTACGAACCACAGATTACAAATATAGAGTGACATTGTAGGGATGTGGTATGTGTGATTTCAGATTTTAAAAAAGTTAGTTTTAATATTATTTAAGTTATTCTTGTTAAGTATTCTTGTAAGTATATATTTTCTTGTCAGTAAAACCGGCGAAGATAAGACAAGACGACTGGACATGGTGACGATCCATCACGGTGTTATCGTAGTTTTGAACGCCGTATTTGTTTTTCTTGTATTAGGCCAGGGGGACTACTCCGAACTTCGTATCGTGCCGTCCCTTTCACTCATATGGTGAATAACACGAGAGTGAAAGGGACGGCACGATGCGAAGTTCGGAGTACAGAGGCAAGTTCGAATATCTCAAATTAGCAATTGCGACAGAGAGGGAGATATACTAACTTCGTTCGTTTTCGGTTCGCGGCTACCGGCTCGGCGGCCGGGGTTCGGCGAAATAGTATAGAGGGAACTCACCTCTGGCAACGAAATAGTATAGAGGAAAATGCTTGGAACACAATTTTTGGCTTCATAGCTTTGTTTAGATTAGTTAGGAGGTGAACATATCAAAAGTCCCCGCCTATACAAAAAAGGTTTTACACACTTTTTCGCTAGGATGAATATTTAATGAGATTTTAAGTTAATTTTCTATGAAATTATAAATGACTTCTCATTCCTTTAACTTTCAATATTTTTAAAAACAAAAAATACTGTACAAATTGTTGGTATTTCTGCAATTAAATAAATGAAACTAAAATAACTGGGTTCAGAGCAGACTTCATACATGTTAAAGGCGGTCTTTCCAGGTCTTTCACTGCATAAATTTGGAATGAGATTGTCTAATGGGGGCTATCGCGTATGAATTCGCCGCTAGAGGCGCTAGTGTAGCGTGGGGTCCTCCGAAACGTCAAATGTCACTCTTTTTGGTTGCGCTACGCGGGTTAATATCTAATTGGAACAATATGGTCACTATTTTGCAATACCTGAGCTTGATTATGGCAAATATGAATTAAGGGTCAATGACTGTCAGGGCTTTGAGACAGATTTGTCTTTCGGAAAATTATTTCCTCCTTTTTTCCGAACAAAACGGGACCACGCTACAATGCGGTATATTCGATATTTTTACGGTACGGTTTTAAGGTATTGAATATGATTTAAATGTAAACTTCGTTCTCATGTCCATAATAACCAATAACAATTTTTGACAGCTGGACCTTAGTCGACAGTGGCGCCAACTGGTGAGCACAAAAACGATAGCCCCCATTGGCCAGTTCTTGGCGCTTTAGCTACTCCGAATTATAATCGATTTCCAACTTCGACTTGGAATTCTAGCAAGTACCTAGGACATTCTTTATCTGTATTAGAGGTCTTCTTGCAAAATAGTTTAAGGAGTTCACAGAATACAGTTCAGTTCAGATTTATTTATTTCTCTAAGATTTCAAATCACTTATGCAAGAAACAAACAATATTTCAGTAAAACTTAAACCATAATATAATTTAGTAGGATGATAAAAAGTATGCGATGGTATTTTTCAATTATATTCTAACAACTCAGTTGAACGCTTGCGTACGAGTATTTACACAAAAACGACCATCAGTGACCCTTATTACAATGCCTATAAAGTGCACAAACGGTCAGCCAAATGCGCTGGCGATGGTACTTGGCTAATGAGCCGAGTGCAGCTGTGCAGCTGATAAGAAAGAGGCGCGCATGCGTTCAACCGGTTGAGTTAAATATTCTAAGGCGGCATGCATATTGAACGTAATTAGTATAATTTCTTGAAAGTATTATCACAATTGACAGTATTTATATTCAGTAGTGGTATATTTAATTGTAAGTATCATTTTAGTGTTTGTAATATGATAAAAGTAGGTATTATATATATATTTTTTCTATTTTAATTCAAATGAATACAAATTAAAAGAGACTGAATTTATACGGGACCTTTTAAAATGTGGCACTTAAGTTTCTTTTTAAAAATTGTAATCGACTTGACTTCAGTTATACCTTTAGGTAAAGTGTTATAAAGTTTTGCACCTTCATATACAATATTTTCTTACCATAATTGATTGTTTTTGGCATCCTAATGCAAATATGGTGTGCTCGTCTTGATAAATGTTTAGTTATGTTTTTATTATTGCTTTTAATTTGAAAGTTTATTTGTGTGTGAATACTTTTATGTACTTAGTATTTTCCGTACAAGTATACAAGTCTTATATTGATAGTTTTGTTTTATACTCATAAGCTTTGTTTGTTTATATATTTTATTTGTAGAGGTTAAGTAGTTAAAATGGAAAAGCAGTTTAATAAGCTTGTTTTGCGCTATTTGTACAGATTTGAGGTTTGTTTTTGCAGCTGTACCCCAGAGCTCAATCAGGTAGTCGATGTGCGGTTACAATGAATTCAAATAGGAATTGCCCGAGCCATAAAATAAAAAGTCAAAAACAGGTACAACATTTATATAATCAGGTAACACAAAAGCAAAAAGAAACTAATGGTACGATTTGGTCTATTAGTACAAACAATGAGGGCTATCGCGTATGAATTCGCCACTAGAGGCGCTAGTGTAGCGCGAGGTCCCCGAAATGTGAAATGTCACTCTTTGTGGTTTTTTTTTTTTTTTTCCGTTGTTGATGGCCTTTTGCTGCTTAGGCACTTTGCCAATGTCAAGTGGGGGGATTGGCTTTACGAAATCTGTGGAGTGCACCTAATAATTTTGCCCAGGGGAGAGGACTTTATAGTATTTACTTTTATAGTTTCATAATGATATTTACATATTTAATACTGTAATTTAGTATATTTAATACTGTTTAAGGGGTGGAGAAAATATTATAATTTAATATTATTTTTATCAATAAAATAAGCTAACGCCTTAAAAGCACTAGGATCTGTATTAGTCAATAGAGTTTTAGCATTAGCGGGGAGTTGAACTTTCAAGTTAATTAATATGTCATAGAGGCAGGAAAGGGTTAAGGGACATTCAAAAAACATGTGATTGATTGAGCCAACCTCATGTCCGCACATACATTCCGGGCTATTTTTTATCCTTATTTTGTGTAGGAATTCTGGAGAACACACATGACCGAGCCTAAGACGAATTATACAGCTAGTTACATTTTTTTTAAATTTAAATTTGAAAAACCACGGTCTGACAGGTATGCTTCTCTGAATTTCGTAGAACTGTAGTTTATTGTCAGAAGCCCAAATTTCCGACCATGTTGTGTATAATTTTAAGGAGGAGATCGCGTCCAGGTCCTTACTAAAACATTGGTAGATCGATCGATTTCCATTTTCGACTGCTTCTCTTGCAGCTTTATCGGCGATTTCATTTCCATGGATGCCTTTATGGCTTGGGATCCAAGATAAGAGCACCTCTAAGTCCAATGATTTACAGGACAAAAGGGCCTCCCTAATAAGGCAGACCAAAGGTGATTTTGCGCAGTGTTTTATGGAATTGCTTGTAATGGCTTGGATGGAGCTGAGACTATCCGAAAAAATTACTGCTTTAGTCAATTTATGTTCCATTACGAATTTGACTGCCTTTAAAATAGCAAAACATTCTCCAGTGTATATAGAGCAGATGTTTGGCAATTGGAATTTGTAAATAGAGTTAGAATTGTCGTGTACGAATGCGCAGCCGACGGGAGTGTCATTGGACTTTGAGGCATCCGAATAAAGTAGGTCCCAGTCTTGCCATTTTTCTCTTACTGTGACAAGGAATTTGTCATTTGCTAAAGGAGAGCTTCTATCGACCCCAATATTAGCTGATTTTGGTTGGAAAGAAAGAGCTTGAAAAGGGATTGTATAGATGGGAATCTTTGGAAATTTGGTTAAAGGAGCATCTATATTATTTAATCTGGTCAGGCTGATCAACAAATTGGGCTTCGCTTTGGTAACCAGTATTCGATCGGCTTCAACCTGGTCCTTTAACATGTTCAACTTAGAAAAAAGGGGGTGGTTCTCTAACTGGGCACATCGAAACAAATATCTATCCGCCAGGTATTGCCGACGGATACTAAGGGGGGGGTCAACACATTCCACTTGAAGAGCTCTAATGGGGGAAGACTTCATTGCCCCTGTGACTATCCTAAGAGCTTTGCTTTGGATCTTATCTAGTTTTTTAAGGTCTACTTTGTTACACGGTTCCAAGATAATGGAGCCAAAATCCAAGTGAGACCTAATCAAAGCGTTGTACATTAATTTCTGGGAATATGGGTGGGCTCCCCACCATACCCCCGACAGGGCGCGAATGATGTTCAAGTTCTTTTCACATTTTGCCACGAGGCTATTGATGTGGTCGGATGCTGATAATTTCGAGTCGAAAATAACCCCTAAGAATTTAGCTTTATCCATGACTGGTATGGGTTGAGAACGAAACATGATGTCAACGGGAGGGAGAGTTCGTTTTTTTGAGAACACTAATGAGGAGCTCTTGGAGGGAGACAAGTCCAAACCGTGCGCATCTAGCCAAAGCCCGAGGGAGTTCAAGGCATTATTTATAAAGTTTGCCGCCTCACTAATGTTGGGGTGCTTACAATATATAGCTATGTCGTCCGCGAACTGGAGAACGTTGCAATGTTGGTTAATGGCATGGTCTAAATCAGACGTATATATGCTATAAAGTAATGGGCTCAAGACTGAGCCTTGAGGTAGGCCCTTCCATATTTGCTTAAAATGATCCTGGACGTTAGCGGCCCTTAACGAGATTTTTCTACCAGACAGGAGATTATTTATAAAGCGGGTTAATCTTTCCGGAACGCTCATACGGCGCAACTTATTACATAGTACCGAAATTAAGACATTGTCATAGGCAGCCGATATATCTAAGAAAACAGCAACCACGGATTGTTTTTGCGAGAATGCCAATCTAACCTCTGTAGACAGTATTGCATGGCTGTCAGTTACACTTCTTCCCTTTCTGAAGCCGTATTGGGATTCAGCGATGAACCCCGAATTTTCCACATGCCACTCCAGCCTGTTTTTGACCATATGTTCAACTATTTTGCATAAAACAGACGAGAGGGCAATAGGCCGATATGAATCGGGGAGCTCTGGGTTTTTACCCGGCTTGAGAATAGGTAAAATGGCCTGGTGTTTCCATGAATCCGGAATTTCCCCCGTTTCAAAAATTTTATTGACCAGGCCCAGAAAGAACGCTTGTCCCACTGGGCCGGCCTTTTTCAAGAAAGAGTATACTATGCCATCCAAGCCTGGGGATGAGTCCGTTGTTGGAGCAAGGGCCATTTTAAGTTCCTCAATTTTGAATTGGCTATCTAGGAAGTGGTTTGACCTATCAAATGAATAAGACTCCGGGATATCATCTCGGTTGGGGACCGTCGGAGGAGCCAATTTATTAAGGAATTCGTACGTCCAGGATAGGGAAGAACTCGAAGCCAATGGTGGGGCAACTCCTTTGCGGAATCTGCGGATATTCCTCCAGACAAGTGCTGGGGGAGTAGTAGGAGAAATGGACTCACAGAATGACCTCCAACCTGCGAACTTTTTTGAAGATAGAATTTTACGGCATTTTGCCCTTATTTTTTTGAACCTAATGTAGTTGTCCAGATTTATATTGTTGGCATACTCCATCTCGGCCTCATTGCGTTCCTTCACCGCTGCCGAACATTCCGAATCCCACCACGGTTGTGAGGGTACCTGGTTGGTGTTAGTCCTTTTTAACGGGATGGCCTCCTCAGCCGATTTGTGGATAGCTGTGACAAAAGCCTCGTGAGATAATTTAATGTTTGATTGATCTTCCGAGGCAAGAGACTGTACTTCCCTATCTAGTGCAGAAGAATATTTATCCCAATCAGCTTTATTCAACCTATACCCTTGCAAGGGCGGTAAGGAGGGGAGGATGTTTGTTCTGGGGGGGAGAGAAATAAATATAGGAAAATGGTCACTGTTATATGACAACGACGAAATATCCCATGATAGATCTGAAGCCATATCCGCGGAGCATAGGGATAAATCAACCACCGACGCATTTTGGCCAGGGGCCGTGCGTCTAGTTGGCCTGCCATCATTAATACAACAGAGGTTTAACTCATCCACTACCTCGAGCAGAAATCTACCGTTGTTGTCCGAGACGCCCGATCCCCAGCTGACGTGGTGGCAATTGAGGTCCCCCATAATGACCACTGGCTCGGGAACATCCTTTACTAAAGCCCGGAATTCAGACAGTGTATTGCGAGAGGGATGTGGTATGTAAACCGAAATGTATGACACTTTGCAGATGCTAGCCGCTACGATATAAATCTCCGTAGAGTGAGCCGGTAAAGGTATTTGTGAAAAGGGTATGTTGTTTTTGATGATTAGGGCTGACCCATCCCATCCATCTGCTCTATCATCTCTTAACGTGTAATATCCAGGTAATTTAAAAGTCTGGTGTGGCTTAAGCCACGTTTCAGATATCGCAAATAGAGAGGTATTGTATTTTTTGGAGAAATAGAGTAATTCTGATTTTTTATTAGTAATACTACGAGCATTCCATTGAACGGCCGTAAGCATTGAGGAGCTTTTTATTTATTAATTCACATAGAGTTTCTATTTTGGACGCAACGTTGGACGGTATTTTATCTAAACTAAGGAGCATTATGAGCGTGGACATAAGGGAATTAAGGACCCTGTCGTTTACGAAACCCTCGTCGGATGGGGTTGTGTTATATTGAGATTCAATTATATCCGGTGAAAATTGTTCCCTACTGTCCCTACTAGAGAGCCCGCAGCCGTTTTTAGGTGTGGGTATACGGAATTCGTTAATGATAGCTTGGTGGGCTTTCCTATCATATCCCTCCGGGAGGGGGGACCGAGGTTTCCTATTAAGTGTTACTGTCTTCCTGTAGGATGCTGGCCCCGGCTTTACGCCCAGTATATCCGCGTAGGTCCGTTTTGAAGACGCAAAACGTTGGGAGGCCTCAACAAACGAGATGGCCTCTTCTGTCATGGCCGCTTTGATTTTCAGCTGCCGGTCGTATTCCGGGCAAGCCTTATCCATTGCCGAGTGAGCGCCTGAGCAAAATAGACATAACATATCATTGTGGGACGTGCACTCACTAGTCAGGTGGGCCTGACCGCATTTCGAACACCTAGGCTGGGATCTACAGTTGGCTTTTACGTGGCCGAATCTACAACATTGATAACACTGTACAACTGGAAAATTATACTTCTCAGTTGAGAAAGAATTATGGAATAGGAATACTTTCGGGGGTAGTTTTTGTCCGTCTATAGTTAAGGCCACCGTCTCCGTAGGAAGCCACTCTAAAGTCTCGTTTTCTTTTTTTTTTACATTTAGGCGCCTAGCCTTTATGACCTTTCCGAATCCGTCAGGGGTAACAATACCTGCCACAATCTCCTCGTTAGATAGGTCCTTAGGGACCTTACGAATGATACACAACCTCTGGACATTATAAGATGGGATGAATGCTAGATACTGAGTGTTCTCGAGTTTGTTATGGTTCTCTAAAAAAATATTAGCCGCCTTGGCACTAACAAAATCAAGGCTAATTCGATTTCGGCCCGCCTTATTAATGCCTCCCGGCTGCAAACCCTTTATATTGTGCGAACAGAGATACTGACCAAATTTCACAGGATTTAGAGTTGTTGCGTCTGAAGACGACTTATTTTGAATATGAACTAGAAAGGGACCCGCGTCCCTATGAGAGTAACATTGTCTACTTGCAGGTGGCTGCGTTGGTAATTGAGGCTCGTTAATCTTTGTCACTTTGTTTTTGTTAAGTGCATTAGAGGGGGAAGTCGAAGCAAGCCTTTTCTGCCCTTTAGACGTAACCGGTGTAAACTCAGGATCATCCATTTCTGGGTTTATGGAGGCCATTTGGTCTTCCATTGGGGGACTAATTGGCGTATTACTCGTATTAAGATCAGTTAACAGGTTATCACCGGCCGGCCCCAATGATGGGTCATGACTACCCATCATTATGCCGGCCCACAATACTCATTCGAGGGCTTTACTCTATTCACTAATAAAATACCATGCACCTATATCGTTATGAATACTAATAAAATACATAAACTTACCAAATTGAGGCACTAAATATATTAATATTATAAATTAGGCAAGAGAGATACCAAAAGCGTGTTTACCCTACCCGCACTCCACAGGAAAAAAACTCACTCTTTGTGGTTGCGTTACGCGAGTTAATATCTAATTGGAACAATATGGTGACTATTTTGCAATACCTGAGCTCGATTATGGCAAATATGATTCACGGGTCAATGACTGTCAGTGTTTTGAGACAGTTTTGTCTTTCGGAAACTTATTTCTCTTTTTTTTCCGAACAAAACGGGATGGCGCTACAATGCGGGTTGTTCGATATTTTATACGGTACGGTTTTAAGGTATTAAACATGATTTAAATGTAAACTTCGTTCTCATGCCCATAATAACCAATATCAATTTTTGACAGCTGGGCCTTACTCGACAGTGGCGCCAACTGGTGAGCACAAAAACGATAGCCCCCATTTCGCGAGATTTCGGACTATAGTGGCGAGACCCGCTGACGCCGACAACGAACGAAGTTCGAATAACTTCCTCTCTGTCGCACGAATTAGCAAGTGCGACAGAGAGGGAGCTAAACTAAAAGGGAAATAGTATAATTTCGGCACTGGTATCACAGACTTATCTCATGCTGTTTACTACAAATACTTGCTACTGAAGAACGAATATTTTACACCTCCAGCTCTTTCTTCAGCTCAGACTTTCAGGTTAAGTAAAAGTCCCTTGGTTTTCGAGATAATCGATCTTTTCCATTTTCTTAATAATTGGTATTTTGTTTCATTTGAATGAGTGCGACAGAGAAGGAAAACTTAGTTTGTAGTTCGCGGCCTAGCACTCCAGAGGGGCTACCGCGAACTGAAAACGAACGAAGTTCGAATATCTCCCTCTCTGTCGCACTTGCTAATACGTTCCACAGAGAGGGAGATATTCGAACTTCGTTCGTTTTCGAGGGGCGCTACCGCGACAGCAAACGAAGTTTTCCTTCTCTATCGCACTTACGTCCGAACGTACAAGTGCGACAGAGAGCGAAAACTTCGTTTGCTGTTCGCGGTAGCGCCCCAGGGCCTATACTCCGAACTTCGTATCGCGCCGTCCCTTTCACTCTCGTGTTACCTATAGTAGTATATGACTGAAAGGGACGGCACGATACAAAGTTCGGATTTCGATTTTCGGAGTAGCCCCTCAATATTATTTCTTAACTTTCAATGGTTGACCACCGCGGCCGCTACCGCAGGCCGCTCCCGCTGCAGGCTTTTAAGAGCGCTTTAATAAAATGTAGTGGGTCCACTAGCGCCACTCGTAAATAATTGTAATTATTTAAATTTAACGATATATAACTAAAAAAGGGGGCTGAGCTCAAAATTAAAACGGCCGTTTTAATTTTGGACGCATAGATTGACGAATCCAGCAACGTAAAAACTAGTTTGATGGATTTAAAAAGTACTTAAATACAAACTATAGTACGTAGCGGCCCCCTTTTTTAGTTATATATCGTTAAATTTAAATAATTACAATTATTTACGAGTGGCGCTAGTGGACCCACTACATTTTATTAAAGCGCTCTTAAGCAAATTGTTTTTTTCGAATTTATGGCATTGTTGGGTTCAGAAAAAAAATAAAAACCGACTCCAAAAAACACTAAAAAGTAAAAAAATAATTGCCTTACTTTTAACATGAGACTTTACGTTTCTTATCCAAAGAAATTGTCTAAAGTTGACGAAATGGCATCGACTACAAAAAATTTTTTCTCACTTGTCAGTGAATCATTACCAGAGTGCATCTCATAACGATTCCAATAAGCTCAAACACGGATAAACTACAATGTTTTATTACGGAGTTCCGTTGCTTAACTTCCGGATTCAATTACCAGATCAGGTTGATAGTGACATATACAGAGATGTACAAAATGGTTTTAAAAAAGCATTTAAATACAAAATGCAAAATACTTTTCAGATTTACTATTTCAAATGCAAAATACCAAATAGTTTTGCGTTTTGTATTTCAAATGCTAAATGCAAAATAGGTATTTTCAAAATACTTTTTCAAAATAAAATACCTTTTGACCAAATCGAATGACATTTTTATTCGTTTTAGGTAGAGATACAATGCCGAGCCGAATGCCACCTTATGCATGACATTTTGGTCATATTTATCAGTACGCGTATCAATAAATTCTGTTATGTTATTAATAATAATAATACTCACTTAAAATAATGTAAAAAACTAGACTAACGAAAAGATAGCCATGGCTTCATTTTGTGAATTGTGTCGCCATTTATTTCGGTTGATTGTGCATCTAATTCTTATTTTATTTTTATTACACTTGTCTTTTATTAATAAGTTGTTTACATTATCTAAATTATCTTGTTGTAGTACAGTACATAGCCGTTCCAGTATTGTAGGGATAACAACAACACTTCAATATCATAAAAGTAGGTAATCAAATCAAATCAGTAACCACTTCACCAGCACCAGCACCAGCAAACAATAAATCCGTGAAATCGAATCGTCGGCGTCAGCGGCGTTGCATTTTTATAGCCATAGATAATGTTCGTCGTTTTCGTTTGACATTGACACTAGTCAGACATAAGGAGCGCACTCTGACCAAAGAAGAAAATCGCACAGTGTAGGGTTCCGTTGTTGCCCGTCCATCACGTCACCGGTCATATGCGGAATTACGGACCCGTAAAAGGGTTTTTACTGATCTCAGTACTGATGTTGTACTTTTTTGAGATGTTGTGTTGTATACATATTTTTGCCCTTTACGGTAATATATTGCTTAGCTGAGATAAATTCATCGTATATACTACTACCATGATTTTTTTCACATGCCTGCCGTTTAGCCGGCAGGGGGGGATACGACCATAGAAAAAATTATCACTTCAAAGCTTAATATCACGCCAACCGATTCTTGAATCAAAAAATGCTTTTAGAAACCTATTTAATAATATTTTTGAAAGAGCTATCCAACGATACCCCACACGATGGGGATTGGAAGAAAAAATAATTGCACCACCACTTTACATGTAGGGGAGGTACCCTAAAAAAATTTTTTTTAATGACTTTTTTCTACCGTTTTGTCGGCGTCATTGATATGTATACTCATGCCAAATTACAGCTTTCTAGTACTAACGGTTACTGAGAAAAGCGGGGGACGGACGGTCATGGCGAAACTATAAGGGTTCCTTGTTTACTACGGAACCCTAAAAAGGGCACACATGGCTAGCAGGCGCCTCTATCGGTCAAATTCGGTAATACAAGCGTCATTCGTTCATTTCATTTTGTTTGACTGGTAATCTGGCTAAACTTAATCACAAAGTATTTTGCATTTTGAAATGAATATTAAAATGCAAAATACATCTCAAAAGGTATTTCAAATAAAATACAAAATGCTTTTTACTAAAAGGCATTTAAATGCAAAATACAAAATAGGTATTTTGCATTTTGTATTTGCATTTTAAATAGAAGTATTTCAAATAAATCGCATCTCTGGACATATATTACATCAGTACCATTTAAATTGACTTCGTCATAGTCACTTGCGTATCTTGATCGAAATATCTTAATACCACCCATGCAATACTAGGAGTTTTGGATGACCATCCGTGGTCTTCTTCATCAGTTCTCGTTCACCAAATGTTGCTGTCTGAATGCAAATGCTTGATTTATTACCGAAAATACTAAAATGGCTATATGTTTCCCTTGAATTTTTGAGCAGTTCCCTCAATTAATTCTTCATGGATACCATCATCAGAGCTAGATTCTGGTAACAACGGGACCAACCTTGAAGCATATGCTTTTAAACAAAGAAAAGATTTTCAAATCGGTTCATAAACGGAGGAGTTCTGAGGTAACACACATTAAAAAAAAGTCGGTGAAAAATGAAATACTTTTCGGTTTGTAAGAAGACATCATCTAAAATAAGGACTCAAAATGTATTAGTACCTATTAAAATCCAAGTTTTTTTTTATTCAAGTGACGATGAGTTTCTGGGGTTATATTATATCGGTCATTTTTATATTGTTTAAAAAATATGTGAAGACTGTTATATAAGTAGGTAGCATACCACAATCCAAAGACCTTTTTAGTAAAAATCAGGACATAAACTTATTTATTTGCATAAATAATAATTATTTCACTAAATTAAACCAAATCGAGAACATAAGACATTTTACAAATAGGTCGTGGCCGTCGCTTTCACTCTCGTGTTATACACCATAAGAGTGAAAGGGACGGCACGATACGAAGTTCGGATTTCGATGTTCGGAGTAGGCCCTCAGAGATGCACTATTAAAGTTTGTCCGAATAATCGGGCTCACGGTGAATATAATGACACCTATCCGCCCGATCAGGTAATAGTAGAAGAGCCGACGACACTGAACCTAGTTCGATAAGACTCCCAGATGATATATATATTATAAGATACGTCATTCCTGGGGGAACACGAAACGGCTATGCTGCAATGCAAAAAACCTGATGGCAATAGTAAAAAAAATTTTTCAAAAAAAATAAAATTTCCGGTTTCTAGTATGATAAGTCTCCCAGGTTTCGTTTGTTTCTCAATACAGGGGAGGGGTAGGACTATACGATAATGCAGTGCTGCAAGCCCCCCTGACTGGCCTTGTCAGTGGCAGCAGTATGATAAGTGACGCCAATATTGAGGTATCTAGTATGATCGGCCTCCTAAAAAACCAAGGCTCACCTGGAAGATCATCAATTTCTGTGTAAGAAAAACCACTGCTGCCTTTTCCTAATAGTGGAGAAGGTGGTGCTGCAGCGATTGAAGGAGCTCAGTACACTAAACCTAATTCGATAAGACTCCCAGATGATATGTATATTATAAGATACGTCATTCCTGGGGGAACACGAAACGGCTATGCTGCAATGCAAAAAACCTGGTGGCCATAGCAAAAAAAATTTTTTCAAAAAAAATAAAATTTCCGGTTTCTAGTACGATAAGTCTCCCATGTTTCGTTTGTTCCTCGATACAGGGGAGGGGTAGGACTATACGATAATGCAATGCTGCAAGCCCCCCTGACTGGCCTTGTCAGTGGCAGCAGCATGATAAGTGACGCCAATACTGAGGTGTCTAGTATGATCGGTCTCCTAAAAAAAAAAGGCTCATCTGAAAGACCATCAATTTCTGTGTAAGAAAGCCACTGCTGCCTTTTCCTAATAGTGGAGAAGGTGGTTGCTGCAGCGATTGAAGATAGTGATTTCGATTATAGAGCTTATTTAACGCTTAATAACGGCATTCGAAACTTTCCCTCTCTGTCGCACTTGCAAGTTTGCACATAAGTGAGACAGAGAGGGATAACTTCGTTTGTGGTTCGCGGTAGCCCCTCTGGGAGACTTATCGTACTAGAACCCGGAATTTTTTTTTTTTGAATTTTTTTTTTATGGCCACCAGGTTTTATGCATGGCAGCATAGCCGTTTCGTGTTCCCCCAGGAATGACGTATCTTATAATATATATATCATCTGGGAGTCTTATCAAACTAGGTTTAGTGTCGTGGGCTCTTAAACTATAATACCTAATAAACATTATCACCAATTTTGTTTTGGTTGTAAAACCTGTGTGACTGACAGACCGACAGACGGACGCGTGACTTGCGTGAGTGACAGTTTGCGGACGGGTTGCGTTTGGACCCTGCGGGCACGGAACACTAAAATGCATTGAAAATTATAAAAGAACTACAAAATAAATTCTAAGGATTCAGTAATGACTAAAAACACGCGCTGCACTGCAGCAGTCCGGCGCAATCTTTTGTTTCGGGCGCGTTGGCGATGTTTTTTATACAGAACCGTTAATATTTTTTTCTACTCGTCGACTGCAATATTTGAATTAAGATATCGTAGACGAAACTAAACTCACATACTTTTCTCTATGGAGCTCCCTTCAACTGAACTCGATCAGTCCAGATCAGTCTCCTGTCAGTATTCTATCATTCACTACGGACTGACGAATATTATTTAAAATATTTAATTTTCATCAGTCTGGGCCATCAGTCCGTCAGTCCGCGGGTGATACGATCATTTTGTCGTCAGTCTGACCAGACTGATGGACTGAACTGACGCCAGAATGAGCGTGTAACCGATGTCTAAATAGACCAATCACATGTCTAAACGTGGTTCCCGACTACAAAAGCATACATTATATAACGATTGTGATTGTCTAATTAAGGATTGTCCAAGTTAGGTTCGAGACTTCAAAAGCTAATTATATAACTATTGCATACACTATTATTTCTACGAGTCAACGGAAATTAATTAAACAAACTAGTCCTGCGGAAATGGAGATTAGGCACATGGGTCGGGCGTTCGTTGATGTCTTTTGTTCTATGTCTGCGGCGTCACGTGATTGGTCAATTTCATAAGAGTACAGTAACGGCGACAAGGTGATTGGTCTGTTTCATAAGAGTTCAATTGAAGGAAGCGCCATAGAGAAGTATGTGATTTTAGTTTCGTCCACGATATCTTAATTCAAACATTGAAGTCGACGAGTAGAGAAACTACTATAAAAATAATTATATTTTCCTTGTGAATCAAATATCGAATATTGTTATAAGTATTCCTACTTTTAAATGAGTTACATGAATAAATAAAGGCCAGACAGATATGTTTATTTTCACTGTTCTTATACGTATTAAAAATATACGTTGGAGTGTTTTATTTACATAATTTTATATAGTTTACAAGAGTAAAGTGGGAAAAAGACATAGCAATATATGACCAAAAGTAATCTAAAACTAAATTATAAACTTTTCGGTGTTATTATGTAAAGTCCACATTTGTATCATCTTACCGTATCGTATCGCCGATCAAAGTTAGGACAAATGTAAAAACTTGCATATTAACATTACACACACACACGCACATCCACACATACACACACACTCACACACCGCAGCCATAATAACATTATTCTTCTATACAAGTACGTAGCGCTGGAGGTGAGCAAGGTTGCCAGAGCTCCCGAGGATGCACTGTGTTGAGAGCGAGGGACCTAAATTTGTCCCTTCTGTTGTCAACACAGTGCATCCCCATAAAGGGTCGGCAACGTGTACGTGACTCCTTTGGAGTTGCGGGCGTCTATAAGCTGCGGTGGTCGCTTACCATCAGGTGGACCGTAAGCTTGTTTGCCGCTGGCGTTTTATAAAAAAAAAACACGTTTTGCTGTACGTATAGGGTCGGTAGGTGGGTTTACGGCTTGTTAATTTGATGCGCCAGTTTGCGACCACTTGGATGAGTTGATGAACTGAGAGGATATTTGTTTTTTAATATATTCCCATTCAATAGCTAAGCCGACATATCAGCGACAATCTTAACCTGAGTATTTAGATTTTTCTTTAACTGGAAGTACATTATGTTTGTGTTTTCGACATTCAAAAGCATCCCGTTAGCAGTAAACCAATCAGATATCCTTTGCATTGTTAGGGTCAGTCTAGTTTCTAAGCTGACGAGATTATCGGCTGCCGTTATCACACACGTGTCGTTATATTAAACAACAGTATAAAAAACCGGCCACGTGCGCGTCGGGCCACGCACAGTGTAGGGTTCCGTAGTTGCCCGTCCATCACGTCCCCGGTCATATGCGGAATTACAGATCCGTAGAAGGGCTTTTACTGATGTTGGTGTTTATGCTTGCATCTATTTCGCACATCTTTGTATATGTATGTATTGACGGCTTCAGAGAGCCTACCGCGAACCGAAAACGAACGAAATTTCAATATCTCCCTCTTTGTCGCACGAATATGCAAGTGCGACAGAGGAGATATTCGAACTTCGTTCGTTTTCGGTTCGCGGTAGGCCCTCAGTCTTATCCTTACTTCATGGTGCCATAACTATTTTCGAGTGAGTACACCTACTGGTGCAGTGTGTAGTTTTTATTTATTTATTTTAGAACCACATTACATCTATCATTACAGCTAGGTAACCAATGCGATAGTGTAGCACAATCTTACATATTAGGTTATACAATTTATAATTCCATATAACATAATTCAAACATAGTAATTTTTGTGAATTCATTGTAAGAACAATAGAATATATCCATTTTACTATGAACTCGGTTAAGCGTACGCAGGGCCCTTGTCCATGGCGCCTCACGCAGCAGGCCGGTGCGCGCGCGCGGCACGGCCAGCAACGGCGGCTGGCGCCGGCGCCACACGTATCGCTCCGGCACGCACAGCCCTACTATAGCCAGAAGCTCCGGGTTACTGGCTTTACCACGCAACAATTTAAATATATATGATGCGAGGGCCGATTCCCTCCTGACTTCCAACTTGTTGTAGCCCACCATTCCTAATACGAATAACGTTGGGTACATTAAAGGATAAAACGGGTAGACGCCATACAATTTTAAATATAATAGCCTTACAAATTTATTTTAGATTCGTTCCAACATGAACTTGTACTTCGCTTCGTGCGGGCTCCATACACCTGAGTTACCCTCCAAGTGGCTTTTAACGAGTGCTTCATACAGTGCACGTATAGCGCTTATATTTGTAAATCTTTCCGACCGCCGCATCACGAACCCCAAGTTTCTGTACGCTTTTTTACAAATTGCAATAATGTGTTTTCTAAACAAAAGATCGGACGTGAAATGTACCCCCAAGTCACGCACCTCTGTGAGACGTTCCATCGGTTCTCCCTCTACTTCATATCGATGATGTATTGCGCTGTGAGACCGGCTAAAGGATATTGTTGAACATTTGGACACATTAAAGTGAAGTTTATTATTCTGGCTCCATTGTACGACTCGATCAATATCCTCCTGCAGCGCGCGACAGTCCGAGGCATCCCGGATCTCTCGCACAAGCTTAAGATCATCGGCGAAGAGTAAACATTCTGAATTCCTTACTACTTCGGGGAGATCATTAATCATTATAACAAAATTCAATGGACCCAAATTGCTGCCTTGACTGACTCCTGATCTCGTGTAGTACGGCTTCGATCTGCAATCATCATAATCCACGTACTGGCGCCTGTCCCGCATATAGCTGGCTAAGAATGCCAGTGTATGCGGTGTACATCCCATGCTCCCCAGCTTCGTCAGTAAGATGTCGTTATCTACCGTATCGAATGCCTTTTTAAAATCGAAGTACGTGACATCTACTTGACCACCGGCATCCACTACTGGTATCATTCGGGACATAAGGTGTAACAAGTTGCCCTCAGTGCTGCGTCCCTCACGGAAGCCATATTGTGAGTCAGATAGTTGGAAGCTGACCTGCTCTTGTAGAGATCGCTGTATGCAGGATTCAAATACCTTCGCAGGGGCGCTCAGCACTGCTACTGGCCGATAGTTACACACGTTATAGTTATAGTATGGCACTTCCAAGTTCTCAAGACAGAACTAGACCTGAGGACCTACTCCGAACTTCGTATCGTGCCGTCCCCTTCACTCATATAGTGTATAACAAGAGAGTGAAAGGGACAGCATGATACGAAGTTCGGAGTACAGGCTAAGTTACGCGGCCTGCGTCAGTTTGCGGCCTTCTGAAGAACGAAGTTTTTTCAATTAAGGATATTTACATTTTTACATGCCTTAAAGAAATAGTGAGTCGTATGCTAGCAGCCATTGAATGGGAAAATATAAAAGCAAATAAATATCCTTTCAGTTAGGTGTTCCTTAGGTGTTGCTGGTAGCGCTGGTAGGACCGGTGCGGCAGGATTCCTGGAAATGGTGAGGTATCTGTAGAAATACGCATAAAGGTTACACACGTAATAATTTAATGGCATGCAATTTATCGAAAAATAAATGTCGTAGTTTAGAAAAATACATATACATTTTTTTCATTTCATTTTGCTTTGTTTTATGTTTATAATATGTACATTTGTCATGTGTGTTTGTTGTCTTATCATGTTTTCACTTAATGAACCCTACAAGACACCAGCGAAAAGAGCGATAGGAGTGCGCGCAGTTGGAGCGTAGCCTGGGGAAAATCCAGAGGATAAACCTCCGACTCGACCACGTGGGTGGTTTTGAACACTGGAATACTCTAAGAGTTTGCGCTCCAGTGAGATTGGTAGAGTGGTTTCAACCGAATCTGAGGTGTGAGTGGAATTGAGCTACTGCGAGGTTTGTCGCTGGTTCACTAAACCTGGCCTAGCTGAGAAGAGTCCAGCAAGAAACTTAGCTAGGCCCGACCTGGGTCGGACTAACTACCTGGTATGCGGCGGTACCGAGACGAATAGCGACTATATGTGTCTGTGTTGTTGCAATAGCACGTTGGACTTCCCCGCACACTTATGCGTACACTTAGTTGTTCCCGCCAGCTGATGCCGGGCCGGGGATACAGGGTGCGTAACCTGTATCAGTTGGACGTCGTAAGCGCAGCGTTTCATCTTTCAATGGATGCTGTGATTACGTCGTCCGGGTCCGTGGTCGCAGAGTTACGACAAAGGGAGGAGGGATGGAAACGGATTCCTTAGAATGGGGAGCGTTGTCAAAATACCGTCTGGTAGTTTGCATAAAGAAACCTTACATGGGTCAATCAACTTTTTCTTGTTGTTATTCTGTCCCGTCAGCGAGGAGACAACAGTAACCGAGTTTCTTAGAAAGATGTTTATATTATGAGCTTCAAGCACGCTCAAGAGATGACCCATGTCCAAATGGATTTATAATGATTGCTAAAACTTATGTTTGGTACCTAGATCTAAACCCTATAAAATCACAATTTTAAAGAGTGACTCAGGAGACGTAACCACGGTAACGAGCAACAAAGAATAGTTGATCCACCCACATGGTGCTAATCCCTATGTCGTGGTACAGACTAAGGTTCGACTGGTACCCCGGGGCACCAGTTGCCCTACGGAGAAAACGACTTTGAATGACCTAAAGCGGCTTGAGCGATGTCATAGGCACGTGAGCAAAAGCTACACTTGGATAAGACATGATTGGACGAACACAAGTTTCGTACAGTGTCAGCTTATTTCTAAGTGATATTTTACTAAACTTGTTAATTATTATCGACCCAAGCCTTCCTAGCACGAACAACGCATGGTTGCGTACCCTACTGATGTGGCTACGGAAAGTCAGCGTTCTGTTGAGGGTTACTCCAAGATATTTGACTTCCTTGGCCCCGGGGATGGGCCGGTCAAATATTAGAGCCTGTACTCCGAATTTCGTATCGTGCCGTCTCTTTCACTCTTGTGTTATTCACTATATGAGCGAGAGGGACGGCACAATACGAAGTTCGGAGTAGCCCCTCTGGATCGGAGCCACCCGCCTTTCCGTGCTTACCCTGAAAATGTCGTTCGTGAATAAAGAATAGAGTGGGAGAGAGCACGGAGCCTTGCGGAACTCCGGCCCGGATGGGATGTAGGTCCTAATGCGTTCCCTCTAGTCTGTATCGAAAGCTTCGATCTCTGAGAAAATTTCGTATGGTGAGTACGAGTCTGTCAGGCATATCGAGCTGATATAATGTAAGTTTATGCCAGACCTTGTCGAAGGCTTTCGCCACGTCGAAGAAGATAGCACCGGTCCTGAGCCACTGTTCCTTCTGTACTGTTTGTATTATGTATGTGTAAAGAATAAATGTTTGAATTGAATTGAAAATATAAGCAGGTTTCACACGGTCCAGACTGACAGTAGTCTGCCTTTCAGCGGTGCCGATGGCCATCGATTTGGTATTGCGAGACACTACTCTGTAGCGGCTGTGTAGGGTGTTTGTAACGATCGTCAGACCGTATCGTCACGCAGAAAAACGTGATGTCGCCAAGTCTAAATACAAATGACATGGGCTATACGTGGCGGGAAGTTGGAGTAGGATGTAACTCTGCCATTTTAACCCATAACAGTGTACGTCGTCGGTCTCGTAGGAAGAATTAGAGGTACGAAGAATTCTTCAGGTAAACGCAGCGGTTCGCCATAGACGAGTGCTGCTTTCGAGCAATACCTTTAGTATAAGTTTTTTCGAAACGTAAACACTAACGAAAGCGTTTGCGTTTAGTCTTTACATTCAGATAGTTTATTGGTAAAATGGTTTTTACATGTCACTAAAATTACACAATTACAATTTACAAAGATGTCGATGAGAAATAAATAAAAATAAATTAACTAACAGAAAAATTTAAAATCAAAGACACAATTAAAAATAGTAAGTTAAGTACAATGATTATACGATGGAAGTGGCAGCGAAAAAAACACTTTTTCAATTAGGAACCTAGAGAAACTCGTCAACCCTGTAGTATGCTTGCTGTTCGAGGAAAATTTTCAGAATTTTTTTTGAAAGCTATGTCACTGTCGACCGACTTTATTTCCAATGGGATCTTATTATATATTTTAGTCCTACGACACTCGGCGACTTTCGGAGCTTGGCAAGTCGTTTTACGGGAGCGAGTAGCAAGGGTTGCCTGCGGCTTTCACCTCCGCCTTACAATTTGTTAATTTGGTATTTAGACAGATTACGTCTA
Source organism: Epiblema foenella (assembly GCA_963556455.1). Classification (NCBI taxonomy): domain Eukaryota; kingdom Metazoa; phylum Arthropoda; class Insecta; order Lepidoptera; family Tortricidae; genus Epiblema; species Epiblema foenella. The sequence goes on along the minus strand of OY747121.1, from coordinate 10,314,959 downwards.
ACTTATTGGCATGCAGACAATATATGAACTGTGGGAGCGTCAGTATTTTATATTTCTTGAAAAGTTCCTTAACTGGATGGTCAAGAGGTTTCTTGGCAAGTATTCCTATTCCTCGCTTTTGCAATTTAAATACCCTTTCACGATGAGCAGACAGGCGCCAGATTAATATAAATAGAGTTGAAATATCCGTAGTATGCAAGTTTCAATTTGTATGGCAACAAACAGTTACCAGCAAAGGCCACCAGAGGCGCTGTTCGCGTCGCCATACAAATTGAGAGTAAACGCGTCCTTTGTGTTTATGTTTCGAAAAAACTTATACTAGAAGTACAGAACGGTTGCTTAAGAGCACTAGAGGGAGAGCGCTGTGCCAGCGTCATTACGACACAGCGCTGTTTTCAACTGGCGATGATATAACAGAATTACATTCTGTTTCCTTGGAGAGATAGATGGTGGTTAGTTCACGCTTGGATGTGCCCAAGTCCGCTAGTCACCCGGCGACAAAAATATTATTTTGTTATGTGCTCGAAGATCTCCAGATAAGGGAGATTACAGATTAAATAGGACAGATTCGAACTGACGGCCTCCGACGTTGTGACAATACCAAAACGAGCAATCCAACCGTCCACGAACTGATTCGCTACCTCCTTGGCACCAATGGATATCATGGGCCACCGTGAAAGTCGGTCGATCGCGGCCAGACAATAGGAGCTATATAGCAGTTAGAAATTGGCATTGCCCGATGATATCCACATGAACATGCTTCAATCTCTAATCTCTGCTGTAATCTAATAATGTAATGTGTTGCGGACAGCTTACCTTACTGCTTTGGCACGAAAGGCACCTCAGGCTCACGAGCCCACGCGCGGCGGCGGCGGCGGCGGCGGCGGCGGCGGCGGCGGCCCTGGTTGACGGCCGCACGCAGCCGGCGGCACCGAGTCGTGCAGTTGCGCGTGCGGAAGAAAAACGTCTTGTAATTTCTTCATAAATTTACGAAAAAAGAGGATCCAGGACAAATTCGTCACTTTCATAAAAACGCAATTATATATATTTATTATTTAGTTCGCTGTGTACTAAAGTTTATTATTTGTTCAACAAATAATGAACCTAGTGAACGAAACGAACTAAGTTACCACCTAAGGCCACCAGAAGCGCTGCTTTTATCCATACAAATTGAGACTAAACGCAAATGCGTTCGTTTGTTTTGTTTCGAAAAAACAAGACTTAGACTATGAGTACTGATATGCTCATGGCAACCCGAGCCCACGAACGTGACTGCGAAATGATGACGGGCCGCTTCCGGCGGCTTACTGGCCTCGCGTGGTACTCACCGGGTATTCTCGCGGCCACGTCGCGCCGCCGCGCCGCGCACGGACGTGGCCGCGAGATGATGAAGGGCCGCTTCCCGCGGATCTCCGTTAACGGACTATGAGACAATTTCTGATTATCAGTAATTTATTTCATACAAGAACAAGAATTTCTAGAATACAAGATTTTTTCCTGTAATGAAATTATCTCTACTCGCGAAAATGCAATAGAATGTTCTAAAATTTCTACTACTGCCTATGCTGTGGACAAAATCCATACACAGTTGACGTGGTGAAATAACTACTACTAAACAAACTGTCATACAAAGCATCTTGCTGCAAAGCTCGCTGCCTAAGGGCCTTCCGCGAACAGAAAATAACATATCTGCTTCTCTATCGCACTTGCACATTCGAGTGACACATGCTTTGTTTTCGGTTCGCGGTAGGCTCTCTGACGTATGTGGTTTGTAATAGGTCCGTCGTGATGAGAGCCCGCATATTGCACGGCGCACATACAACGCGTCTCGCTGCGAAGCCTCTCGGTGCTCGATGTATGGGGCTTGTGCGGGAGGGCCTCGGCGGCGCTGGAGCCGTGGAGCGGGCCCGCCAGCTTGTTGGACAGCTCGTCCACATCCTGAAAGTATTTCATTATCATTCTTCCAGCATGTAAGAGGAAAAATCATTCGTTGAGTTAACTATATAAATTAACATGTAAGGTATCTTAACATTTTCTCTTCAAAGTACGGTCATAGTTTTGAGATTTGTATTAGTTAGAAGATCCGACGAAACTGAACCTAGTTCGATAAGACTCCCAAATGATATACATATAATCAGACACGTCATTCATGGGGGAACACGAAATGGCAATGCGAAAACCTGGCGGCGATAGTAGTTTTTTTTTTAATATAAAAAAAGTGTGTGTCAGCTCCGACGCACGACTGGAGTTTACTCTTTACGAACGATTATAAAATATATTAGTAAAGATTAGTGAATAAGGATCAATGAACTCGTTTTTTATATTACCGTAAAGTGGGGCTATTCGAGACCCAAGGGAACCCACTTTACAGTACTGAAATCATGCATGTTACATTTATTTATATGAATAAAGACTTAGCGCGTAGACGTTATCGATATCGATAAATGTTGACCAGTGCCTTTACATGACCGTACTCGCTAGCGACTGCGTAAACGATTTAGTATGCCGATTCTCAGTTCTATTGCGTAACCGCCAGAGGCGCTACCCTTTTGCCTATACAAATTTTTACGCAGTCGCTAGCGAGTACGGTTATGTAAACTGATGGTAAAGGCACAGAGACGTCCGCCTCGAGATCGCGACAACACAGACACTTGTAGCCTCTATTCGTCCCGGTACCGCCGCATATCGGGTAGGGTCAGTCCGACCCAGGTCGGGCCTAGCCGAGTTTCTTGCTGGACTCTTCTCAGTTCGGCTAGGTTTAGTGAACCAGCGACAAAACTCCCAGTAGCTCTATTCCACTCACACCTCAGGGCCTGTACTCCGAACTTCGAAATCCGACTTCGTATCGTACCGTCCATTTCATTCTCGTGTAAATTCACTATATGAGTGAAAGGGACGGCCCGATACGAACCTGGATTTCGAATTTCGGAGTAGCCCCTCAAATTTGGTTTAAGCCGCTGAACCAATCTCACTGGAGCGCAAACTCTTAGAGTATTCCAGTGTTTAAACCGCTCTCGTGGTCGTGTCGGAGGTTTCCCCTGAATTTTCCTCAGCCCAATCTCCAACCGCGCTCTCCTATTGCTTTATTGTGCCCGGTCTAACAAAAAAAAGGACCAGGGTTATCGTGCATCTACACGGAGAAAGAAAAAATATAAAAAAATATCGTATTAGGCGGCGTGCTGTCTTCCTTGTTATTTTCTATTTTTATAAATTCAATCACAAATAATCTCTCTTCTCATTCTCACTATCACCGATCTTCAGATTTATTCGCAGGGTGATTTGCCATCCGTTATCAGCACTGTAAATAATGACCTGGTGCGTATCCGAAATTGGAGTCATAGTTTTGGTCTTAAGGTTAACCCCTCTAAAACCCAGGCTATCATAATGAGGGCTATCGTTTTTGTGCTCACCAGTTGGCGCCACTGTCGAGTTATTAAGGTCATGAGAACGAAGTTTGCATTTAAATCATGTTTAAAACCTTAAAACCGTACCGTAAAATATTGAACATCCTGCATTGTAGCGCAATCCCGTTTTGTTCAGGAAAAAAGGAGGAAATAAGTTTCCGAAAGACAAAACTGTCTCAAAGCACTGACAATCATTGACCCGTAACTCATATTTGCCATAATCAAGCTCAGGTATTGCAAAATACTCACCATATTGTTCCAATTAGATATTAACCCGCGTATTGTAACCACAAAGAGTGACATTTGACATTTCGGAGACCTCATGCTACACTAGCGCCCTCTAGCGGCAAATTATTACGCGATAGCTCCCATTGGGAGCTCAAAATTTGTCCCAAGAATCGATTTTAATAGTGTTTCACCGACTTATTTCGATAATGTCTTACTTTTTTCTACACAAGTAAAAAAAATAGGCATTATTATGGATAGGACTTTATCTTGGGTACCTCAAGTGAACGAGGTCAGCAGGAAGATGTTTTAGGCAGTAGCTTCTCTGAGAAGGCTACGTAATTTCCTGCCTATTGCCAGACTTACGGCTTAGTATTTACATGTATCCCAATTAGACTCGGCGATCACTGATTAGGGGCCGCACGGTCCGGTGTCCTAGGCACACACTTACGGACCCGGACGATGTAATCACAGCGTCCATCGAAAGATGGAACGCTGCGTTTACGGCGTCCAACTCTGACACGACGGCATTTAGGCATTCTCGCCGGCGGGGACGTCCACCGCGCGATCGCGACAACATTGACACATATAGTCCCTATTCGTCCCGGTAGAGTCAGTCCGACCCAGGTCGGGCCTAGCTGAGCTTCTTGCTGGACTCTTCTCAGCTAGGCTAGGTTTAGTGAACCAGCGACAAAACTCCCAGTTGCTCGATTCCACTCGCACCTCAGATTTGGTTGAAACCGCTCAACCAATCTCACTGGAGCGCAAACTCTTAGAGTATTCCAGTGTTCCGAACCACACGCGTGGTCTTGCCGGAGGTTTTCCCCTGGCTATTTAGTGTTCCCCCGTGAATGACGTGTCTTACTATATATATGTTATCTGGGAGTCTTATCGAACTAGGTTCAGTGTCGTCGGCTCTTAAAACTATATGGCATGATACCTTTGGGTATGGTCTTCAAAACTCACAAGTCGGTGGCTGCTTACCATCAGATGGACCGTACGCTTATTTGCCACCGGCGTTGTATAAAAAAAACCCGTTGAATGGAAAAAAATAGTAATTTGACATTTTTTAGTTGTGAAATATTGCGTTTAAGCACATAGTTGCCATACATTTTTCTTTTATTGAAACATGACAATTCTATTGGTAACTTTCAATTTAAATTTACACTATAAAAAAACCGGTAAGTGCGAGTCCGACTCTCGGTGCGCAGGGTTCCATACACAAATATGTAGTAGTCCCGACCCAATTAATTCAGGAAAATCTCAACAACATGATGTACAAATTGAATGCTATGGGTACAGCGCAACTATCGGCGAATTTTGTTACAAATTTGAGCGACTGAATAACTTAGTATGTATGGCGGTTTTTCAAGGATAATTTAATTTTTTATCACGTGAACCGATATCATTTTAGGGTTCCGTACCAAAATGGTAAAAAAGGAATCCTTATGGTTTCACTCTGTCTGTCTGTCTGTCTGTCTGTCTGTCTGTCACATCGCTAATGTCAAATCTGAAGAACTACTTATGCTATAGATTTGAAATTTGGAATAGTTATACATAGAACATGACTTTTTTAAATATTTTTTTTTATTTTGTGTGGAAAATGACAGATTGACGGTGGTTCAAAATTTGAAAGTCTAGTTATTATGTCGAGTGGGGTGTCATGTGAAAGGGCTTGGGTTGCACATTCTGAAACAATTTATTTTTTTTACTTTGAGTCATTTTTGTTTTATGAGGGAAAATGTAAAAAAAAATACCGTTCCCCCCTTATCTCCGAAGTTTACCAAGAAAAAAATATAAAATTATCATATAACATTGATATCAATGTATATTTTATAGGAAAAATATAACTGTAGCTCTATCTAGTTTTTCTTTTTTTATCGTCAAAAAACATGTATGTACTAAGCTGGTAATTTAATCACTTTTGCATGTACTTTTGTTTTATAAATTCCTAAGAGTTTATGCTGAAAGTACCTTCTTTCAAATAAAGAAAAAAAATGAAATCGGTTTACGTGATAAAGAATTATATCCTTGAAAAACTACCATTCATACAAAGTTATAACAAAAGTCGCTGATAGATGGCGCTGTATCCAAGGCGTTCAATTTCCACACCATGTTGTTGAGATTTTCCTGATTTAATAGGGTTGAAACCGGTAACCACACTATGGTATACATTTTTGCATGTGTCATATACCCAATTAGAGAAACACAAAAGACGAAAATGAGAGGCAAAGTACACGCATCCGTGACGTCATGACTGCGTGGCCTCGTACTGCCGTTGTATGAAAAGAAGGGAAATTTCCCGTTTTTGTCGTGATATATTGCATTTATATACATCATTGCCACACAATTTCGTTTTCATTTAAACAATTAGCTATTAGTTATTATTAGGTTAGCTGGAAGAGATCCCTCATAGGGATAAGTTCGCCTTTGTACTCTAATCTTATGTGACATGTATATTGTTTTAACCTGTTATTGTGTACAATAAAGTGCTTACATACATACATACAATTTACATTTGGCCAATAAAGAAAAAAAATATTTTAATCAATTTGCCTAATTTACTATTGTGATAATTTGATGCTTTTGTATCCATATAGCCATACTATGTTTATAAATTGCAATATGAGTCATCATCCCTATCAAAGAGAATATAACCACTACGTTCTAATCCCTATTGTAAAAAAGGCACGCGGGGACTTGCCTGCTCGCTGAGTGGGACCCACACACAATCACAACGTGGGACAACAGTCGCACGCACAGTGCGACAAGGGGGCAACATCCCTGTGAGTGGCTATAAGGTAGTCGAGAGGTGAGTCTGCGGGACCCAGGTCCCGGTAATCCGTTCAGCAGGCCGCCGCGCGCCGGCGTTATGACATTTTACGCTTCCAACCTGAGCATAGGTTCCGCTCTTGTGACTCCACTCTGGCCGGCCGGTTAAGGCACAGAGGCGAAGACCGGATAAACGGCCCCTCTGGAATAGAGGTCGGCGGTGTCTCCACTCACCGTCAGCTTGCCACAAACTGGCCCGCGGGTTTATTATTATTATAGCCTTTTGTTCCCATTAGTTTTTTTTTATTAAAAAATATACTTTAATAAATAAAGATATATATTTATACTACTACTTATATAAAATATTCTACATTCATTTTATTCTACTCAACTCAGAATATCAAAGTTAGCAAAGGGTGAATTAAAAACTGAATAAACATAAGCTATTATTTAATATAAAAACCCGGACAAGTGCGAGTCGGACTCGCGCACGAAGGGTTCCGTATCATTATCTATAAAAACGGCAAATAAAACAAGTTTGTTGTATGTGACCCCCCCCTAAATATTTATTTTATTCTGATTTTAGTATTTGTTGTTATAGTGGCAACGGAAATACATCATGCATCTGTGAAAATTTCAACTGTCTACCTACCACGGTTCACGAGAAACAGCCTGGTGACGGACGGACAGACAGATAAGCAGACAGACAGACGGACGGGCGGACGTACGGACGGACAGTGTAGTCCTCCTAGTAATAGGGTCTCGTTTTACCCCTTGGGTGCGGAACCCCATAAATACTCACCTGACACAGCAGGCTGCTCTTGTAGGATTTGTTTTTCTGACAAACTTGTGGTTGTTCTGATGCTGAGCCTGGTATTACATATAATAAATAGTTACAAAAATAGGGTTTACTTAAAAGACATTTCATATCATTTCTGAGCTGATTAATTCAATTTAAGGATAGGTTTTTAAATAATTCATTACAAAACGAAATTAATAAAAGAAATGGACCAATAAATATCTAATAGTACTTTTTTAAATTACCTGACATGGTAGGCTGCTCTGGAAGTTGGATATCTTGTACAACTGAAAAAAGAAGAAAGATAGAAAAAAAAACACAAATTGTGGTTGATCCAGATAAACCTGAATAAAAGTTAATGTATGTTAATTCATTGAATAATCTGCCAGAATTATTCTTATCTGATAATTTAAATTCCACCAATAAAATTAATATACCTAACAATTACAAGTTAAATGTTAATGTTGCATTCTAACTACTTTGGTCTCTTAACTAGTGACAACAATAAAAAATAATAGAAAATTACCAGTTAGATCTGATGGCCTGGATTTTGAATAGCTGTGGTCTTCATGCTTGTGACACCAACTAAAGCAATGATCAAAACTTCACATTAGCTGAAAGAAATAATGTTCATTAATAAAACAATACTTGCCTACAGCTTTTTATTCTATATGATACAGATGAACTTATTCTATATGACACAGAAGGTTACTGGGACTCAATTTCAATTAACTGAAAGCTTTTCATTTATTTTATTTATTTCATACTTGAATAAACAGAACATATGTGTTTAATGAAATGAACCCAACTATAATGTTCAAGTAATAGAAAAACATTACAAAACTACAAGCCCTATAGCTTAGTGTGTGTATAGGGTCGGTAGGTGGGTTTACAGCCTGTTAATTTGATCCGCCCGTTTGCGGCCACTTGGAAGAGTTGATGAACTGAATGGATATTTTCTTGCTTTTTTAATATATTCCCATTCAATAGCTACTAATTAAAACGCATACGATTCACTATGTCCTTAGAGCATGTAAAAATGTAAATATCTTTAACTGAAAAAACATCGTTCTTCAGAAGGCCGCAAACTGACACAGGCCGCCTAACTGGCCCAGCGACCCTACATTATGATAGGATAAACAACTGACAAATTGTGGTTTATGTAAATATATATAAACTCATGCCTGTATATGCCCAAAAGGGGTAATATATCGCGTAATTGTAGGTTTAATGATGGAGAACATTGTGATGTTGCAGTGATAGGTTGCTAGTCCATCGGCCACAACACACTACAACCCGGTTCCTATAGTCAACTCTTACGACACCCACAGGAAGAAAGGGAGAAGTGCTATTCTGACCTGGCACCACACAAAGAAATAGAAAACTATACAAATACATATCAAATGAATCCCGTCAGTTCATTCAGCACAAAAATGGTTACATAAGTGTTTAGTTAGTCTAGTTATGAGTTACGAACTTCTTAATTAAATTGGTTTCCAATGTGACTCTTGGCACGCCGCTTTTAATCTCTTCAAAGAGCAAAGTGCGGTAACTGTCGAGACGCTGATACAAACATTTTGCGTACCTAGTTTGCGGATACTTATATTACGAAGCCGATCACTATTTATGCACTGCAACCGCTTGAGGAGTCCGTCTCCGGAGCCGGTATCTAACTGGTGCATTTAAACGTCGTGTCGTTTACTTGCACAGTTATCGACATAACATTCATTGTAGTACATTTTTGCTATATAAGCTCAGATTAAATATCAACGACACTACTCAATCACGATGATAAAACCGTAATCACTACTTTAGTATAAAATTGAAGGTAAATGATTATGCTCAGTGGTAGTTTTTGACCATAATATAATAGGATGGAGTCTGCTGGCGGCCAAAACCACAAAGTCCACAAATGCCTATTTGCCAACTTCAAATCATATGTCAAGTAATTCAAAACCTGGCGGCAAGAACTTGCAATAACAAGAAAAACGATATTCATGGACAAACGTCAAAATGCTGTCAGAACATCACTAATCATTTTGACAGTTCTCTAAAAAAAAAAAATGTTATGTCTCTTCCGAGTGGCTTCCTATTATCGGCCTGTGTATTACTGGGTCGAGCGTTATCAATCCGAGCCGTCGGACGGACGGACGAAGTTTGCTCAGTATGTAGGCGTATTCCTGGGCTGTACATTATCGCCCCGAACCAAGTTGGATCAGGCCGATAATACTCGGTCAAATAATACACAGCCCAGTAATTCGCTTACATTTTGATTCCTATTATCGGCCTGTACATTATCATGTCTGAGTATTATCATGTCTGTACATTATACGGACCCAGGTTAGGTTACGTTCACAGAGTACTTTTCTATATTTACGTTAGGTTTGACGTGACGCTATCAGGGGCGCTACCGCGAGCCAACGAAGTTTTTCCTCTCTGTCGCACTTGCAAGTTTGCACATAAGTGAGACAGAGAGAGAAATCTTCGTTTGTGGTTCGCGGTAGCCCCTCAGTTACTTCAGTTACTTACAGTGAAGTTAAAAAATGTCACTAACCTAAAGTTACTTTAGTCGTTTTATTGGTCATCCTGATATTACTTTTACATGCTTTGATGACCCATATTTACCCTGGAGTGCTACCGCGACCACAAACGCAGTTTTCACTCTCTGTCGCACTTATATGCAAACTTGCAAGAGCGGCAGAGAGGGAAAAAACATTATCAGTCATACACACTCTTAACAAATTTGTCAGCAATGACTTTCATTCTGGGGCGCTACCGCGAAACGAAGTTTTGTTTGTTTGTTTGTAAGCACTTTATTGTACACAATAACAGGTTAAAACAATATACATGTCACATAAGATTAGAGTACAAAGGCGAACTTATCCCTATGAGGGATCTCTTCCAGCTAACCTTTGAGGGAAGTTTTCCCTCTCTGCCGCACTTACGCCCGAACGTGCAGGTGCGACAGAGAGCGAAAATTTCGTTTGCCGTCGCGGTAGCGCCACAGATCAAATGTGCTGTGGTCGCGTCTTAGTGTAGTGTGACCAGTGTGACCACTTGTTTCTGTCATAAAGTCATATACACTCTTATCTTAAATATCTTATCTAGGACTTGTTTTGACTGAGGCTTCATTGTAACTAGACGTGTTACTTGTTCACAGTCGTAAATGAGTTGTCTTATTGTGTGTTTCACGATTTATGTGATACAGGGTAGTGTTCATTCTGTATGTCTATTTCGTTTCGTGCAGTCTACTAGAGGTTGTTTCTTACTTCTTATAGATGTAACCTAACTTTGACAGTGGCGTAGCTTTGCCGCCTACATTGTCCTTATTTTAGTTTTAATATCTCCTGTAACTCATTGAGACAAAAGCTCTATGGCTGTTGCTGAATTCATCATCATCATCATCATCATTTCAGCCGAAAGACGTCCACTGCTGAACATGGGCCTCCCCCAAGGCTCGCCATTTAGACCGGTCCTGTGCCGTTCGTTTCCACCGGATTCCCGCGACCTTCACCAGGTCATCACTCCACCTTGTCGGAGGCCTACCGACAGCTCGTCTTCCGGTGCGTGGGCGCCACTAAAGCAGTTTCTAGCCCCATCGACCGTCAGTCCTGCGAGCAATGTGCCCTGCCCATTGCCACTTAAGTCTCGCAATTTTGAAGGCTATGTCGGTGACCCCAGTTCTGCTACGGATAATATCCATTGCTGAATTACGATATGCGAATATTGCATTGCAGGTGTTGAACAGTCACAAAACCACAAAGCACCATGTCACTAGAAACATTGTGTGTGAAGACTGAGGCGGAGGAGGTGTGTGTGAAAGAGGAGTGTGACAGCGAGGAGACCGGGGCTCATGTAAAGGAGGAGGCAGAGTGTGAGGACAGTACGGGCTTGTGTGAGCTGTATGCAGACCACCAGATCAAGGATGAGCTTGTGCTGGGCCCCGTGGAGCTGCACCGGCCTTGTGTGGCCTCCACACTTCAGGGTCAGTAGCTTATCATACATATAAGTTTAAGCCTTTCAACAAAACCGAAAATTGATGTTTATGTTTAAATAAATAAATAAATAAATATTTGGCGACAATCTTTCACAAATAAACCTACGGGGCTAGCACAACTGCCGCTGCGACGCGACGCGAGTAGACAAAAATCCACCCTCCTCTTTCTAATTGGCACAGTTCGAGTGAGACAGGAAGCGCTGAGTCGCGCGAGATACGACTTAGCAGCAAGTTATGCTAGCCCACCTGGTCCCAAACTAAGCAAATTTTGTACTATGGGTACTAGTACTAGGTAACAATATACATTCTAAATACATAGAAAACTTCCAAGACTCTGAACCAAATATTTGGGACCTCCAGCTTCAAGCAGGGTCATAAATGTTGCAGTGGCTGTGAGCAGAGCGGAGGAGGCTCGCGGGAGGGCTTGTTCGGTCAGGCTGGAGCGGCTGCGGGTGGACGCGGCGCGGCGCTCGTGCCGGGTCGGGCCGCACACATACACGCTGCGGCGAACTCGCGAGCCGCGCGACTGCACCCACACCTATCAGTGCGACGAGTGCGGCAAACAGTTCACAAACAAGTCGGCTTTAAGAAAACATGTACACACTCACTTGTCGGAGCCTTCTGGAAGTTTCAATAAATCCGCACCTCCAGGTCAGTTGCTTACATTTCATTTATAATAATAAATAAATAATAATTCTTTATTTCAGATTTCTACATCCATATGTTGTTAGTACATTGCAATAGTATATATAAACATAAAACTTATCCGCTAAGGTTAGTAAAAAATAAAATAATCAAAAACTAATTGCCAGCTACAAGCTCCATCTGCTATCATCTGTTCCGGCGCAATGCAAGCTGTTCCAGTGCCTAAGCAATGGAGCATCCAACTTGGCAACCAACGTCTTCAGGATGCCATTCCCACTATCACTCAGCCGCCGCATTAGAGACGCCGTCCTGTTTCGCATTATTGCGTAAAAGTCGTTCGTACGCTCCGCTGCAAACATTCCGGACGCACTGCAATATCGCGGCAGCCCCAATAGCATCCTGAAGACGGTGTTATACTGAACGCCCAGTGCGTTGTCCGCTGGGTGTAGCTTAGGGAATGCAATCCCGACTCGAGATTGCAAATTCGAGATCCCGCGGGATTAGAAATATCAATCCAGCGGGATCCCGGAATTTTCGGGATCCCGTCTAGTTTTAAAAAAATAATAAATTTGGATGACTAAAAAAGCTAATAACTGCTTGTTTGTGTTAGTGAGGTTAAGTAAAATAACATATTACTCGAAAGAAAATAAAAACCTTTAATCTTACCAACCAAAAATAATTATCAGGTTTTAAGGAAATTAACATAGGCAAATTAGGTAATCAAAATAATAAACATATTTCAAAGGAATTAGGAAGTAGTTACGTAAGACGAGTGATTTTGAAAATGACTCCTTAAAAAACAAAGGGTATTAATAGTATCATCTGCTAAACGGCGTCTAATGTCCTTTGCAATGTAACCCGCTGCTGAGAATGCCCTCTCCGACTCAACACTGGTTGGCAATAGCGTTGCGAAGCAATTATATGCAATCGCTGACTACTGCCGCCCAATCCCGTCAATCTCGAACGGGATCTAGTCATATGATGCGTCGGGATTGATCCCGAAAAATTACCCGAGATCTCGCGGGATCGGGATTGCATTCCCTAGTGTAGCTGGCCCACAGACTTTCCAATTATGTCAGGCCTTCCAAATTATAGGATCATTCATGTTTTGTTTTTACACTGGTAAAAAATGCCAGTAGACATTACTGACCTGTTTACACACTAAGTGCGAAGTCGATGTATATCAGCAGTTCAGCATCATTGCAATGTGTAAACAAGCCATAAGGCATTTGACAGAAAGACACAGCCTGTTGTAACTATGTTTGAATAAATGAATGCACATGTAAATATTGTAGCGTGTGACAGGGACAGCGATAGTTCTCGCAGGTTGCCTCCTAGGCTCAATAGAGGTAGACCCCCGGCTCGCTACCAAAAGGACTGAGCCGCGGATTGACTGTGGTTGCGCGCGCGCCATGTTGCCGGCCCGCGCGGTACTTACATACCGCCACTCGCTAGTCGGTTTCGGAACGCCTTACCTAACGGACACGCTCTACCCTTACGCTTTGTATTTGTGTTATGTGTTGTTTGTGACTGGTATGGATTGTATTCAATACACGTCTTAAAGTCAGTGTTGTGTTTTACTTGACAAACCATACGTCCCGCTACAATATCTAATTTAAGAACGAGTTCCATGACATTTGCTGTCTTATCTGAAAAGTATTTATTTGATGTTGCAGCAACTCTACAAACAGTGCAGGAGTCTCGCGGGGGGGCTCGCTCGGTCAGGCGGGGGCTGCGGGGGGGCGCGGCGCAGATACACGGTGGAGGGAATCGTTTCAAATGCAGTGACTGTGACTACCAGTGTAGTAGGGAATCACAATTACAGCGCCACCAGAGCTTACATACTGGGGATTTCGTTTTTCAATGTAATCAGTGTGGTTATAAGACCAATTTCAAAGCAAACATAAACAGGCACGTAAAAACACACACTGGAGAAAAACCATTTAAGTGTAGTCACTGTGATTATAGGAGCAGTCAGAAGTCAAGCTTAGTATGTCACGAGAGAATGCACACCAGAGAGAAGTCATTTAAGTGTAGTCACTGTGATTATAAGAGTAATCGGAAGTCACCGTTAGTGAGTCACGAGAGAAAACACACTGGAGAAAAACGATATAAGTGTAGTCACTGTGAATATAAGAGTAACTGGATGTCACATTTAGTATATCACGAGAGAATGCACATTGGAGAAAAACCATTTAAGTGTAGTCACTGCGATTATAAGAGCAATCGGAAGTCATACTTAGTATGTCACGAGAGAATACACACTGGAGAAAAGGCATTTAAGTGTAGTCACTGTGATTATAAGACCAGTATTAAATCGCACTTAGTAATTCACGAGAGAATACACACCGGAGAAAAGCCATTTACGTGTAGTCATTGTGATTATAAGAGCTCTAGGAAGACACATTTAGTGGTTCACGAGAGAATACACACTGGAGAAAAACGATATAAGTGTTGTCACTGTGATTTTAAGAGTAATAGGAAGTCACAGTTAGTGAGTCACGAGAGAATACACACCGGACAAAAACGATTTAAGTGTAATCACTGTGATTATACGAGCATTTACAAGTCACACTTAGTATGTCACGTGAGAATACACACCCGAGAAAAACGATTGGTACAGACACAAGCTGAGCCACCTACCCTTTCAATTGTTTTTGTATACTTTGTTTTATTGTACCTGTCTTGGTTACCTGTAAATGTATGTATACAATCATTGAATAAACGTCTTATTATTATTATTACTTATGAGTTAAAAGTTATCTATTAGGATTTTTTCTTTGTGTGTTTATATGTAGTCTGATATTTTCCCTTTGTTACTATCTAGTACAGGACTATTGCAGCTAATATATTTTTCTTTATAAAATGTTTTATTCGAACATTAAAAAGGGACTCATTTCAATTTAAAACCTGTTTTATCCGTTTCTAATTCTGCTACCAACAAACAAGCGAAATGGGATTCTGTTACTGTCTAAAACTGTATTGGGTTTAGGGTGGATTTATACCAGGATTGATACGGTGACACTGTGCGAAAAAAACGAACCAGGAAGAGGGTAGATCGCTATGGTGTGTGGGTAGACGGTTGTACACTGTTTTATAGACAACATTTTCAAATAATTTCGTTTCGCAGAAAATGTTTCTCATATTATCATTTCACAGAATAATCATTACGCCGAACACTTACTTTGTAGAAACTCAGATCAAGGATTTTTGATATCAATATTTTTTACTATTTCGATATTCATATCATAGAATTACATATGAAATATTATTTTTTCTGATATTATTTAGTTTACGTAAAAATTATTACCAAGACAATTGTTGTATAGAATTTTGTTTCTCATAAAATAAATCTCATATTATCGTTTCATTGAATAAATCAATTCGTAAAATAATTAATTTGTAGATAACTTTATAGTAGATTTTTATTACAAAGAAAATTTAATGTTTCGATATTCATTACGATATAATTACAAATCATATATTCTTTAACCTTACGTTATTTAGTTAATATAAAACTTATTACGCAGAAAAACATGTTATTGAGTTGCAGTTTCTAAACATTCCAATTCATGCCTTTGACAAAATGCATACCCTCCTATAAAATTACAACACTGCGTTCACAACAACAATGCGGGTAAAAAATCCAGTAAAACTGAACTGTCTTAATTTTCCAACCTATCCGCGTTAGAGTCGATTTTGCCACCACAGGTCTTTCTAGGCTTTTATAAAAAAAATAACCTCGAAGATTAAGACGGACCGTCTTAATCTTCTAACCTACCCGCGTTAGAGTTGATTTTTCCCCAACTGGTTTTCTGGGCTTTTATAAAAAAAAAAATTTTTTATATGTATACATAGTTATTATGTGTTGATGTAAAAGTGCCCTTGTGGCCTATTTGCAGAATAAATGTTTGTATTTGTATTTGAAATACCATGAAAAAAAAACACCGAACAAACAATGTTCGTTAAAACATAATTCTACTGTTTGATAAGTTTCTTAAATAAAGAAATAATAAAATTAAATTCATTGAATTGTGTTTCAGCAAAATATGTTTCTTTGAAGTGAATAAGCGGTGATACAATCATATTCAAAATAAAAATACAAGAACCAAATATTATTTAATGTATGTTTCTGTAAAACGAAATTCTATGATTTTTCTGTCTGCGAAACAATGAAACACCAAACGTAATTCTACGGTTTGATAAGTTTGTTAAATAAAAAAATTATATTACAAAACTCATTGAATTGTGTTTCGGTGAAATATGTTTCATTCAAGTAAATAGTCATTGAAACAATAATAGTCGAAATAAAAATACGAGGGCCAAATATTATTTGAAACATTTTCTGCGAAACAAAATTCTATGAAATTTCTGTCTGCCAAACAAGGGAACACCGTCGCGTGGGTAGACCACAACTAAAACTCGCAGTACGTCAGTTAATCCTTGATAATGGCGCTTGCAACAGTGCCGAAATATCGGGAACTCAAAAATACAAATATACATGGTAAATATCCCGTTTCAAATCGTAATTCTAATGTAAATGACCATGTAAGCTTGAAATCTTATATTGGCTTCGCGTGATGTTTAACCGTCTACAAAATAATAAGTTCTCAGTTTGACCCGTATGTACCTACGTGTGTAGATATGTATGGATGTCATTTTCGTAATGGGCGCCCCGGGGAACCTCGAAGATGACACCCATAACGCTTTATAAGAAAAAAAATATCTGCCATCTTGGGTTTGAAAATGAATGTCACTTATGTAATCGGCACCTCCAGGAACCTCGACGATGACACCCAAAGCGATTTTTAAGAAAAATAAATATCCACCATCTAGAATTTCAGAATGAATGTCATTTTCGTAATCGGCACCCCGAGGAACTACAAAGGTGACACTCATATCGATTTTTAAGAAAAATAATTGTCCACTATCTTGTATTTGCAAATGAATGTCATTTTCGTAATCGGCACCACGAGGATCCTCGAAGATGACACCAATATCGATTTTGTAGAAAAGTAAATGCCCGCCATCTTTGATTTGAAAATGCATGTCATTTTCGGAATTGGCACCCCGAGGAACCCCGAAGATGACACCCATATCGATTTTTATTTTATGAAAAGTAAAGCAAAAACTTGGAACTCCCTTTCACCCCTTTAGGGGATCAATTCCGAAAAACGCTGAAACATGTTTTGTTGTATTTAAACAGAGAATCTAATTACGAAGTAGTGAACGCTAACAGTGTTAATCAGTTTAAAAACAAACTTGACAAACTAAGATCTAAGCAGTGTTAACCAGTGCCAAGTGAACTATGATTTAGACGTGTCAGCGTCAGCTGCCTGTCTAAAATATATAATAATAATAATAAGATTTGCTCCCCGTACAAATTTGGAGCCCCCTTTCACCCCTTTACCACTTACCCCTTTCCACTCCGCGAATCAAAGGTGTCTAGTACCCAGGGCCATCTTTCCCATTGGGCTCTCTGGGCAAGTGCCCAGGGCCCCGCGATCGATAGGGCCCCCTAGTTCCTGCCAGATCACCAAACGATAACCAATATTTATTACTTATCGAAAAAATATTTAGTTCCAAAAATCAAACGATAATTACCTACAAAACATAACATTGACCTGTGAATACTAAAAGTGTTACTTTTGTAGATCATATCATACGACACGAACAGGAGAACAACCGGAAATCCGGAAAATGGGACATAGAAAGCAATTTTGTCGAAGCTGAAGCAGAGACCTTCGTCTCTCGGTCAATAAAAATAAATGTTAGAATCTTGTTTAGCTACTTTCTTTGTCTATTCTAACAAAATAGTGATCTGTCAAGGACATAGGGGCCCCTTTAACCTAATGTGCTCAGGGCCTCAAATTGACGGCCCTGCTAGTACCGTGCCGATGGATGCGTGGCTGGAGGCCTGCCCAGTCGCAAACGGTCTCATCCATAAAACCGGGGCAAATCGTGGAGTACTTGGGCCATACTTAGTTGAAAATGAAAACACAAAAGTCGTCCCTCCTGTGGTTAATAGTTAACGGCTTATGTGCATGTTAGCTATGTTTTTATTATAGGGATTTATAGAAACGGAGACACTGTTTATGCGGGTTACTGGTTCAATCCAAAATTAAGCTTTGGAGCCCTTAACTTTTGGTATGTCCACAGAAAAAACGCGAACCTAAATCCGTGTATGACCCTTATTGACTAACGGCCTTTATAACATCTGTGGGGCTACCGCGACAGCAAACGAAGTTTTCCCTCTCTGTCTCGCTTATGTGTAAACTTGCAAGTGCGACAGAGAGGGAAAACTTCGTTTGTGGTCACGGTAGCCCCTCCGTGCGGACCAAGGTCACGCGCCCGGTTTTGGGGTTTGTTTTCTACCGTCTGGCACGAGCTTAAAAAAATACTTCCATCCCTTTCAGTGAGTCCTAAAACTTCTTCTATAGGATTTTCTTCGTACGTACGACCATGTCGCACCTCTGCATATTTTTCTACCATTGTATTTCAAAAACTACTGCCGAGGTTGAGCTGCATTTATGGCAACATTTTTCGTAAACGTCAATCGCAATCGAATATAGAAGATGCTCAAAATACATACGCGAATCGAGTAAATATGTTTTCATGAATAACAATTAATTCACATTACTGTAATATTGATTTTACATATGATAAGGTCGATGAAAGCGGAAAATGGTAGGAAAGCAGAGTTGTTGGCGTGTCGGGTTTGTCTCGCGACGGAAGGAAAGTTAGTCAATATTCACGAAAATGGGCTAGACAAATCGTTTCTAGAGCTTCTAGGCACCACGGTGAGTATTTCACAAATATAACAGTGATACGTTATATACGCACATAATTTCGGGGGAGCGTAATTTAATTTAAAATATAATGTTTTAATGGTACAGTGTGTAGGTATAGAAGTGATTGACGTGCGGTTTGTTTCACAAGAAACGGAGACCAACACGATTGACATCAGAAAACAGCTGTTCTGATAAGAACAGCTGATTGTTCTGAGAAGAGCAGTTTCGTTTGTCCTGAAAAGGACAGTTTTATGAGGACGCTGCAAAGCAGCAGCATCATCATGCCAGGTGTTGTCTTCGTGCAGCAGCTATCAGCATCTTCAATCTTCGAGCGAGAGGGAGATAAGTTGGCGCGCGCGGGCGCGGTCGCTCGCGTATCTATATATTGGAGTGGCGCGCGACACCTGTCCGTTTCCGCTCCGGCCGTCGAGATGAAAACAGCGCTGCATCGATTTTGACTTGTAAAAGTGCCCTTCAGCCCTATTTGCAGAATTAATGTTTTTATTTTGATGGCACAGCCCTGTTCCATCGCCATCACCGTTATCAGACCATTCGTGCACTTTATGTGCATTGTAATAAAGGTCACAAATGGTCAGTTGACTGTTTGCAGGTGTTCGCATCGGATGGCTACCCGCAGCATTTGTGTGTGTTCTGCCACCGGCTCGTCACCAAGTTTGAGGAGTTCCGCGCCCGCAGCCGCCGGGCCCAGGAGCTGCTGCAGCGGCTACACAAACAACATGCTGTGAGTTCATGCTCTTCTTCATATAACTTAACCTCCATTAGTTAGTTACAAGTTAAAGTGCCAGCTCATGCTAACCTACTTAGTATGTAAGTCAATTGCCTAGCTTCGTGTGACGCTTATTTTAGTTCACATGCTATAGTTTTTAAGCCACGGGGGTGGCAGAATAACAGCGTCTGTAGACAAGAGTCTTTAGTGGTCTCTTGATACAGACACAAGCTGAGCCACCTACCCTTTCAATTGTTTTTGTATACTTTGATTTATTGTACCTGTCTTGGTTACCTGTAAATGTATACAATCATTGAATAAACGTCTTATTATTATTATTCATTAGCATTAAACATCATGTTTTGTATCTTAACTCTTTAGCCTAACAGCCAAAGAAGTTACAATTTCCAACTCTGTCGTAAATCAAGAAGGTGTCATTTACACTGTCACTCTGTCTGATGTATCAGATGGTACTTAAGGGGTTAATCATAAACAGATTTCATTAAAATTCATGAATCAGGTTATTAGTGTCCCCACAAAACTAAGCTAGGACAAAGTAAACATAGGTTCATATATTAAGCATACTCATCTATTGTTTATTTTGGGAATAGAGTATTTTGAGACTCATTCGTAATGGGACGGAGTCCATTTGAATTTGGGTTGTATCGAGAGTAGTGTCCTTCGAAAAAAGAGGTTTTTGAGAGAAGGTGATTTTGAAATTAGGGTCTATTAATAACTAGAGTATTTTGGGTGTAGTGTAAAATCAGCCGGAAGCAATAAATCTACTAGTTACATGGTCTGATGATAATAGTATTTTATAATTTAAAATAGGACACTCGCGATACATGTATGTTCGGTAGCACAGAAAAGTTATAGAATGGCGGAAACACAATTAGACAAGGAGAGAGTGACGTCTGTCACTGTCATGTGTAGCGTTATGTTACATGCTTAATACATTTAACAATTATTACCCTGGATTCTCCCCAGGCCACTCTATAACCGCGCACTTCTATCGCTTTGCGCCTGGCCTAACAAGCCACAGTCAGGTTCAAAAAAAAAGGATGTTTAGTGTTCAACTGTTTTTCTTTTTACAAAATTGCCAATTGTAACTAGACTAAGTAGCATTTTGTATAAATACCTTCTTAGAAATCGAGCGCTCGTGGCCCAGCGGCGCCCGCCTACCGCGTGCGGTATGCGAGGTTAAGCGACGTCGGCCCAGGTCAGTTATTAGTTGGGTGACGCTTTGAGTGGTTATTAACTGAGCGCTCCCGTGCTTTGGAAGGCACGTTAAGCCGTTGATCTCGGCTGCTGTCTATGATAGCAGTCGTTAAGCCAAGTTAGAGGCCTTCGGGCGGTTCGAGAACTTCTAACAGTCAAGTTGCCCACTCACTTGACAAGCCTAATTCCAATAAGGTCTGGTTTTCCCTCGGGTTGGAAGGTCAGATGGCAGTCGCTTCCGTAAAAACGCCACGCCAACTCTTGGGATTAGGTAGCGGACCCCGGGCATCCTTTACGATGCAACTGTACCGGGATAACGCTAGGATGATGATGATGATGATGACCTACTTGGAAATCGAAAATAAAGGCAATTTTATTTTATGTACAGTCACGAACTGGGATTCTTGAGGCACTTGCCATTATCAGTATTTTTTTTTATACAACGCCGGTGGCAAACAAGCTTACGGTCAACCAGATGGTAAGCGGCCACCACAGCCTATAGACGCCCGCAACTCCAAAGGAGTCACGTACGCGTCGACCTTTTATAAAATTTGAGAATGCACTGTGTTAACAACAGAAGCGTCAAATTTAGGTCCCTCGCTCTCAACATAGTGCATCCTCGGGAGCTGTGGCAACCTTGCTCACCTCCAGGAACACAACACTACATACTTGTATAGTAGATAATGTTATTGTGGCTGTGGTCTTCTGCAAGGCGGAGGTACTTCATACTCATACTCATACTCATTTATTCGTAAAGCCAATTTACATGTCAAAAGAATTTTAAGCAATATCAATATTACATTAAAATATCAAAATCAAATTATTATGTCACATTATGAAAAATACGATAGATTATAAAAAATGATAATTAAAATAGCTCAATAGAGAAAAAGAAAGATCAAAATAATACATAACGTGGTCAAATTCCAATAAAATCATTCACATTTAATATATAGTTTACAATTAATTTTACTGTACGGTTTCATCACCGTACATTTCTTTATGCTTACTTGCGACCTACTTTGAGTCGCGTGGCAGCGAATATTAGTAATATGTTAAATTATAAAAGACAGACAGTGTATTACATAATTTTTAAGAAAAAACACCGACTTCAATTGGGGAGGCCGGTGAAAGATTATTACACTTAGATGGTGAACTCTTCCATACAATGATAGAATAGTAGTTTATGCAACTGGTATACAATGAGCGGAATTGCCTTATTACGTAAAGTTGCATACATTACTTTATCTACACACATATTATAAGTACTCTTAGATGGGGTTCAGAAGCCGACCTGCATTGCTAGCAGTGCTACCGATTACATATTTTTATAGATGCTTTATAATCAGAAAACCTTATCCCTGAATTATTTAAAATAGAGTATAACAGTTTTAAATTTGAAAAAAAAAAAAAAAATTACATGAAATTCAAAATAAATGTAAAATTTGAAATCCTTGGCCCCGAATTAGTTGAAATTGAGTATAATGACGATATCCGCAAAACATTTTTTTTTTTTTTACTTAAAGTTCCAAATAAATCATCCTGATCATCATCAGCAGTTCCACTTCATCAAATGTCACTTATTTAAATGTAAATGCTTGATTAGTTGATGAAAATACTAAAATCACTATATGTGTGCCTTTCACATTTGAGGAGTTCCCTCGATTTCTCATGGATCCCATCATCGGAACTCGACCATGACAAAAATTCGTTGTGAAAATAGAACTTGCTTAACTAATACAGTTAGAAGGAAAAATCGCCAAACGTGAACTTTTCATCGTTGAAGAGTTCTGTTCTGATCATCATCAGCAGTTCCACTTCATCAAATATCACATTTTTGTATGAAAATGCTTGATTTGTTGATAAAAACATAAAAATCACTATATGTTTGCCTTTAAGATTTGAGGAGTTCCCTCGATTCCTCATGGATTCCATCATCAGAACTGCGTTTTGACCAAAACGGGACCAACTTGGATATATATACTTACAATCAAAAAAAGAATTTCCAAAATCGGTTCAGACATGACGGAGTTATGGAGTAACAAACATAAAAAAAAAACAAAAAAAACATACAACCGAATTGAGAACCTCCTCTTTTGAAATCTTGAAGTCGGTTAAAAACGGTGGACTATACGCATCTAGAGAAAGAGGTTGCTCTATTGAATATGAATATTGAATATGAATATTTTTGAATATTAGAGGACAATCTTACACAAATCGAACTAGCCCCACAGTAAGCTCAAGAAGGCTTGTGTTATGGGTACTAGACGACGATATATTTAATAGATATAAATACTTAAATACATAGAAAACATCCAAGACTCAGAAACAAATATTCATGCTCATCACACAAATATCTGCCCTGACCGGGACTCGAACCCAGGACCGTCAGCTTCACAGGCAGGTGCACTAC
This sequence comes from Epiblema foenella, assembly GCA_963556455.1. Lineage (NCBI taxonomy): Eukaryota > Metazoa > Arthropoda > Insecta > Lepidoptera > Tortricidae > Epiblema > Epiblema foenella. The sequence goes on along the minus strand of OY747121.1, from coordinate 10,291,968 downwards.
CCACTAGGCTAAACCGGTCGTCAAAATTGAACTATTAACTTTACTGTATCTTTACGTTATTTTAATATACTTCTACAAACTTCAACGATCTTTCACCGCACTCCATCAACTACCCGTAACTACAAGTCAAGTGTAGCTGCTAACTGGTCGCTACATTTACCGTTCGGTGTTTTCAATGAATTCCGTATCCTTCCCCAGTTGGGCTGCTCTAAATTCGAGCAAGATGACATTTTACTGTGCTCTACCTTTTACAAATTCAAATTCAAAATTATTTATTTGCTACGAATACAGTTTTTCACTGGATGTTACATAATTATTTGTCTCTTGTATTCAGCCCATCTACAGGCGTGCAAATATTATACATTACAATTCATTAATAATAGTATTACTTAATTACAACACATAATTATAAGTATATACATCTAGAATGGTCATTATTTTATATATTCAATTAATATTTGCCGAGAAAAAGTCTGACTTCATAGAAGCACTTCTCCAATAGCCATCTGCTCAGTTTCACTTTAAAAGCTTTTCCCTGAAGAGATCTGATGTCCTCGGGTAAATGATTAAAAATTTCAATGCACATATTTGAAACATTGCGTTCATAAATAGCTTTGCTGCTTGTTGGTCTGTACAGAAGGTTTTTTCCTCTGAGTCTCATCTGTCTTAACGTAGTCTCCTCACGCATTTTAAAGTAGAACAGATGAGACTCTACGAAAACAGATACATTTTACTGTCTCTTAAATTAGTCTCATAATTTACCCGTGTATTTAATGACATGTTACCCGATGTCGTGTCAGTCCCGAATTGCATTACACGATCAAGTTGCGAACACTGTCAAGTGTCTCAGCGATCCCTGTTCGCGATGGTACAACCAGGGATCGGATACCGGTATTTTCTCCATAGAAAAATACCGGTATTATTACGGTCACCGGTTCATTATTTCGTTTTTAATGGAACAATCCAATTATTTTATCTACTCACATATGTGTTTACGTGTTTTTATTGTATACTGTAATTATCTTTAATTTAGATGTATGTGTTATTTTCGATCTTCTAGCTGTATTCCTGCACTGCCTGTTATAAATCTTATAAAAATATTTCCTGCTACCCAAAGGTTGTCTGGAAGAGATCGCTTTAAAGCGATAAGACCGCCTGTTGTTACCATTATTAATGTTACCGAATCTATAAATGTACTCCTGTATTAGTGGTGCAATAAAGAATATTATTATTATTATTTAATCTAATAATACGAAGTTGTTACCTAAATACATGATTCAGCCCTACGTAAAGAGCAAAAAATAATCCAAAATATTGGGCTAATTCAGGGTTTTTTTAAAAATACCGGTATCGGTCCCTGGGTACAACTAGGGAATGCAATCCCGATTCCGCGAGATCCCGATCTCGCGAGATCTCGAGTAATTTTTCGGGATCAATCCCGACGCATCATATGACGAGATCCCGTTCGAGATTGACGGGATTGGGATACTATTAATACCCTTTGTTTTTTAAGGAGTCATTTTCAAAATCACTCGTCTTAGGTAACTAATTCCTTTGAAATATGTTTATTATTTTGATTACCTAATTTACCTATGTTAATTTCCTTAAAACCTGATAATTATTTTTGGTTGGTAAGATTAAAGAATAAAGGTTTTTATTTTCTTTCGAGTAATATGTTATTTTACTTAACCTCACTATCACAAACAAGCAGTTATTAGCTTTTTTAGTCATCCAAATTTATTATTTGTTAAAACTAGATGGGATCCCGAAAATTCCGGGGTCCCGCGGGATTGATATTTCTAATCCCGCGGGATCTCGAATTTGCAATCTCGAGTCGGGATTGCATTCCCTAGGTACAAGATATACCTGCTTCCAGGTAACAACAAGTTCCATAATCAACATAGATCGCTCCGACCTCACATATCTCACACAACACACCGATACAAATATCATTGAATTTGAACACCAAGAGCCAATCATCAAGTATGAAGTAGACAACGAGCCTAATGAAGCCACCGTCAAGTTCGAAGACTTGGATGATAATATTGATGCCGAGGATATTGAATATGGTGAGGTGGAGACGAAGAAGCGGAGTAAGAGGAAGAGGAAGGTTCGGAAGGATGTTGCCAGAGAGAAATTACCTAAAGGTATGATCTAGGGCAGGGTAGGCGAACCAATGGCACGCGGCACAATATTTTGGGCACGTCGCCGATCATAAAACCTATGCCTGCGAGTCATTATTTTCAGAGATGAATAACATTAAAAACTCGGTTAGAAACCGTTTGACAGATGAATCCAGTTCAGCATGCATTTTGCTAAAAGTAACATCTTACAACCCTAACATAAATTATTTGTCATCCAACCTGCAGCAACAGAAGTCACACTAATTTTACAGTAATTTAATTTATGCGTGTAATAAAAACATTCCAAAATGTAACTTTTTTGTTTACTTTATTTAATAAAGAGTTTTGATAGTATTTATTATTATTATTTTCCAAATAATCAGAAAGTCAAAATTATTTGATGGCACGTCAACGACCCCCATTAAACATTCTTTAAAAAAAATGGCACGTTGATGCATAAAGGTTCGCCTACACTGATCTAGGGCCATCCGGGCCATGTCCCGGGGCGCCAATCCGCCAGGGCGGCGTAACCGCCTAGCCGCACCCGAACGGCAGCTGCAACGTGTGTTTTTATTACAGAATCCTTAGAATCTCATTTCAAGTTTTCTTTTATTTTCAATTAAACTTAACTTCATTGCATTTTTTGAAAAAAAAAACACTATCCTCTGCGGTACCGTTGTTGTCAGCCTCGTATCTCTAGATGGCCTCGTTAATACTCGGCCATCTATAACTACTCGGCCGGCAATCCCCTATTTCGCGGCCTCTTCAGTAATGTACTATCATACAATAAAAATGTAGACTATTAAAAAAAATTACATTATTTTTCTTGGTTTATGGGGCGGCGAACCTTATTGGCCCGGGGCGCCAAATTTAAAAAATACGTTTCTGGGTATGATTATATACAGGGTGTCCAGTAAATAATGGACAAGCTTCTAACCAGAGCTTCTAAGACAGAGAAAACTGCCTTAAAACTTTGAACTTACAATTATTTTATTATGTATTCTCTTGAGTTACTTTTTGAGAAAATTTGTACTTATTCATTTTCTTATTTTGTGTCAACTTCCCTTTTATTATGGAGCTATGGCTTTCGGAGATTACCTTTATATAGGGTGTCCCGTAAATAATAGACAAGCTTCTAACCACCGATAGAGCACCTGAGGCTGGTTCAGAAAATGGACTTTCAGGTTTAGTAAAAGTCCCTTGGTTTTCGAGATAATCGAACTTTTCCATTTTCTTAATAAGTACCTTTGACTTTAATGACCGTCGAGGCCATAATTGCAGAGATATTCTCGTTGTTTTTATTGCTAAATATTCTCTAATAGTGTTGCTAACAGACAGGCATTAGAGTTATCTCTTTCATTAACAACTTTTTCGTTGCCTCAGGCCAATTATTAAAAAAACTGCACACAGTCAGGTAGTAATTTTTCACACCTGCTATTCAGAAAAGAGTTAATGTTGTCTTCGAATGAGGGATCAAAGATGTACTTTTCTTCCCTCATTTGAGGGCAACAATGACTCTTTTCCTCATAGAAGGTGTGAAAAGCAGTATGTGACACTCTGTAGTAAAATCATTTGTAAGACATTTCATGTTTTTAGCAGCGGGCCTCATAGACGGTGTGAAAAGCAGTATGTGTCACACGGTAGCAAAACTATTTCCGTCTTTGGCGTAAACACTTGCTACGCTCAAGATTCTACTTTAGAATTCTATTGTGAAATCTTTTGCTTCACTCAGAATACAATATACCGCCCTCGCCCTAAATATATCATTTTGCTCCCTTGAGACCCAATCTACTAATTCTATCGAGTGGCACATACTGCTTTTTACACCTTCTATGAGGAAAAGAGTCATTGATGCCCTCAAATGAGGCAAAAATTGTATGACTTTGATCCCTCATTCGAAGGCAACAATGACTATTTTCTGAATAGCAGGTCCCTATTTCACCAAGTTGCACAGACCTATTAAATCTTATTTTTTTACTCATTGCCAAGTTGACATATGTATGTATTTGACATATGTAGGCTGACAAATCGACAATTTTGATGTGAAAACTGTTTCAACTACAATTGTAATGTTTTTTGACAATTATCGCGCCTGTCAGCTTTGGTGAAATAGGGGCCTGGTGTGAAATAGTACACTTAGGGTGTTAAAGCAAAGAATGTATAAGATCGCAGGTGTGTGTTCGTTGCGTGTTTGGGTCATTGTCAGTTGTAAAAACAAAAGTTGTGCACCCGGTGGTCAATAGTTAATGGCTTATGTACATATAGGTTATGTTTTTATTACATGGATTAATAGTTACGGAAACACCGTTTGTGCGGGTTACTAGACCAATCCAAAATTAAGCTTTGAGGTCCATAACTTTTAATATGTCCACCGAAAAGACGCGAACCTAAATCTGACAATGACCCATCTAATAGTGAACTGTTTTTATCCCCTACAAGAATTTTTCAATGTAAATAAATATCATAAATATAGTTAGAATATGTTATCTTGTTATCTTAGATCTCAATGTGTGTAACCTGTGATTTTATGAATGTACCTTTAGAATATAAGTGGAATTTGCAATACCCTTACAGGGTGTCATGTTGTACTCGTAACAGTTAATGTAAGACCGGCTGTAAACCAACATGAGAGCAATAAAGTTATTATTATTATTTAAAAAAAAAGTATGAGAAAGATACACCAATTACAGAAAAGAAAATCAAAAAGATGTTCGACTGCGAAGCGGACTTCCCAGCGTTCGAGAGCAAATACAACATGGAGATAGTTGTGCTCACGATGGAGCAGCAGCTGGAGAACATGGCGGCGAGGAGGAACTCCACCAACTACACCAGCTCGCCGCACAAGTGCCAATTATGCTATAAGGGTTTCTCGTCTGAGGCCACCTTCCGGAACCATCACCTGAAGCACCATGACCCGGTAAGGTAATGGTTGATTGTGGGTGAATCAACTTTTTCTTGTTGTTATTCTGTCCCGTCAGCGAGGAGACAACAGTAACCGAGTTTCTTAGAAAAATTATTATAATATGGACTTCGAGCATGTTCAAGCGATGACCCATGTCCGAATGGATTTATGCTCATCGCTAAAACTCATGTTTGGTAGATTTAAACCCTATAAAATCACAGTTTTAAAGAGTGACTCGGGAGACGTAACCATGGTAACGAGCAACAAAAAACAATTGATCCACCCTTGTAATGGCTTTTAGGAGCGACAGTAACGGTGTGACACCCTTAGGCTCGGTTTTATAAAGATCCGTTAGACCTTGTCAGTTTGTTATACAACATGGAGATAGTTGTGCTGACGATGGAGCGGCAGCTGGAGAACATGGCGGCGAGGAGGAACTCCACCAACTACACCAGCTCGCCGCACAAGTGCCAGTTGTGCTACAAGGGGGTTCTCGTCCGAGGCCACCTTCCGGAACCATCACCTGAAGCACCATGACCCGGTAAGGTAGTAGTTGATTGTGGGTGAATCAACTTTTTCTTGTTGTTATTCTGTCCCGTCAGCGAGGAGACAACAGTAACCGAGTTTCTTAGAAAAATGTTTGTAATATGGAATTCGAGCATGTTCAAGCGATGACCCATGTCCGAATGGATTTATGCTCATCGCTAAAACTCATGTTTGGTAGATAAACCCTATAAAATCACAGTTTTAAAGAGTGACTCGGGAGACGTAACCATGGTAACGAGCAACAAAAAATAATTGATCCACCCTTGTAATGGCTTTTGGGAGCGACAGTAACGGTGTGACACCCTTAGGCTCGGTTTTATAAAGATCCGTTAGACCTTGTCAGTTTGTTATACAACATGAAGATAGTTGTGCTCACGATGGAGCAGCAGCTGGAGAACATGGCGGCGAGGAGGAACTCCACCAACTACACCAGCTCGCCGCACAAGTGCCAATGGGGGCTATCGTTTTTGTGCTCACCAGTTGGCGCCACTGTCGACTAAGGTCCAGCTGTCAAAAATTGTTATTGGTTATTATGGACATGAGAACGAAGTTTACATTTAAATCATATTCAATACCTTAAAACCGTACCGTAAAAATATCGAATATACCGCATTGTAGCGTGATCCCGTTTTGTTCGGAAAAAAGGAGGAAATAATTTTCCGATAGACAAATCTGTCTCAAAGCCCTGACAGTCATTGACCCTTAATTCATATTTGCCATAGTCAAGCTCAGGTATTGCAAAATAGTGACCATATTGTTCCAATTAGATATTAACCCGCGTAGCGCAACCAAAAAGAGTGACATTTGACGTTTTGGAGGACCCCACGCTACACTAGCGCCTCTAGCGGCGAATTCATACGCGATAGCCCCCATTGTGCTACAAGGGGTTCTCGTCCGAGGCCACCTTCCGGAACCACCACCTGAAGCATCATGACCCGGTAAGGTAATGGTTGATTGTAATGACTTTTAGGAGCGACAGTAACGATGTGACACCCTTGGAGTGTCCATAGGACTCGACCAACAAATAAAATAAATAAATAATTGTGGACAATCTTACACAAATCAATTTAGTCCTAAACTAAGCAAAGCTTGTACTATGGCTTGTACGGTAGTGACCCCGCCTTCGAAGCTGGAGGTCCCGGGTTCGAATCCCGGTCAGGGCATGTATTTGTGTGACGAACACGAATATTTGTTCCTGAGTCTTGGATGTTTTCTATGTATTTAAGTATCTATTTATCTATATAAGTATGTATATCGTCACTTGGTACCCATAGTGCAAGCTTTGCTTAGTTTGGAACTAGGTTGATTTGTGTAAGATTGTCCAAAGATATTTATTTTTTATTAATTTTATTTAATCAGTCAAATCATATTTAATCATTAAAATCGTTTGTGTATGGACTATTTTGGCGGTAACTGTTAGCTTACGATAATAATGTTTGTGTATTGGCCATTTCTTGGAAGCGAATCTGTAGGGTAATTAAATAACTTATATTGAACTTTAATACAGTTTCCTCATTTTTTGGCTGAACTCGCTGCAGATGAGCGTGGTGCCATTAAAAAAAATGCTTATAATTTATTGAAAAATTGAAGTGTCGATAAAATTAAAACTGCTTCGTAAAATTAATACTTGGATAAGTTCGCCTTTGTACTTGATTAACAGTGATTTAACTTATTTTTTGTCAATATTTCGCTTTGATAATGAACAAAAATTTTACCATTCAATTAATCTGTTTTACAACAATAGATGAATGAATTACGTGGAACCGAATAATTCGGCCGAATATTCGGTTCGGCAACAGCTGGACCTAATATTCGGCCGAATGTAGACGTACGGCTGGATACCATCCTTACTTGGTCGAAATTCCTCTTATTCGAACCAAGCGCTTTGCATCATCTTTTATAATGCGCACTTCTAACGTTTGGAATTCTAAAAAAAAAAAAAAAATTTTTAAATTTAAGCTGCTTATTTCAGTGAAATTTTTTACATAATTTTATAAACACTTACTTAACTATTAATCTTAAATTACAAAAGATTTTTTAAGTTAAGGAGTTGCGGATATACAATTTTATTAATCAGTATACATTGTTTGTGTTCTCTGCCGGCGCTTGTGTTTCCGAGCTCATATAACCTAGACCTTTTTAAGGCACGAGTGAATAGGCACCTTCTGGGTGAGCTCGCTTCATCGTCGGCCTCATCTTTGCCCCCTGGCTAGATGCAGGCCAAGAGCGATCCCATTTTTAATAAAAAAAAAAAGTTCGATTCTGTCAAACCCATATTCGGCGCATCTCTAGAAATAATTATAATATTTGTTGTTTTTGCATCGCACAGAGCGTGGGCTCGCAGCAGTGCCCGCTGTGCCACTCCCGGTTCCGGATCCCGGCGTTCCTGCGCACGCACGCGGAGACGCACCGCCTCAAGTTCGTGTGCCGGGACTGCCGGTTCGTGGCCAGCAACAGGTGAGCGACTGCCGGCCGACAGGTGGACGACCACTCAACGAATGGTTAGCAACACGCAAGTGACAGGTGAACGACAAGTCAACGAATGGTTAGCAACACGCAAGTGACAGGTGGACGACAAGTCAACGAATGGTTAGCAACACGCAAGTGACAGGTGAACGACAAGTCAACGAATGGTTAGCAACACGCAAGTGACAGGTGAACGACAAGTCAACGAATGGTTAGCAACACGCAAGTGACAGGTGAACGACAAGTCAACGAATGGTTAGCAACACGCAAGTGACATGTGAACGACAAGTCAACGAATGGTTAGCAACTAGCAACACGCAAGTGATAGGTGAACGACAAGTCAACGAATTCATTTATTTATTTTCAACCAACTTACATTTACAGCATATTGCCAACCATGAAAGTTATAGGTTATAATAGTACGAGTAACAAAATTAAGTTTACAAAATTAAAAAAAATAATGGTTAGCAACACGTAAGTGACAGGTGAACGACAAGTCAACGAATGGTAAGCAACTAGCAATACGTAAGTGACAGGTGAACGACAAGTCAACGAATGGTTAGCAACTAGCAACACGCAAGTGACAGGTGAACGACAAGTCAACGAATGGTTAGCAACTAGCAACACGCGAGTGACAGGTGAACGACAAGTCAACGAATGGTTAGCAACTAGCAACACGCGAGTGACAGGTGAACGACAAGTCAACGAATGGTTAGCAACTAGCAACACGCGAGTGACAGGTGAACGACAAGTCAACGAATGGTTAGCAACACGCAAGTGACAGGTGAACGACAAGTCAACGAATGGTTAGCAACTAGCAACACGCAAGTGACAGGTGAACGACAAGTCAACGAATGGTTAGCAACTAGCAACACGCGAGTGACAGGTGAACGACAAGTCAACGAATGGTTAGCAACTAGCAACACGCGAGTGACAGGTGAACGACAAGTCAACGAATGGTTAGCAACTAGCAACACGCGAGTGACAGGTGAACGACAAGTCAACGAATGGTTAGCAACTAGCAACACGCGAGTGACAGGTGAACGACAAGTCAACGAATGGTTAGCAACTAGCAACACGCAAGTGACAGGTGAACGACAAGTCAACGAATGGTTAGCAACTAGCAACACGCAAGTGACAGGTGAACGACAAGTCAACGAATGGTTAGCAACACGCAAGTGACAGGTGAACGACAAGTCAACGAATGGTTAGCAACTAGCAACACGCAAGTGACAGGTGAACGACAAGTCAACGAATGGTTAGCAACACGCAAGTGACAGGTGAACGACAAGTCAACGAATGGTTAGCAACTAGCAACACGCAAGTGACAGGTGAACGACAAGTCAACGAATGGTTAGCAACTAGCAACACGCGAGTGACAGGTGAACGACAAGTCAACGAATGGTTAGCAACTAGCAACACGCGAGTGACAGGTGAACGACAAGTCAACGAATGGTTAGCAACACGCAAGTGACAGGTGAACGACAAGTCAACGAATGGTTAGCAACTAGCAACACGCAAGTGACAGGTGAACGACAAGTCAACGAATGGTTAGCAACTAGCAACACGCAAGTGACAGGTGAACGACAAGTCAACGAATGGTTAGCAACACGCAAGTGACAGGTGAACGACAAGTCAACGAATGGTTAGCAACTAGCAACACGCAAGTGACAGGTGAACGACAAGTCAACGAATGGTTAGCAACTAGCAACACGCAAGTGACAGGTGAACGACAAGTCAACGAATGGTTAGCAACTAGCAACACGCGAGTGACAGGTGAACGACAAGTCAACGAATGGTTAGCAACTAGCAACACGCGAGTGACAGGTGAACGACAAGTCAACGAATGGTTAGCAACTAGCAACACGCGAGTGACAGGTGAACGACAAGTCAACGAATGGTTAGCAACTAGCAACACGCGAGTGACAGGTGAACGACAAGTCAACGAATGGTTAGCAACTAGCAACACGCAAGTGACAGGTGAACGACAAGTCAACGAATGGTTAGCAACTAGCAACACGCAAGTGACAGGTGAACGACAAGTCAACGAATGGTTAGCAACACGCAAGTGACAGGTGAACGACAAGTCAACGAATGGTTAGCAACTAGCAACACGCAAGTGATAGGTGAACGACAAGTCAACGAATTCATTTATTTATTTTCAACCAACTTACATTTACAGCATATTGCCAACCATGAAAGTTATAGGTTATAATAGTACGAGTAACAAAATTAAGTTTACAAAATTAAAAAAAATAATGGTTAGCAACACGTAAGTGACAGGTGAACGACAAGTCAACGAATGGTAAGCAACTAGCAATACGTAAGTGACAGGTGAACGACAAGTCAACGAATGGTTAGCAACTAGCAACACGCAAGTGACAGGTGAACGACAAGTCAACGAATGGTTAGCAACTAGCAACACGCGAGTGACAGGTGAACGACAAGTCAACGAATGGTTAGCAACTAGCAACACGCGAGTGATAGGTGAACGACAAGTCAACGAATGGTTAGCAACACGCGAGTGACAGGTGAACGACAAGTCAACGAATGGTTAGCAACACGCAAGTGACAGGTGAACGACAAGTCAACGAATGGTTAGCAACACGCAAGTGACAGGTGAACGACAAGTCAACGAATGGTTAGCAACACGCAAGTGACAGGTGAACGACAAGTCAACGAATGGTTAGCAACACGCAAGTGACAGGTGAACGACAAGTCAACGAATGGTTAGCAACTAGCAACACGCGAGTGACAGGTGAACGACAAGTCAACGAATGGTTAGCAACACGCAAGTGACAGGTGAACGACAAGTCAACGAATGGTTAGCAACTAGCAACACGCAAGTGACAGGTGAACGACAAGTCAACGAATGGTTAGCAACACGCAAGTGACAGGTGAACGACAAGTCAACGAATGGTTAGCAACTAGCAACACGCAAGTGACAGGTGAACGACAAGTCAACGAATGGTTAGCAACACGCAAGTGACAGGTGAACGACAAGTCAACGAATGGTTAGCAACTAGCAACACGCAAGTGATAGGTGAACGACAAGTCAACGAATTCATTTATTTATTTTCAACCAACTTACATTTACAGCATATTGCCAACCATGAAAGTTATAGGTTATAATAGTACGAGTAACAAAATTAAGTTTACAAAATTAAAAAAAATAATGGTTAGCAACACGTAAGTGACAGGTGAACGACAAGTCAACGAATGGTAAGCAACTAGCAATACGTAAGTGACAGGTGAACGACAAGTCAACGAATGGTTAGCAACTAGCAACACGCAAGTGACAGGTGAACGACAAGTCAACGAATGGTTAGCAACTAGCAACACGCGAGTGACAGGTGAACGACAAGTCAACGAATGGTTAGCAACTAGCAACACGCGAGTGACAGGTGAACGACAAGTCAACGAATGGTTAGCAACTAGCAACACGCGAGTGATAGGTGAACGACAAGTCAACGAATGGTTAGCAACACGCGAGTGACAGGTGAACGACAAGTCAACGAATGGTTAGCAACACGCAAGTGACAGGTGAACGACAAGTCAACGAATGGTTAGCAACACGCAAGTGACAGGTGAACGACAAGTCAACGAATGGTTAGCAACACGCAAGTGACAGGTGAACGACAAGTCAACGAATGGTTAGCAACACGCAAGTGACAGGTGAACGACAAGTCAACGAATGGTTAGCAACACGCAAGTAACAGGTGAACGACAAGTCAACGAATGGTTAGCAACTAGCAACACGCGAGTGACAGGTGAACGACAAGTCAACGAATGGTTAGCAACTAGCAACACGCAAGTGACAGGTGAACGACAAGTCAACGAATGGTAAGCAACTAGCAATACGTAAGTGACAGGTGAACGACAAGTCAACGAATGGTAAGCAACTAGCAATACGTAAGTGACAGGTGAACGACAAGTCAACGAATGGTTAGCAACTAGCAACACGCAAGTGACAGGTGAACGACAAGTCAACGAATGGTTAGCAACTAGCAACACGCAAGTGACAGGTGAACGACAAGTCAACGAATGGTAAGCAACTAGCAATACGTAAGTGACAGGTGAACGACAAGTCAACGAATGGTTAGCAACACGCAAGTGACAGGTGAACGACAAGTCAACGAATGGTTAGCAACTAGCAACACGCAAGTGACAGGTGAACGACAAGTCAACGAATGGTTAGCAACTAGCAACACGCAAGTGACAGGTGAACGACAAGTCAACGAATGGTTAGCAACTAGCAACACGCGAGTGACAGGTGAACGACAAGTCAACGAATGGTTAGCAACACGCAAGTGACAGGTGAACGACAAGTCAACGAATGGTTAGCAACACGCAAGTGACAGGTGAACGACAAGTCAACGAATGGTTAGCAACACGCAAGTAACAGGTGAACGACAAGTCAACGAATGGTTAGCAACACGCAAGTGACAGGTGAACGACAAGTCAACGAATGGTTAGCAACACGCAAGTGACAGGTGAACGACAAGTCAACGAATGGTTAGCAACTAGCAACACGCAAGTGACAGGTGAACGACAAGTCAACGAATGGTTAGCAACTAGCAACACGCGAGTGACAGGTGAACGACAAGTCAACGAATGGTTAGCAACACGCAAGTGACAGGTGAACGACAAGTCAACGAATGGTTAGCAACACGCAAGTAACAGGTGAACGACAAGTCAACGAATGGTTAGCAACACGCAAGTGACAGGTGAACGACAAGTCAACGAATGGTTAGCAACACGCAAGTGACAGGTGAACGACAAGTCAACGAATGGTTAGCAACTAGCAACACGCAAGTGACAGGTGAACGACAAGTCAACGAATGGTTAGCAACTAGCAACACGCGAGTGACAGGTGAACGACAAGTCAACGAATGGTTAGCAACACGCAAGTGACAGGTGAACGACAAGTCAACGAATGGTTAGCAACACGCAAGTAACAGGTGAACGACAAGTCAACGAATGGTTAGCAACTAGCAACACGCGAGTGACAGGTGAACGACAAGTCAACGAATGGTTAGCAACACGCAAGTGACAGGTGAACGACAAGTCAACGAATGGTTAGCAACACGCAAGTGACAGGTGAACGACAAGTCAACGAATGGTTAGCAACACGCAAGTGACAGGTGAACGACAAGTCAACGAATGGTTAGCAACACGCAAGTGACAGGTGAACGACAAGTCAACGAATGGTTAGCAACACGCAAGTAACAGGTGAACGACAAGTCAACGAATGGTTAGCAACACGCAAGTGACAGGTGAACGACAAGTCAACGAATGGTTAGCAACACGCAAGTGACAGGTGAACGACAAGTCAACGAATGGTTAGCAACTAGCAACACGCAAGTGACAGGTGAACGACAAGTCAACGAATGGTTAGCAACTAGCAACACGCGAGTGACAGGTGAACGACAAGTCAACGAATGGTTAGCAACACGCAAGTGACAGGTGAACGACAAGTCAACGAATGGTTAGCAACACGCAAGTAACAGGTGAACGACAAGTCAACGAATGGTTAGCAACACGCAAGTGACAGGTGAACGACAAGTCAACGAATGGTTAGCAACACGCAAGTGACAGGTGAACGACAAGTCAACGAATGGTTAGCAACTAGCAACACGCAAGTGACAGGTGAACGACAAGTCAACGAATGGTTAGCAACTAGCAACACGCGAGTGACAGGTGAACGACAAGTCAACGAATGGTTAGCAACACGCAAGTGACAGGTGAACGACAAGTCAACGAATGGTTAGCAACACGCAAGTAACAGGTGAACGACAAGTCAACGAATGGTTAGCAACTAGCAACACGCGAGTGACAGGTGAACGACAAGTCAACGAATGGTTAGCAACACGCAAGTGACAGGTGAACGACAAGTCAACGAATGGTTAGCAACACGCAAGTGACAGGTGAACGACAAGTCAACGAATGGTTAGCAACACGCAAGTGACAGGTGAACGACAAGTCAACGAATGGTTAGCAACACGCAAGTGACAGGTGAACGACAAGTCAACGAATGGTTAGCAACACGCAAGTGACAGGTGAACGACAAGTCAACGAATGGTTAGCAACACGCAAGTGACAGGTGAACGACAAGTCAACGAATGGTTAGCAACACGCAAGTGACAGGTGAACGACAAGTCAACGAATGGTTAGCAACACGCAAGTGACAGGTGAACGACAAGTCAACGAATGGTTAGCAACTAGCAACACGCAAGTGACAGGTGAACGACAAGTCAACGAATGGTTAGCAACTAGCAACACGCGAGTGACAGGTGAACGACAAGTCAACGAATGGTTAGCAACACGCAAGTGACAGGTGAACGTCAAGTCAACGAATGGTTAGCAACTAGCAACACGCAAGTGATAGGTGAACGACAAGTCAACGAATGGTTAGCAACACGCAAGTGACAGGTGAACGACAAGTCAACGAATGGTTAGCAACACGCAAGTAACAGGTGAACGACAAGTCAACGAATGGTTAGCAACTAGCAACACGCGAGTGACAGGTGAACGACAAGTCAACGAATGGTTAGCAACACGCGAGTGACAGGTGAACGACAAGTCAACGAATGGTTAGCAACACGCAAGTGACAGGTGAACGACAAGTCAACGAATGGTTAGCAACACGCAAGTGACAGGTGAACGACAAGTCAACGAATGGTTAGCAACACGCAAGTGACAGGTGAACGACAAGTCAACGAATGGTTAGCAACACGCAAGTGACAGGTGAACGACAAGTCAACTAAGATAACTTTGCAAGTTTATCTTCACTGTATGACATTAATTTTGTTATAATTGTAAACTCGAAATTATTATTCTTTCTTGAACTGTAAATTAATATTTTGACATGAAAAATGTATTACTTATTGTAGTCAGACTTTCTTAAACTGTAAATTAATATTTTGACATGTAAAAGTGCCCTTGTGGCCTATTTGCAGAATAAGTGTCTGATTTTGATTTTGGTGGATTTAAACCCTATAAAATCACAGTTTTAAAGAGTGACTCAGGAGACGTAACCATGGTAACAAGCAACAAAGAATAGTTGATCCACCCATAAAGCCGTGCTAAGCCTGAAAAAAAAAACAAAATTTAAGGTCCTGCCAGAATACCAGCGATGTGGCTAGCCACATCATTATGCTGAGCCAGCGCCTATTCTGTACCACGACACTTGGTTTTGTATTTAATTTGCTTTTAACGTTAGTTCTAAGCTGCATGCCTCTCTTTGATATTTTAACTTTTTTTTCTTGTGTTTCAATTTCTACCATGTATGTTGTGGAAAAGAATTAAAGAATTTATCTATCTATCTAAATATTATTAATATTATTTATGTCACACCTGGCCATAAAGTGGCAATTACTGCACGCTCCGCGCGCGGAAAATCCCACTTCCTGGCCAGGGGGTGACATAAAATTTTGTACTTACCTCGGGCGGTAATTAAGAAAGCCTCAGATCGCATAATAATAACAATAATAATAATCTTTTATTTCGAGTATCACAAAAACTCATAGGTACAATAGCTGTTAGTAATCAATTAATTGCCTTCGGCTCGGGCGTCAAATACCTGCGATCTGAGACATTCTCTGTTTTACCGCCCTTGGTAAGTAATGTACTATATAAGTAAGATTTGGCACTGAGCTGACGATGTCGTTCGCAGGTACCACGCGATAACACATTTCCGGGAGCACAGCGGTTTCAAATACGTGTGCAAGTACTGCGGGGCGACTTTCAAGTGAGTGTCTCAATCAGTAAGCTAATATTAGTGGCTTGTGTTATGGTTAGAGTGCGATGGCTGAGATACGCGTCATACTCGTGATCGGGTGCTGTACAGTAGTACCCAACTGATAAGACGCGTCGTGAATCTTCGTTCGCGCAGAAAAGAAAGTATCGCTCCGAAGATTAACGAAAGAATGCTTAAAACTTACAATTAACCTTAGATCACTACTATAAGGTTCATAATACACTGTTCATAATGCGCGTGCACTCGATCAGAAGTATGGCGGCTGACTAACATGCCACGCGGCGCGCGCTAACATGGCGGCAGCTGCGGACCAATAGCGGTACAGGAAAAAGAAGCGCGGTGCGTGGAGCGTGCCGATTGGTCAATAGCATTTGCCACGCTTTAAAAATTCATCTTCTGCGCTGGTACATCGGTAAGCCATATCAGTTGGGTACTACTGTATGTATGTATGTATACAGGGCGTCCCACGGCTATGCCACATGGAGGGAAAGTACCTTGAATATTGTAGATGGAACATTTTAATGAAAGAAGACTTTATTCGAATTTGAAAAAACGATTTAAACTGCGTTCACAGATATTTAAATAATTTTATTGTTGAACCGGGAATCGAACCCGTTACACGAGAAAAATAATTACTCTGTAGCTTTATCATACCGATCGAAAGGCTTCATCATAAGGATTATTTTTTGCTAAATAACATCGTGTCAGAAATAAAAGGAAGACCATGAATTTTGACATTTTCTCGTGTAATGGGTTCGATTCCCGGTTCAACCATAAAATTATTGCCAAAATATCCAGTCAGATATTACTCGACAACCACAATTCCTTCAACTTCTCGTTCAGCAAGGCCACAGATGCTGAGGGCACTAACAGATGATGCTGTTTGTGAAGTCCGGTCTGTTCATGCTTACTAGGACATAGTGACTACGTTAATACTAGTGTCTTTTATAGGGGATTGACGAGAGACATCATCCTGTTGTGGATTCGTTTTTATTATCAGTGAATTAGAGACCATATACATCTCTAACAATATTAAATTAGTCTTAACTTTGACGCTCAGGGACCATGTACATCTCTAAGGACGTTACAATAGTAACACTCTGGAAGAAATGCGGTTTTAAAGAATAAAAAAGGGCTTTCCGAGCCGGTGATGTGAAAAAATTATTATCTGTGTAGGAAACCCTCTACCCACGGCACGCATGTGCGCATCCAGCATCCCACAGAGAACACATCCTGCGACGTCTGCGGGGAGACCTTCCAGGGCGAGTTCGGCCTCAGGATGCACAAGACCCGAGCGCACAAACAGGTCTTATATTATCACACACACACACATATACACAGATAGGTCTTTTATTATTTATACAACAACGGTCTTCCAGGCCGAGGTCGGCCTCAGGATGCACAAGACCCGAGCGCACAAACAGGTCTTATATTACCACATATACACACATACACAGATAGGTCTTTTATTATTTATTTATACAACAACGGTCTTCGAAGGCGAGTTCGGCCTCAGGATGCACAAGACCCGAGCGCACAAACAGGTCTTATATTACCACATACACACACATATACACAGGTCTTTTATTATTTATTTATACAACGACGGTCTTCCAAGGCGAGTCCGGCCTCAGGATGCACAAGACCCGAGCGCACAAACAGGTTTTATATTACCACATACACACACATATACACACACAAGACCCGAGCGCAGAAACAGGTCTTATATTACCACATGCACACATATACACAGATAGGTCTTTTATTATTTATTTATACAACGACGGTCTTCCAGAGCGAGTTCGGCCTCAGGATGCACAAGACCCGAGCGCACAAACAGGTCTCATATTATCACATACACACACATATACACAGATAGGTCTTTTATTATTTATTTATACAACGACGGTCTTTCAGGGTGAGTTCGGCCTCAGGATGCACAAGACCCGAGCGCACAAACAGGTCTTACATTATCACATACACACATATATACACAGATGGATCTTTTATTAAGTTCATATTTCATCTTAATCGGTTCAGCAGTTTAAGCGTGAAGAGGTAAAAGACAGACACACTTTCGCATTTATAATATTAGTATGGATGAATACCTGTAGGTACTCGTATATACAATACAATACAAAAACTCTTTATTGCACACCTCACATAATAAAATAGCACATAAAAAACAAAAAACATAGATACAGGGAGACAGAGGCAGAACAACAGGCGGTCTTAATAATGTAATTCGTTTCAGAGCTCTGACAGCGAGTCAGGCTCGCTGAGCTGCAGCAGCTGCGGCGTGCAGTTCGCAAGCTCGCACGCGCTCGCGCGCCACGCCCGCGACCCGTGCGGCCCCAGCATGAGGTGCCCTACCTTACACATACAACCCTAGTATGAGGTGACCCTACCTTACATATACAACCCTAGCACGAGGAGACCTTACCTTGCACATTGTACACATACATTCCTAGCACTAGGAGACCTTACCTTACACATTGTACACATACAACCCTAGCACTAGGAGACCTTACCTTACACATTGTACACATACATCCCTAGCACTAGGAGACCTTACCTTGCACATTGTACACATACAGCCCTAGCACTAGGAGACCTTACCTTACACATTGTACACATACAACCCTAGCACTAGGAGACCTTACCTTACACATTGTACACATACAGCCCTAGCACTAGGAGACCTTACCTTGCAAATTGTACACATACAACCCCAGCACTAGGAGACCTTACCTTACACATTGTACACATACAACTCTAGCACTAGGAACCTTACCTTACACATTGTACACATACAACCCTAGTACTAGGAGACCTTACCTTGCACATTGTACACATACAACCCTAGTACTAGGAGACCTTACCTTGCACATTGTACACATACAACCCTAGTACTAGGAGACCTTACCTTACACATTGTACACATACAATCCTAACACTAGGATACCTTACCTTACACATTGTACACATACAACCCTTACGCATTAGAAGACCTTACCTTACACATACAAAAATACAAATACAAAAAGGTTTATTTCTCAAAATTTTACATTGTTCAATCTATAGTAAGTATGAGTATTAAAAATAAGACGTACACACACACACACACACAACCCTACACACATTGCACATATACAACCCTAGCATGAGGAAACCTTACCTTACACATACAACTCTAGAATGAGGAAACCTTAGCTTATACATTGCACACATACAACCCTAGCATGAGGAAACCTTAGATTACATATAGCACACATACAACCCTAGCATGAGGAGACCTTACCTTACACATTGCACACATACAACCCTAGCATGAGGAAACCTTACCTTACACATTGCCGTACCTCCATGGTTACTCTTAGGACCCAGGGTCCAAGAATGGAAAGGTAGCAAAGGACCCTACCATCACCCCAAAAAATTTAGACGGTCCATGTGCCGAACACGTCCTAGAAACTATTTACATTAGTGTTCAAGTAGAATATTAAATATATATATAATAATATAATATAAATATTAGAGGACAATCTTACACAAATCGAACTAGCCCCACAGTAAGCTCAAGAAGGCTTGCGTTATGGGTACTAGACGACGATATATTTAATAGATATAAATACTTAAATACATAGAAAACATCCAAGACTCAGAAACAAATATTCATGCTCATCACACAAATATTTGCCCTGATCGGGATTCGAACCCAGGACCGTCAGCTTCACAGGCAGGTGCACTACCCACTAGGCTAAACCAGTCGTATTCCACGGAACATGAGTATTAATTTATATATAGGTATTTTTCTTCTGTTCAGGGCGTGCACTTTGTGCGGGGAAAACCTGGCGACGGAAGAGCTGCTGAGAGACCATACCCAGGAACGCCATAGCAAACCGGAAACCAAGTGTGACGAGGTAATCCCTTCTACAACTAGTGGCTCTGTGGGCTGTAGACCTCGTGAGTCAGTTTTTTTTATTTATTTATTTATTTGGGAAACAAACAGACAAAAATATTACATCAAGTTAATCATAATAAATATAACATAAGCCAAACAGTCTCCACTACTGACTAATACAAAATCTGTTGCTCAGACCAAAAAACGAAACTTCAAAATAACACAATATGCTAAGAATTGATAATTTACACAAATAATACAAAATCTGTTGCTCAGACCAAAAATTCCATTCATTTATCATTTCCAAAATCTGACATTATAAAAAAGATCAATTATAAATATCGAAACTGCTAACAAAATTTCACGAGAAGCGGTTGAGAAATGCGATCTGTAGAGGAGAACAAACCGTTGAACAAATATATATATTTTTTTAATTTCCAAAAACTTATTCGACAAAAAAATCTGTATATTTATCCAACCTGCTCACAAAATTTCACGAGAATTGTTTGCGAAATGCGACCTGTAGAGGGGAATAACCGTTGAACAAATTTTTTTTTAATTTCCACAAACTTGTTCGACAATAAAAAATCTGTATATTTATCCAACCTGCTCACAAAATTTCACGAGTATCGTTTGCGAAATGCGACCTGTAGAGGAGAACAACCGTTGAACAATTTTTTTTGAATTTCCAAAAACTTATTAGACAAAAAAAACTGTATATTTATCCAACCTGCTCACAAATTTTTTTTTAATGCAGATTTTGGAATACTTGGCCTTCACTTCATATTTATGTATTGTTATTTAGAAAGAGGTTTAATTGCAGTATCACTTCCGATAGTTTTGGTAATTAACGAACCACAGCTAATATCCATAAATCGAGTAACTCAGTGGTCCTTGGATGTCTCACCAATTGTATGAAAAAATGGGTTTTACCACTGTGTTACCCAACTTTTACAGCAATAAGTTAATATTTAAGTATTTTTACCTATAAATTCCTTTTATTAGGTTCAGGTACTATTTCTAACCCCTATTTTAGTACACTAATTCAATACATTTCATAGATTTTTTTTGTAATATCTGGAACTATCTGAAACTCTCCAGGACAGTCTTTAGCTATTAAATTAATGCTAAGTTAGTTGTAAGCCTTTGTGTATGTAAAATTTATAATTTGTTTAGAAAGTATTATGTATAATCATCATATAACGCGAAAACGTAACGTTCAAGCTGAAAAACCCCGCGCACACTCTGTCTGGTTCCGGCAGAATACCAGCGCTGTGACAGCAATGTCACAGCACATGCTGAGTCGGCACCCTTTCGCGGCTATGTCATGACAATAGTATAGGCATTAGTATAGTTTTGTGTCCATTAGCACTGTTTTTATTTTATAAGTGTGATTATTGTAAGAGTAATTTTATCTAATTTGTCAAGTCATATCCGTCAATAAAGTTTTTATCTATTTATCTATCTAATAGAAAACTGGTCATGAAAAAGTAGAATAATCCATAAGCCGTTGACTATTGACCACAGGAGGGACGTTTGTTTTTCCAACTAAGTATGACCCATAATGTTTGCACCCGCAGTGCAACAAGACGTTCGTGTCGGAGGCGTCGCTGAGCGTCCACTACGAGCGCGTGCACCTGCAAGTGAAGAGCGTCAGACGGAAGGCCTCGCACCACGCGCGCCGGCAGTACGGCGGCGTTGTCATGTGCGAGCTCTGCGGGAAGCGGTGCAAGGTAAGATAATAGAGAATAAGCATCTTTTTTTCATGATGTCATTCGAAGTTTATAGAGGAACAAATGTGTATATGGAACAAGTACAATTAGAACAACACAAAAGACAAAAATGGATTTCAAAGTACAGCTTAAATTCCGAGCGCTGAAAATGCTCCCAAAACTCCTTTGACTGCGCCATGTTATTATTATTATTATTTATTATTTGCGTTCCAAAACTGGTATCGTAGATGTGGGTGTTAAGACCGCAAAGCTGAAGTGGGACTGGGCTGGGCATGTCTGTCGAATGCACTCGGAGCGATGGGCCAAAGTAGCCACTGAATGGATCCCACAAGATGGCTCCCGAAGCAGAGGCAGACCGAAAAGGAGATGGCGGGACGACCTTGATACATTTTGTACGGATTGGCGGGAACTGGCATACGACCGAGACGAGTGGCGAAAAAGAGGGGAGGCCTTTGCCCAGCAGTGGGACACTATATAGGCTATAAAATAAAAAAAAAATAAAAATAAAAATTATTTATTTATTTTATTAAGAAATAATAATTCAACACAAACAAGTACAAGTACATAGACCCACAAAACCGTTTGCATAGTTTGACTGTGGGATCGATCAGTCTCATCTCTCTTCTAACAGTAAATTATTTTATGAGTTTAACAAGGCAACTTATATATTATGATTCTACATCTACGTACAATAATTTATTTTACAAGTTTAATAAGGTAACTATGCGGAATTTTATTAGAACTAATTTCTGACATTGGCAGTAATTCTAATGTTAGGTTGTCAGACTAGTAACTATCACGATTGCTGTTTATTTCAATAAATAATAGCGTTGAAAATTAAATAATAAATGACAAAAAATGCACAAAACTTTCATAGTCAAGAGCGGAACATTCTACACTTTCATGACCAGTTTTCTACTACAAAAAAAATCTATGATATGTATTAAATTAGTGTACAGAAATAGGGTTTCGAAATAGTCCCTGAACCTAATAAAAAGAATTTATCGGTAGACATATTTAAATATTAACATAATGCTGTAAAAGGTGGGTAACACAGTGGTAAAAACCATCTTTTCATGCAAATGGTGAGACATCCAAGGACCACTGAGTTACTCGATTTATGGATATTAGCTGAGGTTCGTTAATTACCAAAACTATCCGAATTGATACTGCAATTAAACCTCTTTCTAAATAATACAAAAATATGAAGTGAGAGCCAAATGTTCCAAAATCTGCATTAAAAAAAAGTGTCTGAAAATTAAGTACATGAAAATGTAGAATAGCCCAATGTCAAAAAATTACCACCGGTTCATAAAATAAACCTCTGCCTCGAGAAGAACTGCAAGAAACTCGGAGAGGTGTCATTTTTTTCAAAACAACATACAATGTATATTAAATATCAGTATCATAATACAACATAATATAACACATTTTTTTAAATATTTAGGGTAAAATATTTCTGTGTAAGATTAAGGGTCGGTTGCACCAACATACGATCACGGGTCGGTCATCGTCAAATATGGCGCCGGCAGCTGTCATCCCATAGAAACTTGTCAAACTTTCCGTACAATCAGATTTCAACGAACACCGCTTACGATTACAGACGGTTTGGTGCAACCCACCCTACATGTGCAGGACGCTATCACTGCCAAACATCCCTATTTTTTTCTTTATTTAGGTGTTGTGGCTATTCCCGGGCTTTTCAGCCCTCGTATCACTACGACCATTTCTGATCTATTGTGATCGCCACATACTACAATGCTCGGTCAAGTCCTACAAACTCAAAGAATCGCAGGATTTTCCTGTACTCGAAATACTTAATCTCATCCGGGCGCATGATGTGCCCAGCAATGAGCTACGACTGCGCATTAGGCGGGCATTCGGTTAGGATGTGTGCAGGCGTCTCCTCCGCTTCAAAGCAGAGTCTGCACCGCCTTGTGTCACTCAAGCCTATCGCATGCATGTGCTTGTTTAGGCAACAATGCCCTGTAAGCACCCTTACCAGTATGCGCAGTTGGTTTCTGCTTAGCAATAAGGCATCCGATGACGCCTTTTTGCTAAAGGCCTTGATTAGTGCCTTGGAATGGTTCAGACCTGGGATTGCTCTCCAAGCCTGAATGGTTTTATAAAAACAGTAGGTCTTCAGGGTGAGCTTGGTCAGGCTTTTGGGGATACCGCGGAACGGTTCTGGTCCGCAAAGCGCCTCTTCGCCCCTGCTCGTGCAAGCTCGTCGGCTAAACATCCCTATTAGTTTATAAGCCACATGAGACGCAATAAACAATTTGAAGTTGAAGTTGTACCTGTGTGCCACAGAACAGTACGATCCTGAAGTACCACCAGCGCACGCACACCGGCGAGAAGCCGCACGGCTGCCCGCGCTGCCCCAAGCGCTTCGTGTCGCCCATGCTGCTACACGTAAGTGGACCTTAACGCGACGGCATAACGACTAACCACCCGTAACAAATCTCAATTGTTATTAGTTTCTTAGTCTTATTTTTGACATGTACGAGGGGCGTTCAAAATATTCTCGGTATTGGAATGAAAACAAACAAGTATGAACAGTTTGATATTTTTTATTTTTCAATATACTCCCCCCCTATGTTAATACACTTAAAAGATCGATCAATTATTTTTTTTAATCCCTCATAAAAATATTTTTTATCCTTGGTATAAAAGTGCTCCTCTACTGCCGCCTTCAACGCCTCATCGTCAAAAAATCGATTTCCACGCAGATCCTTTTTGAGATTGGGGAACAAAAAGAAGTCGCTGGGCTGGGCTAAGTCCGGACTATACGGTGGATGAGTTATAGTTCCGAACCCACATTCAGCAATAGCTGCCTTGGCAATATGAGCAGTATGGACAGGGGCGTTGTCATGCAGAAGCAGAATACCTTTAGACAACTTTCCTCGCCTTTTTTCTTTTATTGCGTCCCTTAATCGATGTAGAATATTCGCGTAGTACTGTCCCGTGATATTTACACCTTTTTCTTTATAATCGATCAACAATACTCCTTCACAATCCCAAAATATTGTTGCCATGACCTTGCCAGCGGAAGGGACGACCTTGAACTTCTTGGGATGAGCTGAACCCTTAATGTGCCACTGCAAGGACTCCTGTTTACTCTCTGGGTCATAATGATGAACCCAGGTTTCATCTCCAGTAACTATCTTTTGCAGCACCTCATCAGGATTTTCACCACACAGGTCAATAAAATCGGAACAGCAAGCTGCACGCACATCTTTTTGAAGTCGAGTCAGCATTCGCGGAACCCATCTTGCACTGACCTTTGACATATTAAGATGGTCATGGATAATGTCATGTACGGTACCAATAGAAAGATTGGTTACTTGAGCTATTGATTTTATCTTCACTCGACATTTTGACTTGTAAAAGTGCCCTTGAGGCCTATTTGCAGAATAAATGTTTTGATTTTGATTGTTTTAACTGTGGGTCAATCAACTTTTTCTTTTTGTTATTCTGTCCCATCAGCGAGGAGACAACAATAACCGAATTTCTTACAAAAATGTTTATAATATGAACTTCAAGCATGCTCAGGAGATGACCCATGTCCTAATGGATTTATGCTCATCGCTAAAACTCATGTTTGGTAGATTTCAACCCTATAAAATCACAGTTTTAAAGAGTGACTCAGGAGACGTAACCAGGTAACGAGCAACAAAGAATATGATCCACCACTGTATATTACTTACCTAGGGCGATAATACAAGAAATTCTCAATTCGCATGTATTTGATGCACAAGCCGAAGGCAAGGGCGATAAATATGCTATTTAAGGCTTTCTTCATTACCGCCCATGTAAGTACAAAATTTTATGTCTCCCCCTGGCCAGGAAGTGGGATTTCCCGCGCGCGTAGCGTGAAGTCAAAATTTTTCTCTCATGTCTCCACCTTTTTAACGATAAGACCGCCTGAGATGATGATGATGGTCAGGCACGTATCCAGACTTTTGGTTCGGGGGGGACAAACATTGAAACAACCATGTGAACTGTGTAAAAATCGCTGTAATCAAAATGTGACTAAAAACGTTTTCGGGGGGGAGGATAAAAGAAAGAAAGAAGAAAGAAAAACCATTTATTCAATAAAGCACACACAACCGGTCATAATAAATAGGTGTAAGATAATACACAGTGAGTGAAGGCGCACAATGAGTCCAGCAATGTGTGCCATAAAGAAAAGGCTGTGTGACTCAGCATGTGTTGCTATTTGCCGTGCAAACTACAACGCTGTTATTCTGCCACAGCCTATGAGTCTAATTCGCAGTCTAGTCTATTAAAATTATACAAAAAAAGAGAAAAATATATATGAGTCTTGTAGTTAATTGTTCTATAAATCCCAACTATCCTCCTCTTTGGATACGTGCCTGATGATGGTGGTACGATAAATTATAAATTGTACCATGTGTGAAATAAGATTTCAAGCTTACATGGTCATTTACATTTGAACGATCCTAACATAACATAAGCATATAATAGCATAATTAACGATTTTATATTTAGTGTGTAAATATGTATGCTGCATGGTATTTTGTGGCTATTTGTATGCCTTAACAGGCAAGACATAGTGATACAATCCGTAAACTGAAACACCGATGTACATACCTATGTTTAACAAATAAAATATTTTGTATTTGTAGAATTACGATTTGAAACGGAATATTTACCATGTATATTTGTATTTGTGAGTTCCCGATATCTCGGCACTGTTGCAAGCGCCATTATCAAGGACTAAATCCCGTTTCAAATCGTGATTCTAATGTGTGAAATGGGCAATGGTTTGTGCCGCAGTGCCACCTGCGCTCGCACACGGGCGAGCGGCCCTACAAGTGCGCGCAGTGCCACAAGTCCTTCACGCAGAAGTCCGCGCTCACCGTCCACAACACCGTACGTACTTTAATAATAATAATAACACGTTTATTCAATGATTGTACACATTTACAGGTAACCAAGACAGGTACAATAAAACAAAGTACACAATAGTAGATTATGTCTCAAGGGAGCAAAATGATATATTTACGGCGAGGGCGGTATATTGAATTCTGAATGAAGCGAAAGATTCTACAATAGAATCCTGAGCGTAGCGAGGGATTCTATTGTAGAATCTTGAGCGTAGCGAGGGATTCAAGTGTTTACGCCCAAGACGGAAATAATTTTGCTACCGTGTGACATATACTGCTTTTCACACCGTCTATGAGGCCCGCTGTTAAAACCATGAAATATCCTACATATGATTTTACTACAGAGTGTCACATATTGCTTTTCACACCTTCTATAAGGAAAAGAGTCATTGTTGCCCTCAAATGAGGGAAGAAAAGTACAACTTTGATCCCTCATTCGAAGGCAACAATAACTCTTTTTTGAAAAGCAGGTGTGAAAAAACAATTGAAAGGGTAGGTGGCTCAGCTTGTGTCTGTACCAAGAGACCACTAGAGACTCTTGTCTACAGACGCTGTTATTCTGCCACCCCCGTGGCTTAAAAACTATAGCATGTGAACTAAAATAAACGTCACACGAAGCTAGGCTTTCAGGGACCGATACCGGTATTTTAAAAAACCCTGAATTAGCCCAATATTTTGGATTATTTTTTGCTCTTTACGTAGGGCTGAATCGTGTATTTAGGTAACAACGTCGTATTATTAGATTGTCCCGTTAAAAAACGAAATAATGATCCGGTGACCGTAATAATACCGGTATACCGGCACCCTAAGAAACTATAATTATAAGGTAAATTCTTGCTTGCGTTCAATTGACATAATTCTGCCTTATTTTCGGACGTATTAGTACTAGTCTGTTTAACATCATACATTATTGCTTGCCACAATTCATAAAAAAAAATGTTATATATGGAAATGTTCCCAGGTCCACACCGGCGAGAAACCATTCGCATGCCCCATCTGCGGTAAATCGTTCACACAGGCCGCGTCCGTGCACACGCACGTCAAGTACGTGCACATGAAGATGCCCGCGCCGCCGCGCCGCCGCACCCTCAAGCCCGGCCCGCTCTAACACGGGGGGACAGCGCAGCCCGGCCCGCTCTAACACGGGGCAGCGCAGCCCGGCCCGCTCTAACACGGGGCAGCGCAGCCCGTCCGTGCACACGCACGTCAAGTACGTGCACATGAAGATGCCCGCGCCGCCGCGCCGCCGCACCCTCAAGCCCGGCCCGCTCTAACACGGGGGGACAGCGCAGCCCGGCCCGCTCTAACACGGGGCAGCGCAGCCCGGCCCGCTCTAACACGGGGCAGCGCAGCCCGGCCCGCTCTAACACGGGGGCAGCGCAGCCCGTCCGTGCACACGCACGTCAAGTACGTGCACATGAAGATGCCCGCGCCGCCGCGCCGCCGCACCCTCAAGCCCGGCCCGCTCTAACACGGGGGGACAGCGCAGCCCGGCCCGCTCTAACACGGGGGCAGCGCAGCCCGTCCGTGCACACGCACGTCAAGTACGTGCACATGAAGATGCCCGCGCCGCCGCGCCGCCGCAGCCTCA
Source organism: Epiblema foenella (assembly GCA_963556455.1). Classification (NCBI taxonomy): domain Eukaryota; kingdom Metazoa; phylum Arthropoda; class Insecta; order Lepidoptera; family Tortricidae; genus Epiblema; species Epiblema foenella. The sequence goes on along the minus strand of OY747121.1, from coordinate 10,264,034 downwards.
AGCCCGGCCCGCTCTAACACGGGGGGACAGCGCAGCCCGGCCCGCTCTAACACGGGGCAGCGCAGCCCGGCCCGCTCTAACACGGGGGCAGCGCAGCCCGTCCGTGCACACGCACGTCAAGTACGTGCACATGAAGATGCCCGCGCCGCCGCGCCGCCGCACCCTCAAGCCCGGCCCGCTCTAACACGGGGGGACAGCGCAGCCCGGCCCGCTCTAACACGGGGGCAGCGCAGCCCGTCCGTGCACACGCACGTCAAGTACGTGCACATGAAGATGCCCGCGCCGCCGCGCCGCCGCAGCCTCAAGCCCGGCCCGCTCTAACACGGGGGGACAGCGCAGCCCGGCCCGCTCTAACACGGGGCAGCGCAGCCCGGCCCGCTCTAACACGGGGGCAGCGCAGCCCGTCCGTGCACACGCACGTCAAGTACGTGCACATGAAGATGCCCGCGCCGCCGCGCCGCCGCACCCTCAAGCCCGGCCCGCTCTAACACGGGGGGACAGCGCAGCCCGGCCCGCTCTAACACGGGGCAGCGCAGCCCGGCCCGCTCTAACACGGGGCAGCGCAGCCCGGCCCGCTCTAACACGGGGGCAGCGCAGCCCGTCCGTGCACACGCACGTCAAGTACGTGCACATGAAGATGCCCGCGCCGCCGCGCCGCCGCACCCTCAAGCCCGGCCCGCTCTAACACGGGGCAGCGCAGCCCGGCCCGCTCTAACGCGGGGGCAGCGCAGCCCGGCCCGCTCTAACACGGGGCAGCGCAGCCCGGCCCGCTCTAACACGGGGGCAGCGCAGCCCGGCCCGCTCTAACGCGGGGGCAGCGCAGCCCGGCCCGCTCTAACACGGGGCAGCGCAGCCCGGCCCGCTCTAACGCGGGGGCAGCGCAGCCCGGCCCGCTCTAACACGGGGCAGCGCAGCCCGGCCCGCTCTAACACGGGGGCAGCGCAGCCCGTCCGTGCACACGCACGTCAAGTACGTGCACATGAAGATGCCCGCGCCGCCGCGCCGCCGCAGCCTCAAGCCCGGCCCGCTCTAACACGGGGCAGCGCAGCCCGGCCCGCTCTAACACGGGGCAGCGCAGCCCGGCCCGCTCTAACGCGGGGGCAGCGCAGCCCGGCCCGCTCTAACACGGGGCAGCGCAGCCCGGCCCGCTCTAACACGGGGGCAGCGCAGCCCGGCCCGCTCTAACGCGGGGGCAGCGCAGCCCGGCTCGCTCTAACACGGGGCAGCGCAGCCCGGCCCGCTCTAACGCGGGGGCAGCGCAGCCCGGCCCGCTCTAACACGGGGCAGCGCAGCCCGGCCCGCTCTAACACGGGGGCAGCGCAGCCCGTCCGTGCACACGCACGTCAAGTACGTGCACATGAAGATGCCCGCGCCGCCGCGCCGCCGCAGCCTCAAGCCCGGCCCGCTCTAACACGGGGGGACAGCGCAGCCCGGCCCGCTCTAACACGGGGCAGCGCAGCCCGGCCCGCTCTAACACGGGGGCAGCGCAGCCCGTCCGTGCACACGCACGTCAAGTACGTGCACATGAAGATGCCCGCGCCGCCGCGCCGCCGCACCCTCAAGCCCGGCCCGCTCTAACACGGGGGGACAGCGCAGCCCGGCCCGCTCTAACACGGGGCAGCGCAGCCCGGCCCGCTCTAACACGGGGCAGCGCAGCCCGGCCCGCTCTAACACGGGGGGACAGCAAAGCCCGTCCCGCTCTAAAATGGGGTGCTAGCACAGCCCATAGCGCTCTAAAATGGGGTGCTAGCACAGCCCATAGCGCTCTAAAATGGGGGGCTAGCACAGCCCATAGCGCTCTAACACGGGGGCAGCGCAGCCCGTCCGTGCACACGCACGTCAAGTACGTGCACATGAAGATGCCCGCGCCGCCGCGCCGCCGCACCCTCAAGCCCGGCCCGCTCTAACACGGGGCAGCGCAGCCCGGCCCGCTCTAACACGGGGCAGCGCAGCCCGGCCCGCTCTAACACGGGGGGACAGCAAAGCCCGTCCCGCTCTAAAATGGGGTGCTAGCACAGCCCATAGCGCTCTAAAATGGGGGGCTAGCACAGCCCATAGCGCTCTAACACGGGGGGCTAGCACAGCCCGTAGCGCTCTAACACGGAGGGCTAGCACAGCCCGTAGCGCTCTAACATGGGGGCATGCACATCCCGTCCCGCTCTAAATTCGGGGGCTAGCACAGCCCATAGCGTTCTAACACGGGGGGCTAGCATGCCCATAGCGCTCTAACACGGGGGGCTAGCACAGCCCATAGCGCTCTAACACGGGGGGCTAGCACAGCCCGTCCCGCTCTAAAATAGGGGGCTAGCACAGCCCATAGCGCTCTAACACGGGGGGCTAGCACAGCCCGTCCCGCTCTAACACCAGTATCAATGCCTTTACAAGGCCGATAGCGGCGAGCTAAGTTTGACCCTAATTTCTGCCCTTTATTGTGCTCTAATTATATTTGGTCCCATATGGACATTTGTTCGACTCTAAAAACTGGTTCGAATGTCACCGTAAAAAAAAGTCAAGTCAAATAGCGTATTATACCAAGTAAAACCAACGTATAAGCGGCAACTACACTGCGTCGTTCACCTAATGCGGTCGCCGGATTCATTTGAAACTACTTGGATCAACAAACGTCGTGTTCACATTAGTCTGCCCGCCTACCTATAAGCGTTGGCAGCTGACGATCGCCGAATGCGGCCGACTAACGTGTTCTTACACTTTTGCGGTCGAACAACGAAGTGTTATTGCCGCTTCACACACATCGGACGTGATTATTACGCTGTTAAAATACAAAGTTACCCTTATATCACCGGTTTCATGTACTTTTATGTATATTTTTATGAAATAATGTCTAAATTAGGAAATCGGGGGTCGACAACCTTTAGCAGCCAAGTGCCACAGCATAGTAGCTGAAAAATATTTCGCGTCGCACTTGTTACAGTAGTACCCAACTGATATGGCTTACCGATGTACCTGCGCAGAAGATGAATTTTTAAAGCGCGGGAAATGCTATTGACCAATAGGCACGCTCCACGCACCGCGCTTTTTCCTGTACCGCTATTGGTCCGCAGCTGCCGCCATGTTAGCGCGCGCCGCGTGGCATGTTAGTCAGCCGCCATACTTCTGATCAAGTGCACGTGCATTATGAACAGTGTATTATGAACCTTATAGTCGTGATCTGAGGTTAATTGTAAGTTTTAAGCATTCTTTCGTTAATCTTGGGAGCGATACTTTCTTTTCTGCGCGAACGAAGATTCACGACGCGCCTTATCAGTTGGGTACTACTGTAATAATTTGTGAATATCAAACACAAAGTACCACATTGTCGGTTGTCAATAAGGAGGCTTGCGGGCCGCCTGTTGCGGACCGCTCGCGTAATATACAAGGTGACCCATAAGTCATGATACAAATAAAAAAAAACAGATTCTATACTTGGGTCAATCAACTTTTTCTTGTTGTTATTCTGTCCCGTCAGCGAGGAGACAATGGTAACCGAATCTCTTAGAAAAATGTTTATAATATGGACTTCAAGCATGCTCAAGGGACCCATGTCCAAAGTCCAAAGGGAAGCATGTCCAAATGGATTGTTGCTCATCGCTAAAACTCATGATTAATAGATTTAAACCCTATAAAATCACAGTTTTAAAGAGTGACTCAGGAGACGTAACCATGGTAACGACCAACAAAGAATAGTTGATCCACCCACTTAGAATAGAATATTTTTTTATTTTGCAACAACAATATAGTAAATTACATTCCAAAAGGCTTAAATCTAAAAAATATACAGTGTTGTCACAAAAAAGGAGTCCACTCAGCATGTGTCGAAGCACAGGGTGCGACGTTTTCAGTGGATCCCATGAACTAAAACTAAAGAGATCAGTTGTTACATTTTTGAAACCATAAAAAGAAAAATACATCCAATTGCATTGTGCCACATTAATGTTTTACCAGCGGAAACGAATATAACAATAACAGCTAACCTAAACTCAAACAGACACAGTCTCGGTCACCCCTCGGCGGATCCAAACCACACCCCCGCGACGCCACTAGTTTTATCACCCAAACTCCCCTTCATTCACCCTTCCCCTCTCTTACTCCACCCCTTTAGCTAAGTCCACACTTGTATCTTTTTACCGCATCGTATCCGTCGCGTATACTAGCGATCATGCAACGCGCCGTATCTTAAATACTCCGCACACTCGCGTATCGAATACGCGTAGCATGATCGGTAAGTGTGGACGTGTTTTGATACTGTATCAAGATACGAAGGTGTGATCTGATACGGGATGTGCCGCGATCCTACTGGAGTGGGTTTTTGATCATCTAGATAGATTTTGACTTGTAAAAGTGCCCTTGAGGCCTATTTGCAGAATAAATGTTTTGATTTTGACTACAAGAAACACTGGGAAACTCAAAATAACTTTTTATAGACTAGTGAAGGCGAAAAAGTAGTTTTTGGGAAATTGTATAAAAATCTACAATAAAATTTCAAAACACATTACTGAACTTACGGATTCTAAATTTAAGTCTATCGTGAAACAGACACTTATTTCAAAAGCATATTATAGGATAAACGATTATATCATGGATAGGGATGTTTGGCAGTGGTAGTTTTGTGTGTCATATATCAGGGAGATGTAATGTAATCACACTGGCACTTTGTATCATATATTAGACAATGGCGGCTAAAGGGTTCAAACCCACGACCCATCAGGTAAATTGAGCGTTATACCTAATAGTCATTAAGGTTAATAAGTATAAATTAGGTATCTTTAAGTATTTATTTATTTCAACATGATCTGCTATAATAATTATAATTATAAACGAGAATAAAACGTGGTTTTATTTTTACAAAGCCTCATCATCCCATTTGAGAAGAGAGATTTTGTTATTATATCTATGTAGGAATTTTTACGTGCAGGCACGTATCCAGAGGGGGGGATAGTTGGGATTTATCCCCCCCCGAAAACGTTTTTAGCCGTCTGTTTATTTATTCGCTTGCGTGTTCTTTCAATAACCGCTTTAGCCTAGTTGGTAGTGACTGCCTTCGAAACTGGAGGTACCGGGTTCGAATCCCGGTCAGGGCATGTATTTGTGTGATGAACACGAATATTTGTTCCTGAGTCTTGAATGTTTTCTATGTATTTAAATATCTATTTATCTATATAAGTATGTATATCGTCACGTAGTGAATGCTGATGGTAGTCTAACATTGATCTGCCATTTTGGCCAGTCATTCTGACGCACACTGGTTCTTGACATTTACTTATTACTATACCATATGTTTTTAGGTCCGTCACCCAGACTATCCCCTTCATTTAATTATTTTAAATCTTTTGCTCTATGTCTCAAATCTCATCATCTCAAATAATTATATTAATTTGCATTTCTAGACTTTTTCCCCGATATACTGTCTATGTTTATCCCCTACCCTAGCCATGTCTTTTAGTTTACTTGGTAGCATAGGTAAGTTATCTCTTAATTTCCTACCTAGCATTAATTCCGCTGGACTAAATCCCGATTCCAAAGGTGTTCCTATATATTAATAAGGCTGCATATATATCCTCGGCTTTTGTTAACAGTGCCTTAGCTATTTTGACCCCTGATTCAGCTAACCCATTACTCTGTGAGTAGTAAGGGCTGCTTGTAACAGACTTAAACCCATACTCCCTGGCAGAATCCATAAACTTTGTTTTGAATTGCGTTCCACAGTCTGACTTAACTAGTTCCGGAATAACATACCTTGCAAATGCCTCTTTGCATTTAATAATGACACTGTTTTCTGTTAAATCCTTTTTCTACTCCTGTACTTTTTTTACGACTTATGCAATCATGAACTCTAATATAAATACATACTTTATTTATTCTGTAAAGTCTATCTAGTCTATTGCCCAAAAACACACTCCTTACCCTACTTTACCCGTCGTCTACCAAGCCCGCGAATTCGCGCGCTCATTACAAAAGAATGCTATTGTTATTTTTTATCGCGCGTAGACGACGGGTGAAAAATTAAAGCAGAGTTGGGTGCCACAGACTACTACAAATACTATGTTTAGTAGTCATTCTTTGGTGCGTTCAAGTGAAACTTTTATAATTAAAATCAGTGCTACCAACTTAACGCCACTTTGCTATATTTTGTATGTATTAATTAATGCATAATATATTATTTACTAATACATTTATATATTTTTTGGTGTTTTTTAACAAGTTTTATATATTTTCGGATATATTTGTGAAAACGAAACAGTTAAGATTCGATCCGGATTTGAATTCAGATTAGGTCGCATGCCAAGTCTAGCAAATTAAAAAAAAAACAAACCATAAACAAAGTGTCGTATTTTTGATTTCCCACCAAATTCCTAATTGAAAACGAAAACATTCAAGCTGATAAATGATTATATTAATTAAATCAAACGATTTTTTTGTGCTGATGAAGAAAATGTGTAGGTACGTTGATTCTTTTAAAAATCCACGAAGAAGTTACATAGCATTACTGAAGAAATTGCGTAAGTAAGTTGCACAATTACTAAGAGAAAATATGGCGCATGGAAAATCTGAAAAATAGGTAGTTTTTTTTGTATCTGAAATGAGTCGCAGAAAAAGTATTGTATGCAACGGTGTATAACTGGTATAAAAAGGCTCGTGGTGTCTTTACTTGCGATGTTCGCCAAAGCTCACATCGCAACCCACACCACTCGCCTTTTTATACCCTTCTTATACACCAGTTGCATAATATACTATTAACTTCTCTATTTCCAAAAATCTCGAATAGTAATCCACAGATACTGTTCGAGGTTGTGGATCGCCAGTGGTGTGGTGGTTTCCAGCAGGCAAGTAAAAACAAGGCTCCTTTTTCCGAAGACTATATTCAACATATAGAGATGCGGAAAATATCGTCAGAACAATAAAACACATTGATTAACTTACTTACTTCTGTAAAATTAAATAAGGACATGTGTCCCCGATGATGGATAGAGCAAGAAGAGGGGGTGACAGCTGAAGGTTGCCATGCACAATCGGTAAAAAATTAAGCCCCCCCCCCATTCATGAGTAATGTGGGCCATAGAATAATGATTATAATGACTGCATTTAACTGCTATACCTACTTGACATATTACTATTTCCTAATTAAATGTGAACTAATATTTCATATAATAAAATGTTATATAATATAAATTTGATATCCCTATCTAATATCTATATTTAATTAACTTGTAATTTCCGCAAGTTGCATGCTATTAGGCTATTTCTATAATTGTAACATATAGGCTATTTAAAATGTGCAATGCCCTACCAGGGTCCATGTGAAACCAATATAACTATATAAGATGTACTGTATTTATCATGGTTGCAATAAAATAAATAAATAAATAGCATATCCAACACTTCCCCTCTAGGGCACACATTAGGACTCAAAAGCATACATAGAGTCAATAAATAACATTCAGATATAATGGCAAAACTCTACATGAATTGTAATTTGACTCTACATATTGTACATAAATGACTCTACATGAGTTATAATTAGGCTCTACATATTATATACATGTGCCTCTACATTAAACTTTATAATTTACATCAAACTGTTAGGTTTTAAAGTAAATAGAAATGCAAGTCGAGCTATATAAAGCCTACTACTTATATTATACAATAGTTATGCATGCTCTTGTTATTATAATTAAGTTTCACAAACGTTCATGGCTTTCGTAAAGACATGTTGCTTTACTCTACATAAAGGTTTAGTTAACACATCGGCAATCATTTTATCCGTAGGTAAATACTCAATTTTAATGACAATGTTTGATATTAAATCTTTTACGTAATGATATAGAATGTCGATGTGTTTAGTACGCTTGTGACAGTACTGTTTTGCTTGTAAGAGCTTATGTGTACTCTGATTATCATTATAAACAGTACAATCAATCTGTCCAGGTAATATCTCTGATAGCAAACTCTTAATGAACGATATATCTTTCTTTACACACATCACTTATAGCTAGCTATATATTTTCTGATTCCGTCGATGATAGTGAGACACATAGTTGTTTACGAGACTCCCAATTAACCGTATTTCCCCCTAATTTAATGACATACCCAGTGTAGGACTTTCTGTCTGTGATATCATTGGCCCATTCTGCGTCAGTATAAGCACACAAAGACCAATTCATACCTTTATAGAAACATAAAGAATATTGAATTGTACCTGCCAAATAAAGCAAGATTCTTTTAGCTGCTAACCAATGTGACCTATCGAAACAGTTATTAAATTGACTAAGTTGACTACATGCAAATGTTATATCTGGACGTGAACACACACTTAGATACAACAAGCAACCTAGTAATTGTCGATAGTTATAGACTTCATCCTGCAAACAGTCATTAGTTTCACGTTTTACAAGTTAACCTCCATAGGTGTGGACACGGCTTAACAGTTTTCCATACCAAAACGAACAAGCAGTTTCCTAATGTATTCGCTCTGATCGAGCATTAAAGTTCCCCTTTCCCCGAAATAGAGATTTCGGGAAATATTTATACCTAAACAGCTCTTAAGTGCACCCACGTTTTTAACATTAAATTTATCTTCTAAAATCTTTAAAAAACTATGTTTGTGCGAGCTGTTGGCACTGTAGAATACATAAAAATCATTAACATTAACATCTGGGTGAATCAACTTTTTAGTGTCACTCGTTGCTGTGGTTACGTCTAGTTGTCCAGGGGACAAAATTCGAATACAAACGTAATTTTATGCTATTTAAGTTTATCAAACACGTATTTGTGGTACTTATAAGCTATTTCCATGATGGTCCATCTACTGAGCATGTTATTAGAACACCATACAACATTTTTTGGAACAAACTGCGCCACTAGTGTCCTTTGGACAACGGGCCAAGATAACAACACAAAAAAAGTTGGTCCATCCATATAGCGCCTAAATTATTATGTCACCCTTGTCACTTTTACATAAACACAAGGTTCACATTTTGACTGTCTGAAATTATGTTCAGTAAGTAAATTATGTATTGTACAGTTCCACATCCTACTTGCCTGTTTAAGGCCATAAATGCTTTTCTTTAATAAACAAACTTTATTTGTCTTATTATTACTGAAGCCAGTTGGCTGTTCAATATACACAGTCTCATTCAGTTCAGCATTTAGAAAAGCTGTAGCCACATCTAAATGGTCTATATTTTAGTCTAATTGATTTGCTATACAAAATAAAATTCGCATCGTCGCATGACGTACTACTGGGGCGAATGTTTCATTATAATCAATGCCTTCACGTTGTGTAAAGCCTCTGGCTACTAATCTCGCCTTAAAACGATCAAAATTACCAGCTGCATCGTACTTAGTTTTAAAACCCATTTATATTTAATAACGTTTTTACCAGTGGGTCTATCCGCAATTTCCCAGACATTGTTACTAATTAGAGCATCACTCTGATTTCATGGCTTCTAACACATTAGGGCTATTAATTGCTTGCTCATATGTGATAGGCTCATCGATTAATGGTGAAAGGCCATGAGCGAGTAGAGACATGTCAGACATGCCATAGTCCGAATATCTATACTATACTAGTGTCGTTTTATAGGGGATTGACGAGAGACATCATCCTGTTGTGGATTCGTTTTTATTATCAGTCAGAGACCATATACATCTCTAACAATATTAAATTTATTTTAATTTTGACGCTCAGAGACCATGTACATCTCTGGGATATTATATTAATTTCATTATACTCCTTGTTTAATCTTGAGACCTTATACATCTCTAACTTTACTGATGTTGTAATATTTGTAATAGATAACTTTGCAAGTTTATCTTCACTGTATGACATTAATTTTGTTATAATTGTAAACTCGAAATTATTATTCCTTCTTGAACTGTAAATTAATATTTTGACATGAAAAATGTATTACTTATTATAGTCAGACTTTCTTAAATTGTAAATTAATATTTTGACATGTAAAAGTGCCCTTGTGGCCTATTTGCAGAATAAATGTTTGTATTTGTATCTCGAAGGGAGTACATTACGTGTAGCGCGAACAGACCGATGCGGTTCAGTGACGGCCACAGCACGAGTCACTTCACCATCTCCAGCTGCTACAGGCGAAGACGGGCTCAGAGACGGAGTGCCATCGGTGCCTACAGAAGAGTCAGCTGGTCCAGAGTCATCGCTGCTTCCAGTACAGTACACCTAGGACTCTTCACCTGAAATCGACATAGAATTCTTGTCAGATACATTCAAATTACCATTTTCAAATTCATTCTCACCATTAATCATATTTTGATATTGTAAAATATCATCACTTAAAATATCATTGGTTAAAATAGTTTCAGTATCTGAATTTATTTGAATTTCATTATAAGTATTCTGACTAGAAATATCACATGTTGCTTCCTTCTCATCATCACAGTAAGTTAAAATAAAATTATTTCCTGACAAATCCTGCAAAGGTTTTAAACTGGGATTGTAAAATCTATTCGCTATAAAGGCAATGTTACGTGATTTAATCACCTTTGTGGGGTCCAAAGGATCGGCTACACGATAGCTCTTAGAAGTTTCACAGTAGCCCACAAAAATGTATTCTTTAGCCCGGGCATCCAATTTGTCTCGCAGATGCTTAGGTACAAGAGAAAAAGCAGTACAGCCAAAAAGATGGCGAAGGTCGACCTTCTTGCCAGACCACACCTCCTCAGGAATACGTCCAGCTAAAGCCGATGTGGCAGTACGATTTTTAATATGGATGGCAGTCATAGTTGCTTCTCCCCAAAATCGTTTGCCGAGACCTGAGTGCTGTAATATGCATCGTACCTTATCAAATATAGTTCTGTGAGAACGTTCGGAAATGCCATTCTGGGCTGAGCACTAAGGAATAGTATTATGGTGAATAATACCAAGGTCTTTTAAAAATTTAGTAAATTTAGCACTGGTATATTCACCTTCATTGTCTGAATAAGCAAAGAACTGGCAAATTTAATTGTTTTTCAACTAAAGCCTTAAAATTAATAAAAAAATCAAGTACCTGTGATTTGTTTTTAATAATGTATCCAAATGTTTTCCGGCTGAAGTCGTCCGTGAAGGTGACCAGGTATCTTCCTCCTCCATAGCTTGCCTCTGGCATTGGCCCACAGACATCGCTGTGCACCAGCTGCAGCTGCTGTGTTGTTTTGGTGGTGTGGTGGTGCTTACCTTCGGGAAAGGCTCGGCCGACAGCTTTCCCTTCATGCAAGCCTCACAGTTCTTCAGTTGTTGTTCATGGTTCTGAAACAGCATACCACATGCATCCCGTAACCTAGACATACCTGCTGGGTGCAAATGTCCAAGGCGGTTATGCCACAATTCTATAATGGATGGAGCAGAGGCAGCGACTGCAGCACTCGTTGACACCTGCCTAGTTCCCTTAGACTTCCCCACATAATTTATAAATACCGTTTACACATTTAGCTAAGGCTATATGATTGCCAGGTGCTTTAATCGGACTATCCCGATCATAAACATAACACCCATCTTTATTAAAGAGAATAGAATGGCCATCTTTACATTATTTAGATACTGACAACAAATTGGCCGACAAGTTTGGAACTAGTAAAACATTCTTGAAGGTTCTCACCTGTCCGTTCATAGAAATGTTCAGATCTCCTACTTGTGAACTTGTCATGACATCACTATTCGCTAGGCATATGCTATTTAACTTAGTGTCTCTCAAATTTTGAAGAACAGCACTTTTATTCACAAGGTCTGCCGAAGCGCCACTGTCTAAGTAAATCTGGGAACTGTTCTCAACAAAAAAAGCTTTGACTGATGGCTCATCTGCGTTCTTCTTCCTCTTATCTCGCTTGAGCTTAAAGCACTTCTGCTTAACATGCCCTATCTTATGACAGTACGAGCACTTTAGGTTTGCTCCGCTGATGAAGGCTGTAGTTGATGACCCGTTGACAGCCGTTTTCCTCTGCGCCTCCTGCAGCAGACGAGCTCGCACCAAATCACTTTTCAACTTCTCCGAAGATATGCAGTACGTTTCAAGATTGGATATTAGAGTGTCATACTCAGCTGGTAGGCCACTAAGAAGAATCTCTGCTATCTCCTGATCATCTACTTTCCTGTCGATGTCTCCCAACTGATGCACTATTGACTTGACATGTTCTATATATTGCGTCATGTCGGCGTGTTCCGTAAAGTCCACCCGATGGAGTTGTCGGAGCAGGAGCACTCGCCGGTATAAGCCGCGGTCCTCAAATACATCTGTCAAGTTCTGCCACGCTTGCTTAAGTTAGCTTCTTTGATTCTGCGCTAAGTTTGATTTGGTGAAATCCAGAAGTAGCATCTATTTTGGAGAAATACTTAGCTCCTTTTAGCCTGGCCAGTGTGTTTTCTATTTTTGGAATAGGATAAATAGGTCTCAGAATGTTTTTGTTTACTTGTGTATAGTCACCACATATGCGAACTTTATCATTTTTTAAAACTACTACACACAAAATCAGTTGGTTCTTCAATGGGATTAATAATACCTACAGCCTCCAGTCTATCCAGTTCTGCTTTAACTTTTGGCATCAATGGAATAGAAATGTGTCTAGGAACAGCCTGAATAAATGCCTGTGAATCATTTCGCAATTTAATACTATACCCATCTTTAAACATGATATTTTTTTGGTATTATAATTTGTTGATATTATAATTTCTTGATAAACCGGTCTAGATGGTAAGACAGGGTCCCTAATAATATTTTCATGAGATATTCTGTCATACCCCTTAGCTAAAGTGGAATGAGATCGGAGTCTGATTGGAATAGTTTTTTTTGGCCAAATTCGTGTTTGTTGGGGAGACCGGGGTCGCAGCTATATTTGCATAAGATTTTTGAGATGGTTTAGGGTGTAAATTTGAAGCCTCTATATACGAAATATTATAATCTGCCTTAGTTTCCTTTATAGCTGTTTGTCGAAGAAATTCGGGGCATCCCTTGCTATTGGCAGAGTGGCCAGACTCAACACCTGGCATAGATCTACCCTCTTAAAAATAAATAAGTACGTAATTACTTCTAACTACAAATACACCACAAAACACTTACCAATCGCCCCCACCACCAAAACAATTAAGAAAAGCAACTGAATAAGAAACAATCCCTATATAAAACACGGGGATCGAATTAATTCGCAAAGAGACAACCGGTCGCGATCGACACTTAACCGCCAATCGTAAGTTTTATTGGAATCCTTGACATTTGTCATAATCCAAAAAACCGGGAAAGAAACTGTAGAAATAATATAGTTTAGTCTATGGCTGGGAGTGTGTGTATGAAAAGAAAATAAAAAAGATTGTCTTTGATCTGCTCTGAACAATGGTGGTTTCATTTTCGTCTTCCCGATTATTTAAAGAAAAATTAAATATAAAAGGCCATCGCGCCCCAGCCAGGTTAGCAACCAACGATAGATGGTGTCAGAAGAAAAGAAAAGAAGAAAAAGGAAGACAAGAAAATGACGGAAAATCAACAAAACGTGATACTTGCCAACGCGCTGCGACCGTTACGACTAGGCGTTCAAAATGGAGTCGGTACAGAAAGCTCAAATCCAGAAAATTGGAGAAAATGGAGGCAAAAGTTCGAAATATATAGCGAAGCGAATGATCTAGAGAAGCTCCCAAACAAAAAACAAATAGCAATATTACTCAACGCCATAGGAGATGAAGGTCTTGAAATCTACGATTCATTCAACATCGATAGATCAACCGAAACGCTGGAATCCATATTGGAAAAATTTGACAAAAAATTCAACGCGTGCAAGAATACCACTGTTGAAAGATATAATTTCTTCACAAGATATCAAAAAGATGAGTCTTTAGATGAGTACGTAACGTGTTTGAATAATTTAGCCGCCAGTTGTCAATTTGAAACTTTAAAAGAAACGTTAGTCAAAGACATGTTCATTATTGGCATCAGGAACGAGAACATCCGTGAAAAACTATTACAAAATGACAAAATTAAAGATGTCAACGAAGCTGTAACAATAGCCAAAACCATACAACTGTCACAAAAAAGATCCAAAATTATAGGAGAACATGAGACTAATGCACAAGTGCAATCAATTGCAAGGAACATAAAAGAAGACTCAAGACAAAGAAACTCATCGAGAACAAGAAGCACATCAAGATCGAGACCAAGACAGCAAGTTCATCGTCCAGTACCAGGTTCAACAGCGAAGACCAACACAACATGCAGGAGATGCGGACAGGTACACAGACACAGATGTCCAGCGCAGGGAAAAATCTGTGTCATCTGCAAGAGACCAAACCATTTTGCACAGTTTTGTTTTTACAAAAATAAAAATGTAAGTGCTTTAAATTCATCTAGTCATATTGCCAATACAGACCAAAATCAGGTAACAAAACGTACAGACAGTCTGTCAGATTTCATTATTGGAACCATTAGTCATAGTCATAACAATAAGTCCAGTCATAATAAATGGCAAATTAATCTGAAATGTCAAAATCAATCAATGATTTGTCAAATTGACACGGGTGCAGACATTAATGTTATTTCATTAAATACTTTAAAATCTTTAGAAAATACTAGTAATTGTAAATTCCCTATTGATAAATCGCATATTAAAATTTTTACTTTTTCAGGACAAATAATAGAAAACTTGGGTAGTGTGATGCTGACATGTACTTTTGAAATAGAAAACAAGTGAACATACAATTTGCAGTTGTCAACTGTGAATGTTCGACTATACTGGGTTGGAAGACATGCGAAGACTATGGTATTGTCAAAAGGTTGCTTGAATTAAAGACGCAAGAACAAAGGTCAGTAAAATCAATAATAGACACTTACTCTGATACATTTGAAGGTTTAGGTTGTCTGCCACACAAGGCACATTTACACATTGATAAGAGTGTTCCGCCTAAGATATGTCCCGTCCGTAGAATCCCTTATGCTTTACATCCAAAACTTAAAACTAAGCTAGATAGGATGGAAAAGTTACAAGTCATAGAAAAAGTCACAGTTCCTACAGAATGGGTTAACGCTATAGTTCCAATAGAAAAGTCTAATGGTCAGTTACGTATCTGTCTAGACCCAAGACCCCTAAATAAAGCCATAAGGAGACCACATTTTCCTTACCCTACAATAGACGATTTACGTTCTAAAGTAGCAGGCGCATCAGTTTTCTCAAAATTAGATGCAAATTCAGGCTATTGGATGATCCCATTAGATGAGGAGAGTAGTCAGCTGTGTACGTTTAACACACAATTTGGTAGATATAAATTCCTTAGACTCCCATATGGTATTTCCAGCTCTGGAGAGATTTTTCATAAAGTGATGACAGATTCATTTGGAGACTTGCCAGGAGTACTAATTTTCGTGGATGACATTCTAGTATATGGGTCCAGTCAAGCCGAGCATAATCAAAGGTTAGAAAATGTCTTTAGGAGAGCTCGAGATGTCAACTTGAAGTTTAACAAGTCGAAATGTTTGTTTGACATGCCAGAAGTCAAATATGTAGGTCATGTTTTCAATAAGAATGGTATTTCAGCAGATATATCTAAAGTCGAGGCTATAGTTGACATGCCGAGACCAGAGAATATTAAAGACTTGCAAAGATTTTTAGGAATGATTAATTACCTAGGATCATACATACCCAACTTAGCCAATGAGACAAATTTACTGAGAAGCCTTCTCAAAAAACAAAACATTTGGCAATGGACTGAAAATCATGAAAAAGAGTTCAATAAGCTAAAAAATCTCATAAGTCAATCACCAGTTCTAGTACATTATGATGTCAACAAACCAATTAGGATGTCGGTAGATTCGTCAAAATTTGCTGTAGGCGCAGTCATATTTCATGGAAAAAACCCAATCGCTTTTTCATCAAAGTCGCTAACTACCACTCAGCAAAACTATGCTCAAATAGAACGGGAACTTTATGCAATTTTATATGGGTGTAAAAAATTCCATCAATACATTTATGGCAAAAGAGTACAAGTAGAAACAGACCATCAGCCATTAGTTACATTATTTAAAAAACCTCTGTCAGATGTCCCAGCTAGACTTCAAAGAATGATGATTGCTTTACAGTCATATGACATTATTGTTTCATACACTAAAGGCACTGAAATGTATGTGTCTGACACTCTCTCAAGGGCTCCCATATCATCTAAAACTAATATAGAGAAATTTGATATGGAAGAATTAGATAGTAATATAGTTTGTCATGTAAAATCACTAACGTCAAATCTAGCAATTACTCAAAATAAATTAGAAAAAATTAAAGAACAGACTAAGTCAGATAGCGCATTACAAAAGCTACAGGAATATTACCTCAATGGATGGCCTAATAGTAAATCTCAATGTGACCCTATTTCTTTACCATACTGGAACATTCGAGACGAAATACACGCCATTGACGATATAATACTAAAAAATCAGTCTGTTATTATTCCAAAGTCCATGCGATCAGAAATATTGGGTATCCTACATGAAGGTCATATGGGGCTAGAAAAAACAAAAAACCTAGCTCGTGGTTTAGTTTTTTGGCCGAACATTTACCATGACATTGAAATGACAATAAGACAGTGTGAAGCTTGTATGATGTATAGTCAAAATAAAACAAAAGAAACATTATTGTCACATGAACAGCCTTGCCTACCATGGCAAAGACTGGCAACAGATTTATTTGACTATAACAACAAGAAATATCTATTGGTAGTAGATTATTACTCTAATTTTATAGAAATAGCTCAATTGAACACTGATCATAGAAGCCAAACAGTCATTCAACATTTAAAGTCTATTTTTGCCCGACATGGAATCCCAATGCAACTTGTCAGTGATGGTGGTCCACCATACAATTCCCAGGAGTTCCAAAAATTCCTTACTGATTGGGACATTGAACACATTATGTCTAGTCCACACTTCCCAAGGTCCAATGGATTAGCGGAAATATCTGTAAAAATAGTAAAAAATATATTTAGAAAATGTCATGAGTCAGGTACTGATTTTCACCTAGGTTTACTTCAATACAGGACAGCACCAAGGGGAAATCTAAAGTCACCAGCAGAACTACTTATGTCTCGAAAGCTTAGGACTAGATTACCTATACATCTAGATAACTTAAAGCCTAAAGTCACATCATTCACTGAACATAGTAAAAATAAGTCGCATATTATTTCTAAAAGAGAGACATACTATAATAAAAGTGCTATTCCACCAGAGGAATTTAAGCCAAATGACATAGTATTTTTCAAGAAAAATCCTAATGATGTAACTTGGTCTAAAGGCACAATAGTGTCTAAAACTAAATACCCTAGATCTTACTTAGTCAAAAATATGGATGGAGCAGTCTATAGACGAAACACTCAACACATCAAGTTGTTCAAGTCATGTTTGTCAGAGTCAAAGTCTAGATCTAGCAACAGTCAGTCTAAAAATGTCAATATAACAGATAATCCTGGTCAAAGTATGTCTAAGTCACAGCCAACACAGTCTAGGCAAACATTTACAAACAAAAACTACAAGTCAAAGTCTCATGGCCAAGAGTCAAGTCAGAATCATAAGTATAAGTCGAATCAGTATAATAATGACTGTGAAAGGGAGAATAGTCGTACATATTATTTCATACCTGAGTATTTAAAAAAGTGTAATAATTCAAATAACATGTCAAGGGTCAGCATGAGTAGTGATGAGACAAATTCATTTAATGAAAGCTTTCAGTCAGTGATGTCTAATGAAAACAATGTGTCTAGTAATATGTCTAATAAGTCGTTGAGTCCTGTGTTAAACACAAGTAGTCATTCCAGTAAGCAGTCTTCTCCTATGATAAATAGTGAACACATACCTGTCGAAGTAGAAATGCCGACAGTGAATGAAAACATCCCAGAGGCACGCTATAGTTCTAGGGGAAGGTTGTTGAAAAAAACAAATAAACTGGATTTGTAAAATGTTTAATTTCATTTATAATAT
This sequence comes from Epiblema foenella, assembly GCA_963556455.1. NCBI lineage: Eukaryota > Metazoa > Arthropoda > Insecta > Lepidoptera > Tortricidae > Epiblema > Epiblema foenella. The sequence goes on along the minus strand of OY747121.1, from coordinate 10,246,092 downwards.
TGACATTGTACACAAATAATTTTAAGTAAGTTGACGAGCACATAATACTGTTGTAATGTAATAATTAATATATTTTCACAAATGACATAGCTGAATTCAAAGTAGTTGGAAATTATTGTAATTATTTTATAGACACACTAGCCGATGTTATTTAAAGAACTTATGACTTCAATATATATTATTGTTTAAATGTAAACTAACTTATAAGCTCAAAGCATGTTTGTTAAACAAATGTAAGGTTAGCTGTCACTCATGTCAATTGTCAACAACGTCAAGTCTGCTGTCAGAAATTTATTTTTCTTTTTTAAAAAAGGGGCATGTAGAAATAATATAGTTTAGTCTATGGCTGGGAGTGTGTGTATGAAAAGAAAATAAAAAAGATTGTCTTTGATCTGCTCTGAACAATGGTGGTTTCATTTTCGTCTTCCCGATCCTTTAAAGAAAAATTAAATATAAAAGGCCATCGCGCCCCAGCCAGGTTAGCAACCAACGATAGAGAAACGTTTTGTTACTTATCAAAGATACAACGTTTAGTTACGCTCTCACAACACAAACCAACTTAATTTCGTGGCTGGGCTAAATGTGGGACTCTGACTCGCACTTGGCCGGTTTTTTATTAAATTAACGATATAAAACAAAGCATATAATTAAAGCAAATTCTTAAATAAAAGCACGACTATATTTATTAGAAATGCTGTCAATTGTTTAAATAAATAAAGATTTAATTATATGGCTGATGGTAGTGGTCACCGTTTGCGGTCGAGTGCGAACCTCACTCTGGCTATACCGTCGCATAAGCACCGTGCCTTCTCCAAATCTATCACAGTGCGCGCCGTAAAATTGTGGAACAAGTTACCGTTGTCCTTAAGACAGTCCCAGACTGTAGCATCATTCAGGAGCAAGTTGAAGGAATTATGGTTATCCAATGACCTGTGAATTGCTTGGATACTATATTTATATGTATTATTTTATATTTTATTTAGATATATGTACATATATGTATATATATATATTTATATATTAGTAGTTATATATGTTTATTAATGTGTAGTTGTATATCTAGAATATTTATATAAATACATCTTTGTACACGTGTTGGTTTGTCTACAGTCTAGTTCCTATTCTTCACTCAATTGCTCAAAGGTTAACTGGAAGAGATCCCTTACAGGGATAAGTTCGCCTTTGTACATGATTGATCTGTTTTTTTTTCTGTATAATTTATTTTACTTGTCTTGTGTACAATAAAGTATTTACATACATACATAAATAAATAAAAAAATGATTTTTCACGATTATGTATCATTTTAGGGGCTTGTAATGAACCTCTTTATGCACTAGCATAACTACATTGGCCACATTTGTATCGTTTTTCACCAGTGTGTATCCTCTCATGGATTTTTAAACGACGTCTATCAACAGTAGCATAATTACATTGGTCACATTTATATGGTTTTTCACCAGTGTGTTTCCTTTCATGAATTTTTAAACGACCGCTAGCAACAGTAGCATAATTACATTGGCCACATTTATATGGTTTTTCACCAGTGTGTTTCCTTCCATGGATTGTTAAAAGGCCCTTATGTGCAGTAGCAAAATTACATTGGCCACATTTATATGGTTTTTCACCAGTGTGTTTCCTTTCATGCACTTTTAAAGGACCGCTTTTTGCACTAGCAAAACTACATTGACCACATTTATATGGTTTTTCACCAGTGTGTACCCATTCATGAATTTTTAAACAACCCCTATCAACAGTAGCATAATTACATTGGCCACATTTATATGGTTTTTCACCAGTGTGTTTCCTTCCATGGATTGTTAAAAGGCCCTTATGTGCAGTAGCAAAATTACATTGGCCACATTTGTATGGTTTTTCACCAGTGTGTGTCCTTTCATGCACTTTTAAATAACAGCTTTTTGCACTAGCAAAACTACATTGGCCACACTTATATGGTTTTTCACCAGTGTGTTTCCTTCCATGGATTGTTAAAATGTCCTTACGTGCAGTAGCAAAATTACATTGGCCACATTTGTATGGTTTTTCACCAGTATGTACCCTTTCATGAATTTTTAAGTGACCCCTATCAACAGTGGCATAATTACATTGGTCACATTTATATGGTTTTTCACCAGTGTGTTTCCTTTCATGAATTTTTAAACGACCGCTAGCAACAGTAGCATAATTACATTGGCCACATTTGTATGGTTTTTCACCAGTGTGTGTCCTTTCATGCACTTTTAAATAACAGCTTTTTGCACTAGCAAAACTACATTGGCCACACTTATATGGTTTTTCACCAGTGTGTTTCCTTCCATGGATTGTTAAAATGCCCTTACGTGCAGTAGCAAAATTACATTGGCCACATTTGTATGGTTTTTCACCAGTATGTACCCTTTCATGAATTTTTAAGTGACCCCTATCAACAGTAGCATAATTACGAGCCCCAATGCAAATGAGTACGTCTGGTAGGAAAAAAATGTACTAAACTAACGTTAACCTAAAAATTCTGGGGGACGAAGGTGTTTGGAAGAATTAGCAATATAAAAACAGTATAAGTTATAAATCGTATTTTATTTATTCAATGAAAAAAAAAACGAACTTTCCTTGGTAATAAAAAAAACATTGTTTCACCAATTGTACTAAAATGCAAAAAAGTTCGTCTTTAGTGTTACCGACGCAGATTAGAACGTCTACCACTTGGTGGCGTCTCCTTTTGCATCTAAAACGGCTTTAATTCTGAGCGGCATTGTATCTACCAGCTGTCGACACTCTTCCGGGGTTGTTTCATTCCAAACACAGGTAAGTTTCTCTTTAAGATCAGCTTTTGATCTGGACGGGTCCTTTCGCAACTTCTTCTTCATTTTCCACCACAACGTTTCTATGGGAGACAAGTCCGGGCTGCTGGATGGCCACGACATGGTAGGTATTTTTTTCTTTTTCAGCCACGCCATCGTTGCTTTAGCGGTATGGCATGAGGCACCATCTTGTTGAAAAGTATACGCATTTTTATACTTTAACTTACGTATAGACGGCAGCAAACTCTCTTGTAAGATGCTTTTGTATTTTTCGGCATTGACGGTTCCATCTATAAATTGCAGACAGCCGACACCCTGTGCCGACATGCAGCCCCAAATCATTAAGGAAGCTGGAAACTTTACCTTACGCTTAAGACAATCTTTTTGAAATGCCTCTCCTTTTTCGCGAATGACTTTACTTCGTTCATCGCCTACTGTGACTTCAAATTTAGATTCGTCACTCCATATAATTTTACGCCACTGATCGACGGTCCAATTTCTGTACTTTTTGGCGAATTTCAACCTGTTAGTTTTCTGCCGTTGTGTAAGTAACGGTTTCTCTTTAGCAGTGTAAAAACCGTAGCCCATCCTCTTCATCACTCTCTTGCAAGTATCCACTGAAATGTTTTTTTTAATTGCGTCACGCCATAGTACCGTAAGTTCTCCAGCTCTTGCACGACGATTTTTCTTGATGATCTTCCTCAGAATCCTGTTTTCTGCTTTAGTAGTAATTCGTGGGCGGCCGGATTTCTTTAAACAAGAAATTTTGTCGTGTTTTCGATGATGCTCGATGATAGTTTGGATTGTAGACCTTGGCATAGAAAGGTCCTTGGCAATTTGGTACGTAGATTTGCCTTTATTGTTACTGGAGATTATAATTTTCCGCACTTCTTCAGTCACTGGCTTACCTCGTGCCATCTCGATAGAAAAACGATTTGGAGTAATAAAAAATTAGGCTGAATTTGCCCTTTTATATAGTGGTTTGTCATTTTACATGACAGAGAATATTCCGTATTCAATTTGAAAATAATATTTTATATTACGAACCCTGGTAAACAGGTTTTATTTTAAATAGACGACCTATTTTGCCTTAAATATGAAGCAGACGTAATTATTTGCGTGTGAGATGTAATATTTATAATTAAATTATTTTAAAATAAATAACGAGATGTACACTTTGTACAACTCAAAACTAAGCTAGCTTTAGTGACATTGCGTCTAGTGTATTCCATTAATCATCAAAGTCGATTCGGGTAGAAATACTAGTTTTTGAAAAAAAATACGCATGCAGAATTGCGACTAGACGAGCTATTTTGCATTGGGGCTCGTACATTGGCCACATTTGTATGGTTTTTCACCAGTGTGTGTCCTTTCATGCACTTTTAAATAACAGCTTTTTGCACTAGCAAAACTACATTGGTCACATTTATATGGTTTTTCACCAGTGTGTTTCCTTTCATGAATTTTTAAACGACCCCTATCAACAGTAGCATAATTACATTGGCCACATTTATATGGTTTTTCACCAGTGTGTTTCCTTTCATGCACTTTTAAAGGACCGCTTTTTGCACTAGCAAAACTACATTGATCACATTTATATGGTTTTTCACCAGTGTGTATCCTTTCATGGGTTTTTAAATGACAACTATCAACAGTAGCATAATTACATTGGCCACATTTATATGGTTTTTCACCAGTGTGTTTCCTTCCATGGATTGTTAAAAAGCCCTTACGTGCAGTAGCAAAATTACATTGCCCACATTTGTATGGTTTTTCACCAGTGTGTGTCCTTTCATGCAGTTTTAAATAATAACTATCAACAGTAGCATAATTACATTGGCCACATTTATATGGTTTTTCACCAGTGTGTTTCCTTCCATGGATTGTTAAAAGGCCCTTATGTGCAGTAGCAAAATTACATTGGCCACATTTATATGGTTTTTCACCAGTGTGTTTCCTTCCATGGATTGTTAAAAAGCCCTTATGTGCAGTAGCAAAATTACATTGGCCACATTTGTATGGTTTTTCACCAGTGTGTATCCTCTCATGGATTTTTAAACGACGTCTATCAGCAGTAGCATAATTACATTGGCCACATTTATATGGTTTTTCACCAGTGTGTTTCCTTCCATGGATTGTTAAAAGGCCCTTATGTGCAGTAGCAAAATTACATTGGCCACATTTATATGGTTTTTCACCAGTGTGTTTCCTTTCATGGATTGTTAAAATGCCCTTACGTGCAGTAGCAAAATTACATTGGCCACATTTGTATGGTTTTTCACCAGTGTGTGTAATTTCATGCAGTTTTAAATTACTGCTTTGTGCACTAGCAAAACTACATTGGCCACATTTATATGGTTTTTCACCAGTGTGTATCCTTTCATGGGATTTTAAAGGACCGCGTTCTGCACTAGCAAAACTACATTGACCACATTTATATGGTTTTTCACCAGTGTGTATCCTCTCATGGATTTTTAAACGACGTCTATCAACAGTAGCATAATTACATTGCCCACATTTGTATGGTTTTTCACCAGTGTGTGTCCTTTCATGCAGTTTTAAATAATAACTATCAACAGTAGCATAATTACATTGGCCACATTTATATGGTTTTTCACCAGTGTGTTTCCTTCCATGGATTGTTAAAAGGCCCTTATGTGCAGTAGCAAAATTACATTGGCCACATTTATATGGTTTTTCACCAGTGTGTTTCCTTCCATGGATTGTTAAAAAGCCCTTATGTGCAGTAGCAAAATTACATTGGCCACATTTATATGGTTTTTCACCAGTGTGTTTCCTTTCATGGATTGTTAAAATGCCCTTACGTGCAGTAGCAAAATTACATTGGCCACATTTGTATGGTTTTTCACCAGTGTGTGTAATTTTATGCAGTTTTAAATTACTGCTTTGTGCACTAGCAAAACTACATTGGCCACATTTATATGGTTTTTCACCAGTGTGTATCCTTTCATGGGATTTTAAAGGACCGCTTTCTGCACTAGCAAAACTACATTGACCACATTTATATGGTTTTTCACCAGTGTGTTTCCTTTCATGAATTGTTAAAAAACCCTTATGTGCAGTAGCAAAACTGCATTGGCCACATTTGAATGGTTTTTCACCAGTATGTACCCTTTCATGAATTTTTAAACGACCCCTATCAACAGTAGCATAATTACATTGGCCACATTTATATGGTTTTTCACCAGTGTGTTTCCTTTCATGAATTGTTAAAAAACCCTTATGTGCAGTAGCAAAACTACATTGGCCACATTTGTATGGTTTTTCACCAGTATGTACCCTTTCATGAATTTTTAAACGACCCCTATTAACAGTAGCATAATTACATTGGCCACATTTATATGGTTTTTCACCAGTGTGTTTCCTTTCATGAATTGTTAAAAAACCCTTATGTGCAGTAGCAAAACTACATTGGCCACATTTGTGTGATTTTGCAGCGGTATGTATCCTTTCTTGAGCTTGTAAAGATTTTTTCTGGTTGCTGTCATTCTTTCGAGTTTGATCTGCAATTTTAATATTTCAAATTAAATAATGTACACATATTTAAAAGGAAATATAAAAGAAAAATATATTCCTGACAACTCAGTGAGGGCATTTGAATTTAGTGGTATAGTGACAAACACCAGAGGGATTACTCCGAACTTCGTATCGTGCCGCTCATATGGTGTATAACACGAGTCACTGGGCCTGGGGTGGTACCGCGAACAGCAAACGAAGTTTTCCGTCTCTGTCGCACTTACGTCCGAACGTGCAAGTGCGACAGAGAGTGTTCGAGACAAGTCTGAACATAGCTTTGTTGCTTGCAACACATTAAATTTAAAAACTAGACTAAGTTGTCTATGGTTTTCCCGTTACCTTTTTCACTCTTCTGTCAAGACGGTTGTGCTATAACAATTGTAAAATTATCTTCAATAAAGTTAATTTTTAATATTTCTTTTGCATTTGTTTTATACATGCAAAAAGTGGTCCTTCGCATTTTAATGTAGTATAGAATCAGTGATTTGGTGTACAGTTCCTGTTTTCTGCTTGCTGGCTGGGCCGTCGTGACTTGCTATATCTAGTCGCGCGCCCGCCGCAACCTCACCCAACCTATAGTTTGGCTGAGTACCTATCGTCGGGATTTCGGTTGGAATAAGCCGAAATTTGTTAACTTCGAGCAAAAACGTTTTACAAGAAATTCCAGCTTCTGGGAACAAAGGATATTTTCTCAAGTACCGACCGAATAATTTGAGCGGTACGACGAAAACTCTTGACGGTTCGTCAAGTCAGGTTCGTTCAGAAAGCAAGGTTAGTGGTTTGAGTCGAGTTGTGTGTAGCGGCCTTAATAGATTTGGCGGCGATTCTGACGTTTAACGGTGGTCATCTGTCAATTGTCTATGCTCACTATTAACTTGAACTTGTTTACGACCGGCGTTTATGTTCTTAAGTGCAATTAAATCTCAAAATACTGTTTTAAAGTGCTTCTAAAGTGTATATTTGTGAGTGTTTTTCTATAAAAACGAGCGTTATGACGGAAAACATTAAAAAACTGCGCAATAAGCGCGGGCAAGTTAAGGCTACCGTGACACGGATCGAGGGCTTTGTTAATGATCCCATAAGTTTTACATCTGCCACCGTCGATACTTTAGAGGCTCGAAAAGAAAAGCTAATCTCTTCCCTCAAAGAGTATGAGGGAATTCAACTGGACATATTAAACGGCGACGAGACGGACAACGAGGACGTCGGGGCATTTGAGGATAGATTTTTTAATACGCTTGCCAAGCTTAACGAAGGTATAAGGACCTTGAAAGGCACGGAGGCTGCCCAGGCCAATAATATCTCGACATCCAAGTTACCATGTGTTGACATGCCGACCTTTAGTGGTAAGGACTTTACCCAATTTAAACCATTTTATGACATGTTCATAGCTGTTATTGATAACAATAAGTCATTGTCAAATGTGCAAAAGCTGTTCTACCTACGGAAGTATTTGTCAGATGAGGCATTATCTATAATTGTAAACCTACCTTTAGTAAATGCTTCATACCTTGAGGCCTTACAATTGTTAACAAAACGATATGATAATAGGTCTAGACTTATAATGACCCATATTAATGTTCTCTTAGACATCCCATGTATGACTAAGGGTACTGCGGCCTCTATAAGGTCCTTTGTATCACAAGTGCAGCAACAATTGCATGCACTTAAAAACTTAAATGAGCCCGTCAATAAATGGGACATGTTGATTATTTCAATTTTATCTAGAAAGCTAGATCTATATACTAGCAGGGCTTTCCATTTAGAGAGGGACCCCCAGACTCTGCCTACGATGACAGAGTTTATTACATTTTTAGAAAGGCGTGCCATGGCGCTGGAGGATAGTTTACCTCAAAAAGGTACCACAATAGAAACTGCGGGGCCTTCCAAGTATAAGTCTTTCCCAAAAGTTACAAATGTAGTAACATCATCTGTGCCTGTATGTAAATTTTGCACAAAATCAGGTCATGCTATATACAACTGTGTTAAATTTCAGGAAGCATCTGTAGAGGCTCGCCTGGCCTTTGTACAGGAGCAGAACATGTGTTCTATATGTATTAATACACATGCACAAAAGCCCTGTAAGTATAAATTCAAGTGCAAAATATGTAGGCATGCCCACAATACACTTCTTCATACTGAGGATCCGCCTCTAGTGGCCTCGACTGCATTGTCATGTGTCAATGACACAACTTATAAGGTGCTGTTGCCTACTGTAAAAGTAAAAATTCTTGATAAATTTGGTCGCTATGTATATTGTCGGGCTTTATGTGATAGTGGCTCCAGTGCTTCATTTGCCACATGTTCATTGGTAGAAAGGCTAGGTTTTTCAACCGTCAATCATAGTCAGAACATTATTGGCATTACTAATAAGACAACTAAAATAAGTAAGTCAGTGACTATACCAATAGAATCTTGTCAATATCAAGATGTCAAGTTTGATGTAGACTGCCATGTTGTAGAAACAATAACTACACATTTGCCGCAGCAATATTTTGATTGTTCGAAGCTGAACATTCCAAGCCATGTCAAGCTGTCTGATGATAATTTCAATGTGCCTTCTGAAATTTCAATGCTTTTGGGAGCTGACATTTATTTTAATGCTTTACTAAATGATTGCATCAGACTACCTGACGGGCCTGTTTTGCAAAGCACTCTATTTGGGTATGTTGTTGCAGGAAGGATTACCCATGCCGGTGAAGTCTCAAATACTGCTCTAGTATCTAATTTTGCCATATGTGACAATGTGAAATTAGAAAATGTAATGAATGAATTTTGGCTAGCTGAGAAAGTTCCTGAGACCAGGCAAAAAGAATCACTAGAATTTGAGAAAGCGGAAAAAATATTCCAAGAGTCTGTGTGTCTGAAAGATAATAAATTCCAAGTAGACATGCCATTAAAACGGCCTCTAAATGAACTGAATCTCGGTGACTCTTTCTCAGCTGCCTTGCAAAGATTTTTCTCTTTAGAGAGAAAATTTAAGAAAAATGTAGAGTTGCTAGAGCAGTACAAAAAATTTATTGATGACTATCTTGAACTGGGACACGCTAGAGAGGTAGATATTAACTCTTATGATATTTTAAAGGGACCAGTGAGCTTTCTAGCACATCATTCTGTATATAATCCGGCCAGCAAAACTACCCGGCTCCGCGTGGTGATGGATGGGAGTATGAGGTCTAAAAACAAGCTGTCCATCAATGATGTCATGCTGAATGGTCCTGTCGTACAGGGTGAGCTTTTTGATATACTTATTACATTCCGGACTTACTTGTTGACTTTGATATGTGATATTCAGAAGATGTTCAGATGTATTTTAATTAGTCCCGACCATAGATGTCTTCAAAATATTCTCTGGCGTGACAACCCAACGCAGCCCATCCGCTGCCTACAGCTTCAAACGATCACCTTTGGACTTAAGTCTAGTAGTTATCTCGCCACAAGATGTTTGGTAGAGCTAGTAAATTTATTTGGTGAAAATTACCCGCTTGCCTCCCAAGCCATTTTAAATAACACATATGTCGATGACGTCATTGCAGGGGCTGATAGTGTGGAAGACCTTCACCAGCTCAAAAATGAACTAATAGAGTTGCTCCAAATAGGCAGTTTTAAGTTGCATAAATGGTGCTCTAATTACACACCTGTCCTGGATAATTTGCCGGAAAATTTAAGATACTTTGAGAAAGTTAATCTTGACTCAAGCAACATTATCAAAACTTTGGGTCTGAAGTACGATATTACTACAGATACATTAACATTCGAATCTCCTCTCTATAATGAGGACAGTTTACATACAAAGAGGACAGTGCTCTCTTTTATTGGAAAATGTTATGATCCCTTAGGACTTATAGCTCCAATCATAGTTTCAGCTAAGATTTTTATGCAGGGTTTGTGGAAAAGCACTCATTTAGGCTGGGATACTATGTTGCCGAGCCATGAGTTAGACATATGGAGAAAGTTTCTTTCTAATTTAAAATTAATGGGTACAGTCACATTACCTAGGTTAGTGTGCGGCCGTGATTATGTGTCAGTGGAGTTAGTCGGCTATGCAGACGCCTCATTCAAAGCTTTCGGTTGTTGTGTTTACGTAAGGGCTTTCAGCTCAGATGGTAATGTAGAGGCAAGGTTACTTTGCGCTAAGTCGAAGGTAGCGCCATTATCAAAGTGCCTTACTATACCAATGCTGGAGCTTAACAGTGCTTTATTATTGGCGCAGTTGGTATCTAGAGTTAGCGAAAAGCTCAGGCCGAGGTTTGCACACACCACATTTTTATACAGTGACTCCCAGATAGCCTTGTGCTGGATTAAATCTGAAAAAACGAAAGTCAATACCTATGTTAACAATAGGGTAAAGAAAATACTTGATCTCACTCATCGTGACCAGTGGTCATATGTAAAGTCTTGTGACAATCCTGCTGACCTCGTTTCTCGGGGGGTAGAGCCCCAAAGCTTGCAAAGTAAAAATATATGGTGGTGTGGCCCTGAATTTTTGTGTGATAGTAGTTACAAGCACCCTAAATTTGATACCACCTCCATTAGCCATACGTTGGTTAATGAAATTTATAATACTAACGAGGATGTTCTTTGCAATTTTAGTCAGCCTGACCAGTCGTTAATCACCAATCTTTTTGAAAAATATTCAAGCCTCAATAAACTACAAAACGTGGTGGCGTATATTTATAGGTTTTATAATAATGCTGCAAAATTAGGTAGACACTATGATTCTACTATTTTAGCTCCAAAGGAATTGAGTGACTCCTTATTGGTGATTATTAGATTCGTTCAAAGGCAACACTTTGGGAAAGAGATAGACATATTGCTCTCAGGAAAGGTTATTAAGTCAGGTATAGCTGCCTTACACCCTTACGTGGATGCGGTAGGTCTCCTTCGCGTAGGCGGCAGGTTGCAAAATGCAGACATTTCGCAAGATAGAAAGCACCCACCTATTCTTCCAAAAAGGTCTCACTTTACGACGTTGCTTATAGAGAGAGAGCATTTGCGTCTCTTACATGTAGGCGCGAGGGCTGTTTTGAGTTCTCTGGCTCAAAAATATTGGATAATTAATGGAATTAGGGAGGTCAAGAAAGTAGTAAATAAATGTGTAACTTGCACACGTTTAAAAGCTGAAGCTGCTAGACAGTTGATGGGTTCATTGCCAGCTGAGAGAATAATAGCAAGCAGGGCCTTTCAGCATGTCGGGGTTGATTTTTGTGGGCATTTTAACACAAAGGTTGCCAGAATAAGGAAACCTCTCATTACGAAAAGCTATATTGCCCTTTTTGTATGTTTTGTGACAAAGGCAATACATGTAGAGTTAGTGTCCAACCTTACAACTGAAACCTTTCTAGCGAGTCTCGATCGTTTCATATCTAGGCGTGGAATGCCCACTGCTATTTATTGCGACAATGCTAAAACCTTTAAAGGGGCTGCGAATCAGCTCAAAGAGTTATATGATTTACAGTGTTCCAAGGAACATAGAGATTCTGTGTATAGATATTGTACTAAGAAATATATTTCATTTAAGTTTATACCTAGCTATGCCCCCCAATTCGGAGGCTTATGGGAGGCTGGGGTCAAGAGCGTCAAATACCACTTAAAACGCGTGGTTGGCAACCATTGCTTAACTTTTGAAGAGCTGTATACAGTGATTGTCCAAATTGAGGGGGTTTTGAACTCCAGGCCTTTGCTTTCCCTTGATCCCAACGAGGGTAAATATTTGTCACCAGGTCACTTTCTTGTTGGAACTGCTATAGCTAGCTACCCAGATATAGATTTGACAGAAGTCCCAGTAACTAGGTTAAGGAAATTTTGGGATGTAGTAACCAAATTAAAACAGGATTTCTGGAAATCGTGGTCCAATGACTATCTTTGTCAGCTGCAGAGCCGTCCCAAGTGGAAACATGACTCACCAAATTTGAATGTAGGTGACTTAGTTCTTGTAAAGAATTTAAATACAGCTCCGTTGTGTTGGCCTATGGCCCGTATAGTTAAGATATTTCCTGGCAAGGATCTTAGAGTAAGAGTGGCCGAGGTGAAAATTGCTGATAAGTTATATGTGAGACCAGTGACAAAATTGTGTCCTTTACCTCTTGACTAAGATGTTATTGCTTAACAGAAATGTTTCTTTTCCATCTTATGTAAAAATGTGCTTATTTCGCCCGGCCCAATTATGTTCGAGACAAGTCTGAACATAGCTTTGTTGCTTGCAACACATTAAATTTAAAAACTAGACTAAGTTGTCTATGGTTTTCCCGTTACCTTTTTCACTCTTCTGTCAAGACGGTTGTGCTATAACAATTGTAAAATTATCTTCAATAAAGTTAATTTTTAATATTTCTTTTGCATTTGTTTTATACAGAGAGCGAAAACTTGGTTTGCTGTTCGCGGTAGCGGCTCTGTACTCCGATCTTCGTCTCGTGCCTTCCCTTTCACTGAAATGAAATGGAGAATTAAATATTTCATTATCGAAATCGAAGTTCGGATTACAGTAGTGCTACCGCGAACCACAAACGAAGTTTTCCCTCTCTGTCTCACTTACGTTCGAACGTGCAAGTGCGACAGAGAGCGAAATCTTCGTTTGCCGTCGCGGTAGCGCCCCAGGCCCAGTGACTAAACAGTGTTACCGCGACCACAAACGAAGTGAGTTTTCACTCTCTGTCGCACTTGCAAGTTTTCACATAGGTGCGAAAACTTGCAAGTGCATCTAATCTAATCTAATGTGCTTCGTTAATGATTTATCAGTATCTGTAGACTCCAAAACACAGGTCGATGCAATTTACACAGATTTTAGTAGCGCTTTTGATAAAGTTGACCATAATATACTGTTGGATAAACTCCTCCGTAATTATAGTATCTTTGGTGAACTGTTGGCGTGGTTTAGATCATATCTGACGGGCAGGAAACAGAGAGTAGTCAAAGATGGATACACATCGGAGTACTATCGGGCAACCTCTGGAGTGCCACAAGGTTCGCATCTGGGCCCTTTGCTTTTTGTGTTGTTTGTAAACGACATCACTGACGCCGTAACAAACAGTAATTGCTTACTCTACGCCGACGATTTAAAACTTTACAGAGAAATCAAGTGTGCGGGCGATGCTGAACTACTTCAGAGAGATTTAAATAGCGTTAACCGATGGTGTGCTCTCAATCATATGGTACTTAATGTCTCTAAATGCCAACACATAAAGTTCACTCGTAAACGGAACATTATCACGAGCAGGTACACAATAGGTGCCTTCGAGTTGGACGAAGTAAGCACTATCAGAGACTTGGGAGTTATTCTAGATAGCAAATTGAATTTTATCTGTCATATAGAAAACGTTGTACAGGGTGGCCTTAAAATGTTCAGATTCAGATTCAGATTCAGATTCTTTATTGCATTCATGTTGTAACAATTAGGTCTTAAAGTTAGGGTTCGTAAAAAGAGTAGCACGTAACTTTAAATGCCATAAGACTCTGGTAACACTTTATAATACATTAGTGCGCTCGCGCCTCGAGTACTGCAGTCAGATTTGGAACCCGTCGTACCAAGTACACATAAATCGTTTGGAGAGAGTTCAACGCGCATACACTCGATTCATGGTCTTCAAGGATCGCACCGGTGAGGTCGGGAAACGAAGTGGTTACGAGCGTAGACTGAAACATTTCAAAATGTGTACCCTCCAAACAAGAAGGGACTACTTAGATCTAGCTATGCTACACAAACTCATTAATGGAGGTGTCCAAGAAGGCCACCTCCTTAGGAGCTTGAACTTTGTAGTCCCGAACACCCACGTCCGGTCCTCACGCATCACTACTTTCCGGCCTAAACCGGCTAAGACCAACTTGGGTAAATGTTCTCTTATGAGCAGACTTCAGACCCGGTACAACCGATATCAAAAGATTTTCGAACTGGATGTTTATTTTGACGGTGCCACTAGATGGAAACATACTATTCTGAAACTGTAACCTTAATGTTTTATATATAAATTATTATTATTATTATTTTCTCTTTCTAATTTCATAGTCTAAATAACGAATTAATTGTAATTTTGCTGATATCGGAAACTTAAATTGTACTCTTGTTTATTGTTATACTGACCTGGTATCTTAACTTAATGATGTTGCACACCTGTTATTGCGATACAGGCAAGACTTGCGTCATCTAATTTTATGTTCTTATTAATGTATTAGCTTAGTATCTTGTTGGTGTGTCAAATATAATAAATAAATAGACAGAGGGAAAAATTCGTTTGTGGTTCGCGGTAGAACTTCTGGCACCAGCGGTCAAAACGTTAAAACAACAAGCAAGAACCAGTGGCGCTACCGCGACAGCAAACGAAGTTTTCCCTCTCTGTCGCACTTGCAAGTTTGCATATAAGTGAGACAGAGAGGGAAAACTTCGTTTGCTGGTCGCGGTAGCGCCCCAGGGGGCTTGCAATGGGCGGCGCGCGAAGCTTCAGAGGGACTACCGCGAAACGAAAACGAACGAAGTTCGAATATCTCCCTCTCTGTCGCATGAATTAGCAAGTGCGACAGAGAGGGAGATATTCGAACTTCGTTCGTTTTCGTGTCGCGGTAGCCCCTCAGATACCTAACGCTCGCGCGCCCCGAGGGGCTACCGCGAACTGAAAACGAACGAAGTTCGAATATCTCCCTCTCTGTCGCACTTGCTAATACGTTCCACAGAGAGGGAGATATTCGAACTTCGTTCGTTTTCGGTTCGCGGTAGCCCCTCCGGGGTCGCTCGTCAGTCCATCAGTGTTGCCAGATGGTTACATTTCTTACATTTTTCGTAACTTTTGACCGGCTAGCGTAACATGTAAGTAACTTCTGTTGTAAAGGAAATTTTTGTAACTTTTGAGAATAATGAGACTGTATTTAAAAAGAAAGGTCAACTGTATCTAACCGGGACCAAGCGAGACAATTTATAGGATTCCATACAGAAAAGTTGACAAATAACCTACGTGGTACGCCTGCTTGTCCATCTGTTGCAACTATGTATGACATTCGAGATACCGTCCATCAGACTGGCGTAATTCTGTCGCCGAACTCGCCGAATTATAGTTGTATGTGGCTACACATTTCTTTAAATCGAACGTTACGAAAGTAATTATGAAATATATAAAAAATGTAACTTTTGCATCAAAAATGTAACTTTTCAAGAAAAGGAACGTAATTTTCGCCCTAAGGGCCCTGGCAACACTGCAGTCCATGGCCATCGCCGCGCGAGCGAGCAGGTACATGTCGTCTCAAGTTCCACCGCCGCCGTTTTCCGGTGATAACGTAGTCTTTTGAGCTATTTAATTTAATAATTTACACTATATTGCACAAAAATACAGTGCACAAATGGCGGACTTAATGCCAAAGGCTTAAAGTTATATATGCTGTTAAAGTCAATTTTCTAAAGTAGCTACGGAACCCTAAAAAGAGTACTCCTAATAAAAAAGCATGCTTTATGAACTATTCTTACTTCCAAATTAAAAATTTCAAGAGTTCAAGACATCGATTTAAAATTTTATTTTAGTTCAAGAGAATTGTCGCGGTGTCGTTGTATTTGTGGCGTTATTCACAATAACAATGACATACATAGGTACAATTATGTGAAGTAACACGTAGGTAGAAATGCTTAATTAATATGGGTTCGCTGTACTCGAGCGACCTCTGGTGAGCTAGAACAATTTTTGCCTTCATCGATGTATTTTTGGGGTGACAGCCCTAATGCTACACGTGCCGCGTCTAGTGTTGTTAAAAGACTAGTCTTGAAGACTTTTGAACCTTAACGACTCGCAAACCTTGAAGGTTCAAGCTTTAAAGGCGTAAGCGTTGAAGGTTTGAGCTCTAAAACGGTTCTGAACCTTAAAGACACAAGCTTTTTATAAGCTCTTAAGAGAAAGTCTTTAAGACTCGGGCTTCATAGAGAGCTCAAGCTTTAAAAACTCGGGCCTATTGAAAGCAAACCTCGAAGGCCTGACACAAGCGCACAGTGTGGGATTTGCCTTAAATTGTGATCACCACCATTTTTGATTGCATTATGTTCAGTTTATCGAATTATGGCATACAATGAAACTTCTGCAGTTCTATCTACCATACTTTTCGAAAAATAAAATAAATCGAGAAATAGCCATAGAAAGTCATAGAAACCAGAAAATCATAATTTCTCATTTGTCGCTTATTTATTTCTAATTAATTTAAAGCATGTTTATTAGGTTAATAATAAACTACCTATTACATTCCACAAATGTCGAAAATAACGTTTGCAGGCGACACCAAAACTTGTTTTTTCAAAAACAGTTTTTATTTTTTTACTCTGAAACCACTCAAAAGGGGTGCCTGAAATTTTTATTTAACTTTTGTTTATAGATAGACCTAACAACAAAAAAAAAAATTAAATGAATATCGCGAAGGACATCAGAGTTACAATTCTTTAAATATTTCATGTTAGGGTTGTCACTAACTCCGTACTAAGATTTATAAGTAAATAATCATTAACATGAAACTATTTACTGAAATTATTTCAAAACAATTACAACTTACGGACGTAAATTAACTAACTTTGACACAACACGAAATAAATTGTAGTGATTTGCCTAAATACCTCAAGCCACCCCACCATGCTGTTTTTAAATTTGACCAATCCGGGCGAGCGCGTAAAGCGGGGCAATTTAGCGCAAAAATTTGAGATGCCCGTATAGCGAATCCGTGTAAAGCGAGGTCGCGTAAACCGGGGTATAGTAGTACAGTAGTACTGAGACTGCAATGGATGACTACTGATGTTATATTATGAATAAATTAAAAAAGCATTACCTTTACTACAGCAGAATGGTCAGCATACTTGTTTTGCTTATCGATACCTACAGACTCAAAGGCGTAAACGTCACATTAAGTTATGACTTTTACTTCATTTGAGCCTGTAGGTCTCGGTATCTCCTATGATGAAGGATATTATGTGGTATTGGAAAGGGGTCCGCCCTCGTCAAGCTTTTGCTGAAACCCACTACCTATACATAATATCTGGAGGAGCGGGGGTGAGGCGTCATGGAGCCGTTAAAGACCCATGGCGCTGCTTTTCCTCAGCAGGAGCTGACCCGTTCTGCGGGGAGATGTCCTTCCGGGCCTCGACCGGGGGACTTAATGCGAGAGGGACAAGAGGGCGCCAACCCTCTTGTTGGTCAGCGAGTGGCAAATGAAGATGATCTTCAACCTCGGGGAGCATCTTCATCAATGCTAGGAGGTGTTAATCAACAGAAGGCAACGCAACTGGAAATATTTGAGCTACTGATCGCTACTGCTAAATCATACAGTGCACAAATCAGACCCACAGATTTAGACGTTACAGAAAGAGTTCAAGTCATACTTGATTTCCTATATCCTAATAGGCCATCTAATATCGCTGATATTAACGACAAAGCAATCACACTATACATCACAAAATTCACTCATAAGTGTGAAACTCTTTATTTAAAATGCCGTCGCGATATGGCTCGGTTTAGCAAAAAACATCATACGTGGCTTTCAGCACCATTTCAAGTCTCGTCAGTTTTTACTATTTAATAAGTGAAAAGTATAGAACCCTCAGAGTGCGAGTACAACTCGCAGTTGACTGATTTTTCATAAAATAACCTTAGTTTTTTTGAGTTTAGCTGAGTTTGTTACGTACTAAAATAACCGAAATTATAAACCTTGGATTCCTTAAATGTGACACCCCTATTCCCATAGAAACATCTCAAAAACTTAGAAATGCTATAACTCTGATGTCCTTCGAGGTAAACAGTTGAAATTTTCAGAACATATAGGTATATTTATGTCAAATCCTATAATGAAACAATAAGGTACCCCAATTGATTAGTAATTATTTTATAAAAAAAAATGTAAAAAAAATATTATACGTCCTAGCGGTTTTATTATTAACGGTACATTATTGTAATTGATACTAGTAATATATTATATTTCCTGAAATGTAATACAAAAGAAACCATGTCATTACTGACGTTACTTTAGGAAATAAAATTCCAAACACTTTTTGATGACGTCATGAACCGCGCCTTTAAAAAATTGTATCTTGAAAACTATTAGCAGTAATCAACTGGGAGTTTGATTGAAGGGTTTATAAAGTACCAGAGCATTAAAATAAAATATAAAATAGGGGTGCACAAAACTGATGGCAAATCCCACACTGTGAAGCGTTAAGAGCTCAAACAATGAGCGTTCTAGGCAGAAATTCTTTTTTAATATTTGGAAGATGTTCAGCCAATATTAATAGAGTATTCCTGACAATATTTAAAGATTAAAATGTCATATAAAATTGCAAAATAAAATTACAAACAAAAATGCGATACATCCATTTTTTTCCCCTATTTGACAAAAACCTATTTCACCCTATGGCACAGATCGATCTAATTTGTTAAATGCTTGTACTTTTTGCTAAAAACCTTGCAGACTTAAACCTTCAAAGCTCAGGAGGCTTTAAAGCTTGAGGCTTAAAGACTCGAGGTTTCTGATATTGCTGTAAAAGGTGGGTAACACTGTGGTAAAAACCATATTTTCATACAAATGGTGAGACATCCAAGGACCACTGAGTTACTCGATTTATGAATATTAGCTGTGGTTCGTTAATTACCAAAACTATGGGAAGTGATACTGCAATTAAACCTCTTTCTAAATAACAATACAAAAATATGAAGTGAGGGCCAAGTATTCCAAAATCTGCATTAAAAGAAAAAGTCTCTGAAAATTATGTACCTACATGAAAAAGTAGAATGGCCCATTTACCATTAACATACACAATACAATAAAAATATTGCAGTGTCCCCACAGGCATAGTGTGTCTCATGGAGAACATATAAGGGAAATACCGGATTAATGTGGCTCTTTGTTTAGGACGATATCGTGTTTGTGGACCACTAGATGGCGCTGTACCTAATAGAAACTAGATAACGGTTGTTCGATTCGAATTCCTTAAGAAAGAGCCGTTTAGTCGTCATCTTTGATTGGTAACCAAGTGAGTGCATAATAACGGTGTAAACAAAGTGGTCCTTCGAGCCGGATAATAATACAACATGCTATAACTACCACCATCTACTCGCCATCGGCAGCGAGCTCATCCCCACACCTTGGAGCCATTGCGTTCTCGTACAGTACAATTCAACAGGCACTTTATACCAAGAACACTTAGGTTGTAGAATGAGCTTCCTGCCGAGGTATTCCCAATGGGCTACAGAATGGGACTCTTTAAAAAAGGCGTGAAAAGGTTTCTTACGGTTCGGCAACGCGCGAGTAACGCCTCTGGTGTTGCAAGCGTCTGTAGGCGACGGTAACCACTTACCATCAGGTGGGCTGTTAGCTTGTTTGCCACCGACGTGGTATAAAAAAAAAGTATGGACATTAACACAAAATAATGATCCACTGTGATAATGTTGTTTCTTATAATTTTGTATGCCATACTCATTGTTTACCTAATAAAGTTGTTCGGTACACTCTTACTTGCCAGAATTTCATTTGCGGTAATGTTTCACTGCAATAATGTTGTTCCTTATAATTTCATATGCCATACTCATTGTTTACCATATTAATCATAGAGCAGAATCTTAGTTTTCCATAATATCAATTCGAACAATGACAATTTGAATAATTATTTGTTAACTTATGTGATATTTGAGACAATATTTCAATGTTTAACTGTCAACAGTGGCAACACTGGGAGAAGTGTCAGATTGAGCCTAATGGCAGTATCTCAATGTGCTTTGTAATTGTGAACTCTGGAATCAATAATAAACTATTTTAACGAAGTCTGGGCTATATTGTACGTTTCTAATATATTGTAGTCCATAATTATCATGGTGGCGTCTTAATTGTTCAAATTGGTTAACAAACTTACAACAAACTACAAACAAACATTGCTACCGAGCGATCCGAGTGAGTAAAACCTTTCCGAGCAAAACTAGCTCTAATGTTGTTAGGTTTTTTAATGCACCTTGAAAAAATCATGCTTGCTTGCTTGCCTCCATGGATACTTGTCTGCTTACTTATTTATTTATATTACTGCACATTATAATACGGAAAATCATATTGTTATGCCTGTACAGTCTCAATACTGTACATTTTTCCGTTTACGTTGCAACCTACTTTACTACTGTACTATTTTGTACCTACTTTTAAATAATAAAACAGTTTCATAACTACAACTTAACTTATCCGTTCTCTCAACGCCTCAAACACAGCTTTCAAGATCAAGTGTATGGGCTAAATGGCCCATACATTTAGTTTTTTTTTGTAGTTATGAACAAAGAGAATATAACCACTACTTTCTAAGAGGCGGGACTTCGAACTAGGTTTTGGATGACAGTGACATTGTGATTGCATGACATTGACGTAGAGTTTGGCAAACATTCTGTACCACAATAAAATAAAAAAAGGAAATAGGTAATGCCAACATAACAGCGCGATAGGGATGTAACTTTGATGTAGTACGGTTAACGATATCGATAAACGATGACTAGTGACGTCATGGATTCCATTTTTATAAAAATCGCAGTTAGTGGGCGTCCATTATTTACGTGAGATGTTTTTGGCGGGAGGGGATCGAATTTTGCCAAAAACACCTCACATTAATATTGGATGCTCCTTGATTAACAATTGGGGTTTGAATCCATTCTCAGCTGGTTAGGTTATGACGACTACACTACGACGTCCATGCGCTTATTCCGCAGTGGGTAGGGCTAGAAATAAATAAAATAAAAAAAGTATAGTTGTGCTTTAAATATATTAACCATCTCTTTAGACGACTTTTCACTCGGTTAAAATCTTTGGGTTGAAAGTGGTCACCACAAACAAATTTTAATTCGTTCAACTTCTCAATCGGAACGTAGGCTAGGTCTTCATTGCCAATCATTTCCACCCACTGTCTGCAACTGAAAAATACCAGTTCTATATGATAAGCTAGTTATCGATATGTTACGGCCAACGCTAGTACATACTATGTTTATTCGTATACTATACATATAGTATACGAATAAAACTAAATTGCAAATAACGCTTCTTATTTTGCTTACATGTAACTTGCTGTGGTACATATTAATAGATATTCTCCAATTAATTGCTTACCGGTCGTGATCTAAAGGAAATCTTGCCATTAATTTCCTTTTCTCGTCATCTTTTCGACCGGCACGAAAACCACAAATGACACATACCCTATGGGCTGAAATAGCCCGTGGCATGTTGAAAAACACACTGCCTTCTTACTACATGCTTTTTCACTTTAAATTAAGGTTTCTACCATTTATAAATACCAAAATAACAAACTACAAACTGATCAACAAAGAAACAATATGGCGATCACTCAAGTTGAACGGAAGTGACCAGAGGTGACATTGACATGTGACTGAGATGGATTAACAGAGGGAGCGAGATAGCAGTATCCGCCATTATTGTTTGGCCAAATTCCATACAAAAGTGACATTTTGTAAATTTTGTTCCTAGTTGCGCGAGCCTGGTTATGAAACTGTTTTATTATTTCGCCATATCAAAGCGCGGCCGAAAGTAGGTTGCAACGTAAACGGAAAAATGTACAGGGGCGCTACCGCGAACAGCAAACGAAGTTTTCCCTCTCTGTCTCACTTATATGCAAACTTGCAAGTGCGACAGAGAGGGAAAACTTCGTTTGCTGTTCGCGGTAGCGCCACAGTATTGAGACTGTACAATGCCATTGCCAAGTTTTGTTCGGGAATACAAGAGTATATCAAACAACTTTTCTAGTAAATGAACCATTCCGGGAAATGGAATTCAAACATATGAAATTATTGCATATGAATTTTGGGCAAACAATAGACAAACAAGTTGTTCAGCAGAGTTCGAGAATAATGAAGTGGACCTGTCGCTGCGCAGAGTTCGCGACGCGGCTGCACCAGCGTGGGGCCGACCACCAGCTCTTCCTTCACGATGTGGTCGGCGTACAGCGCCGCCGCCGCCTCGCCGACGCCGCGCGCGCCCCCAACCTCCGACGAAGGCTCGGCTTTAACGCACGCATTCGAGCGCGATGACGCGTCTATCGCACACAACTCGTCCGATACGGGCTCGCTTTTAATGCAGACACTCTCCAAACAGGGCTTAGCCTTCACACGCGCGGCATCTACGCTTGCTGTCTTCGGCGCTGCCGGTTCCATCGTCAATTAGTAAACACCATTATTAATATAGTCCTGAAGCAGTCTAAGCTGTATTTCATGTAATATCGTTATGAACTCTAAACAAACGGTACAAGTCCTATTCGTTGGAAAATCAATAATATATACCAGGGACTGGAAACTTACTTAGAGGGCGCCCGCTCGATTAAAATGTTTAGAAGGTAGCGACATCTCTGGAGTGTTGTGAGCTTTTTGTCAAAGCACCACAGACTACTTAGAAGATACCATGCCCTCCCATCTCCTACAACGAATAAATAATACCAAAAACCAACAACCAGATGGCGTTACAGGTATTGCGTGAAACATCTGAGACAGTAATCTTAAGGATTGAGTGATTTTTACACCCTAATAAATTAAACATAGCCTATTTTTGTCAGAAACATTATTCTACATGCAAAAATAAGGTATAATTTTGAATTTTACT